>JNVV01000015.1:83644-104297 GCA_000733355.1 Falciphora oryzae
AATCATCATGAACCCATGTGGTTTATAGGAAGACACTAACGTTTTTGATAGTGCAACTAATCCACTGGACGGCCACCTCAACCGACGGCGGAAACTCTCCAAGACCCCCGGGGGAGGGGCGAGCGCATTTGGGCTCGGCTCCTGAAGGCAGGCGGTGAATGCAGGTGCTGTTGGTGGTCAAAAAAAAAAAAGAACTCAAGCCATTTCAATGTAACATCGGAACGAGATGTAACACAAATATACATTCCTTTGGCCTGTCTGATGTTTCCCTATGGGAGATTTGAATTCATGAAAGGGCGTCTTGCGCGCCCCCTCCCGGCTAATGGTGGCCATTTTGCGGGAGACGAGTGAGGAGACGGCTCCTCGGGCTCCTCGATTGCTCTCCGTCTGGACGCTCGGAAATCTCGCGGAAGCGCGCGGGTTGCTCAGTTGCGACAAGCGCCTCCTCTTCATGCCCTCACTCGAGATGGAAGCAGTGAGGCTCAGTTTCGCGCGCCCGCAAGAGTGAAAACGACATGGCTTTCCAGAACAGGGCCCCCTCCACGGAGTTTCCCCGTCTAGCAGGGGTTCTCGCGTCAATCCGAGGCCCGCCTTCCCCAGTTCTTCTCCATTCCATCCGTTATATTGTTACACGATGTCCCGCCGGGCCGGGCGTGGCGAAATCAAAGCCAGTGAATCGACAGGGGCCACGACTCGTACCCAACCTATACGCACGTTCCAGGCCGGGGGGGGGGATCCCGTCTTGGAAATGCTTATCGTGAGCCGCTTCGGGGCTCCTGCCTGTTCCTCCCATTCCATGCTGCTTCCCCGAATTTGGCTCGTCAGTTGAGGTTCCCTTGGGGTGACCTCCATCTCACGTTACTGGCTCTACCTTGCGGACTCAAGACGCCGCATCGCCACTGCCTGCCCTGGAAAGGCCTATTTTGGCATTGCTGCCCCGGGCCCACGCCGGTTGAGCCGGGCCCTTACAGCGATTTACGGAAAAAATGAGACGGGGAAGACAGGTGAGGGGATTGCGTCGGATGACAGGAGACCCTTGGCGCCCATTCATGATTCAAACATGCACAAGATCCTGGAAAAAGAGAAGACATTCATTCCTTTATTGGTGGGAGTGATGGTGCCGTCTTCCAGGACCTTGAGGAGAATGGCCTGGCCCAGACGTGCGGTAGACCGAGTCGGTGTGTGACGTGGGTGAAAGACCCACTGCGTTCCCAACCCATCGATATCAAAATATTTTAGGCTTCTCACGAGTTTTGGTTCTTTCTCCATACCGATGTGCCTTTATCGACCGAGCCTCGAATGGGAGGCATGGTCCGCACTCGGGCCGCTCGGTGGTCGGCGGACGCCGACGCGGCCTGCCTCCTCCTCGGCGCACAACCAGGACCGGACGTTGTCCATAAAGCCGAGCTTCCCCTCCCCTACTCGGTCGACGCCTTTCCACCACTACCAATCCCAAAGGGACAGTCCTTCCTGGAAAACATCAACCTCCACCCAGCAACAAAAAAAAGCCCGCTCCTCCATCCACCCACCCGGCCGTCAAACCATGCAGCAGTCGCTCCGCCTCGTCGCCTTCGGGCTCCTTTCCCTCACGGGCCTGTTCGGGACCGCCGTGCTCGCCGACAAGCCCTGCGATAGGGGCGGCCTGTCGGCGCCCCAGTACACCAACCCCCACTGCAAGGTCGCGGGCCGCGACTGCTGCCTCAGGGTGGGCGGCTGCGGCACCTACTCCTACGGCTCGTGCAGTGTAAGATAAGACCCTTGTTCCCCTTCGGCCCCCCTGCCCCACCCCGCCGCTTGGCGCGACGAGGACGTGTAGACCGCTAACCACTATATTGCCCACTTTCCAAATGCTTCAGGATGGACAAATCTGCTACGTAAGGGCCAATCCCCCACCGCATGGGAGGCGCTGTGGCAAGGCGCTGGGACTCCCGTGGAATGAAACGAAATACTGACGATTGTGTATAGTGCGACAAATAATCCGCGAAAAAAAAGCAGCCTCGCGCCCTGCTCGGGCTCTCTCCTGCGCGCTTGGGAAAGAGGTGAAGGGCTTGGAAGGTTGGGAAGGGGCTTGGCGACCAAAAGATGGATTCAGGCATCATGGCAGAATGAGAGAGCCGACTTGTCTCTGGTCCTGCCTGCAACGCTTTCAAGCGTTGGGCGTCAGTCATCGTCTCTGGGGTGTGAAGTCTGCGCAGAGGTTCATGTTTTATTCTCGCGTCGCGCGTCTTCAGGAATACAGCAGAACATTACAGATTCATCGTTTTTGTTGCAACCGGCGGTGGTTTCGGCAAAGTCCAGGGCCTGGCTGTCGGCTGGGCTCGATCCCACCTCTCGCTTGGGCAGAAGTGAAAGTTGTGATGCAAGTTTGGTTGCCATCCCTCTCTGGCAGATAGATCCTTCCCTTCCTCGTGCACAATAAATTATCGATTCCTTAAAGCTAGGGACCGTTGTTCACCCTATTTGGAGATCTCCGTGCTTACAGGAGTACCTACCAACAATTAGTAAAAATAAAATTAATTACTTTTTAAAAACATTTTAACGTTATAACGTGGTCCATCAGCGAGTCGCGCATATCACCGAGTCGCGCACCCACACCCGACTTCCAATTTATCGACGTGCATGCCAACCCAACAACGCCAGCAATATATTGAAACTACTCGGAACTATATACATTAGACATTTTTACTTCTTCCTGACAGGTGCGCGCATTGTGTCCGGTTTTACCGCAAGTGCCACATCGCCGACGAGTCGTCGTCGCCCTCCTTTTTTGGACCCCATGGTCGCGCATTTTTTGCTGTAGCTATCCATCCAGCTCCTGCTGGTCCAGAACATCTCGTACTTCGTTGATAGTAAGTGACCCTCCAAGTCGGATACGTGTTTTTTTGGCCCTCCGGCGTTTGCTTAATGCCTCGTTCGCTTTTTTAAGCGTGGATACTTCGGCTTGGAGAAGGGCTATTTTATGCATTATCGCTTTCGCCCCCTTTGCAATTTGGTCCATAACCGTATGAATAGGAATTGGAAAGCTGCTTTGGTAATTGGAGATTCGAGTTTTGATGTGTTCGGATTGCGAAATTGCTTTTTTAGCCGTCCGGGGCGTTTTGGAGGTCCAAGGTTCGGGGTCGTTTAAGGGCGTCCTCGGGGGGGTTGGAGTCCGTAACCTTACATCCAGCTTTTTTAAAACCGAATCCGGATTGAAAGGAGTAAAGCCAGCCCTTCGAAAGCCTTTTTAGATGTTTTTTTTTGGTTATAAAAGTAAAAAATGCCGCTTTAAACGCCGAAAGGAACTCGACCTTGGTTACGTAGCTAACGTGTAACCTTATCAGGTTTTCGATTTATCCACCGTACGCCCGCTTCATTAAGCCGAAACACCCGACGTCAAACGGCTAAAAAAAGTGAAACGAATGCGAAGGCATATAAAGCGTAATAATATTATGTTTTTAACAATAAAGCTCGAAATCCGTCGAATGGTGGCTTTCGTGGCCGTCCAGCACTAACAAACGATAGGACCCCGTAAAACGAGCTGCAATATGTTTATCGAAATGCCGGATCCATTCCAGGCCGAGCTCGTTCGTAGTCCACCCGTTAGCGTTTATTGCGATAACCCAATTGCGTAAAAGGTCGGTTTCCGAGTACCAATTAGCTAGGTGGTACTGCCTTTTAACGATAATAAAAGGAGGGACCGCTTAACCGCAATAATTAACCTTTTAGATAATTGTAGCCCATTCCCGGTTGCTAGGCTGGACCAGCTTTGTTTTACTACGGCCTTCCGACGTTATAATGACTATAACGGCGGCGATTATACCTATAAAAAAGCCGGTTTCGTCGAAGTTATAAATGTCGTCATCCTGGATGCCATATTTGGCCACAATATTCCGTACAAGGTCGAACCACGCAAAAACAAGCTTAGGATCTTCGCATTTGGCCCTCTGGTAATCGTATTTTCGAATCCAGCGCGTGCCGAGCTTTGCGCGGCGTTTAACGAACCTTTCGACCCAGCATTTGCCGACGGTGCCCGCGTCGCGTTCGGCCAGCAATCGGTTGGCCATATCTTCAACACCAAAAGGCCGGGGAGGAAATGCGCGGGAATCCAGCTCGAATATGTATTTGACAAACGCCTGCTCTTCGGATTCCGTCAATTTCCAGGTGTTGGGCTTGCTATCGCGTCGAGCAGGTCGGCCGGCGCGTCGGTCGCGCAGTGTGGATTTAGGAATATCGTAGATTTTAGCTGCCGAACGCAAATTTAGTCCCCGATTAGATTGGATTGCTTGCATAGCGAAAACAATCCTAGCTTTTTTCGATATCGATGCTATTTGTGGTTATTAAGGAATTAAGATTGGAAGTGGGAGACGCGGGTCGCGATGGAAAACGCGCGATTCGGTGATATGCGCGACTCGCTGATGGACCACGTTATTTAACTTTATAATAATTATAATTTAAATTTTCTACATTTTATTATTACTTTTTAAATTAGTTTGCAAAATGTATACAGTGTATTACACAGTGTTGCAAACTAACTTATAAAAGTAATAACGTGGTCCATTAGCGAGTCGCGCATATCACCAAATCGCGCACTTGAAAATCGCATATTAAACGCGATTTTCTACACCCTTGCTAACTTAGCCAATTTAAGCTAAAATTTAACCAAATTTGAAAATGTCATATTTAATTAAATATAAAATTTAATTTAATTTTCTTAGATTTTTTTTATTACCCCTTTAGGCTAATTTGCATATTTTACACAGTGTATTATACAGTGTCGCTAACTGACCCTAAAAGGGTAATAACAAAAATCTAAGAAAATTAAATTAAATTTTCTATTTAGTTAAATATACCATTGTTAAATTTGGTTAAATTTGGACTTAAATTGGCTGAGTTAGCAAAGGTGTCGAAAATCGCGTTTAATATGCGATTTCCAACTGCGCGACTCGGTGATATGCGCGACTCGCTGATGGACCACGTTAATAAAAATGTGGAAAATGTTAAGCTTAAAACCTAATTTTTAAGCTGGCACCTTCCTAAATGGAGTACGGACTGTAACAGCCCGTGTGGGTCGTGCGCTGCCATTTTTAATAAACTGTGCAGACGGGCGATCCAAGCAGCAGCTTGGATTGAAGGCCTTTTGGTTATTGGCTCAGTGGTATAAAGCCCGCGCCGCTGTGTTACATGGTTAATTTATACAGCGTAGGTGTGCAGGGTAAGCGAGTTAGAGCGATCCACAACGGCTGCAGCGTCTCCTGCAGGGGCTCTGGGGTTTGATATACAGTGGTGCCAAAGGGTTCAATTACGGAGTGATTGAACTGTTGGATCTTTTGGTCTATGTAGTCGAGTGGGTAAACTCTGGCACACTCCTTTACAGTTTAGTATTATCGTTATCACCTCGTACAAGCCTTCGGCTTACCCAGTAATAAAACTTTACATACGGAAAACGGTTTTTATTAGCCAAATGGTTGCAGCAATAAATTATTTATTAATTCGTAAAATTGTACACAGCAAATAAAGGTACCTGGTACCTGATAGCAACTTTTTCCCCTACTGTCGAAGCTGCTAAACACGGTGGCACTGCCCTGCCGAATCCGGCGGTCACAGCAGCACTTTTTTGACTTTTTCCGTAGATTCCGATCTTTGAAATTGCAGTTAAGCGCTCTGATAATCACTCTCAGAATGTGTCGTCAGCAACCCAGAAGTGCCACGTGACGCAGGGCCGGCATAACAGGAGGCTGCTCGACTTTCCCTGTCGCCTTCAGTGCCGGTAAACGCTGGCGGCTCGGAAAGGAAGGTGATTTGATTTCCCTCCAGCAGGGCCTGAACTGTGCCTCGGGTGACACCGGGATATGACGGGACGAAACGTTCCGTACCCGCTTGCTCGGCATCCTTCCAGCTCTATGAGATAAGAGCCGTAAATCTCCAACGGTAGCGCGGGCATCGCGGTTTGCACGGGTGCGTGCACGCACGGGAATAGCCTCACGCTCCAGAGCTGCAAAAGTTGTTGCGCGGACGTTGCCGTGCTGAGAGAAAAAAGCAAGTAGCGCACCTAGGAAGCGCCAGCAACGTCCCTAAACATGGAATCGTTCAAGGGACCTTGAATTTGTCGAGGTAATGTCTGCCTGGCGCGTTCTGGACAGCCCTAAGGAAATGCGATACCTGTGGTCGGATGTGCCAAAATGCGTGCTTTGTTGGGGGCCAGACGCGGGATTGGCCGTCGGGCTCATCGCAACCGAATGCGGCTGACTGCCAAGGCCGCTCCTTCCCTGCAGCCAAGAACCCTGCCACAAAAGGGCGCCTGCCAGCTCTGCGCGGCGGGGTGGAGGGCCCCCCCTGTTCACTTTTTCCCCCTTGGGCCCTTTGTCCTAATCCACCATTGCTCGAGCATCCGTCAAGGGATATTCGCCTGGCAAGATGGCATCCATTCGGGGAAGCGCGCGAGCCCGCTTGGTGCTGGTTTTGGGTATCGCGACGCCCCTCATCCACGTCTCGTTATGCCAAAACGGAGTCATCGAGGCCTGGCGCTTGCACGCCTCATGTATGCTCATTCCCTATCCCCCAAAGGCCAGGTTTTTTGCCTTTCGGTATGCTGAGCTGACAACCATGGATCGCTTGCTAGTGCTTGTGCTCGGGGAGACGCTCTACATCATGGGGGGTTGGAGAAGCGAAAACACAGGGACCGCCAGGTCCGATTGGGCATCAGGTTGGCTACCTTCCAGCCCCCTCTCTCGAATAGCCGCTTCTTGCGAACCCCGATTGTGTGCTGATAGCAGCGAACACGACGTGTCAACCAGAACTTAGAACTGTGGCACTCCCTCTCAACCGCCCTTGGGACCTTGCAAGCATGAGCCCGACCGATACAACTGGATTCAAGGCCACCGAGAAACTGGCCTTGTGGCCCAGTCCGGACCAAAAGACAATACTGAGCTGGGGAGGCATGGATATTCCGTCAAAGCTAAACACAGCGTACCCAACCGACAACAAGAGCTTCGCCGCCGAGCCGCGCCTTCGAGCCTTCACACCGGAATCTCCTGGCAGTGCCAGGGGAAGCTGGAGCACGGCGTCCGACGCCCCGCCGAGGGACGAGTCGTCGCAGCGCATCTACCGTACACGATTTGGCGGCTGGACCAGCTGCAACGACTTTGGCTTTTACATGGGCGGACAAGTCCGAAACGAGACCGACGGAACCTTCCCGGTTTACGAGCCCAGAAAGCCATGGTTTCTCCCAGGGCTGGTCATATACGACATGAAGAGAGACCGATGGATCAATCAGACCGCCACGGGGTTCGGCACTGGATCACAAGAGGGGACCTACATGTCTGGGACCGCAGTGTGCCTGCCTACGCTGGGGACCAAGGGACAAGGGATAGTGGTGTTCATCGGAGGATACCAATGCGCAAACGATGACAGCAGTATAAGCTACGAATGCGAGTATCGCAACACAAACAGGAAGGATGTCGACATGGACAGGATCACGTTCTACGACATCGGAACGGGAAAGTTCCATTCCCAAAAGACGACCGGCCCGACGCCGCCGATGCCGAGCGAGAGGGGTTGCGCAGCCGCGACCAAAAGCAGCAGCACCCAAGCCTACGAGATCATCTCCTTTGGCGGAAGGCGCCAGAACCCGGCCGAGACTTTTGTTCTCACCATTCCGGGATTCCACTGGTTTCGCGCTGCCGACGCCATGACACCGCGCGTTGCCAGGGCGGACCATGCGTGCACCGTCCTCGGGGCGGAGGCGCGTCAGATGGTCGCCGTGGGTGGTATCGACGAGGACGAGCTGCGGGCTGTCGCTCATCAGGACCCTTGGCTTCTGTCGAAAAACATGCAGATCCTAGACATGACGGATCTGAAGTGGTCTGGCACCTACAAGCACGACGCCCCCAAGTATCAGCAGCCCAATATGGTCAAGCAATGGTATTCCAACGCTACGTATGTCTGCCCCTCCCTCTCCCCTCCCTCCCCTGGCCCAATCCAGGACCCCGGGATCATTGTCTCATTAACAAGAGCATCTGACAACAGAAACCTGGACGCAGTCGAGTGGAACACCCCCGACACCCAAGCCCTATTCGCCAACGCCGTCGAGGCCATCAAGACAAAATCCACCTCACCATCCGAGTCCCCATCGGGCGGACCCGCCGTCGGAGTCATCGTGGGCGCCACCATCGGAAGCCTCGCAGGGCTTGCAACACTCGCGAGCGGTCTCGCCTACTTCTTTTACTACAAGCCGCGGCGCCAACGGCGGCAGGATTGCGCATTAGAGCAAAGCCCCACCGAGTCGACAACGATGCAGCCCTTCTCCCCGCCCGATGAGATGTCGGCACCTCCACCAGAGCTATACGACGACAGCTACGGCCGCAGGGCACCGCAAGAGCTGCAAGACCACCGGCCGCCACAAGAGCTGTATGGAAGCCCGATGTCAAGGTAGAGCAACCTCCTGGTGGGATTGGGCCGCAGGCTGCTGTTATTCGGCATTGCGACCGGTGGGGTGTGGTTAATCGACCCTGGGGAGTCGTGTGTGCTAGGGCAGGCAAGTCTGCACTCAAGTCCGCATCCAGCGAGCGTTATAACCCTTGAAACATTCGCCAATTTGTCGCTGTCGATAGTGTACAAGAGCCAACATCTAAAGACACAATCTTTCCCAAGCATACAGACCGTGCGTGAGCCCCTTGTTCACGGTCCTACAGCCTCAGTCGTTACCTCCTTGACGATCGTGACGCCCCTTTTGCCGTTGGAGATGGTTCTCCCGACAAGCGAGCTCGAGGCGTTCGCCGACAAGCTCAACACCCTCTCGCCATCCTCGTCTTCGTACTCTCGCAGGTTGACCTCGGCCCTCTCCTGCCCGGGAACCGTGGCGGCAGATCCGAAAGCTGTAGGGGTGCGCCTGTCAATAACTCGCACGCCCATCTGCGTTCTTACAGGAAAGAAATGGGTACTGCAGGCTGGTCAACATCTAAATGAAATCGGACGTACCGCGGCGGTAGTCGCTCGGTTCCTGCGCATTCACCATATGTCCGTCTTTGAGCTTGAACTCGAAAACATCATCATCCAAAACGGAGCCGTGTGGACAATATTTGCTGACGAGAAGACAGTTCGTTAGTATCAAATGATTACTGGGTTCTGGAGAGCAGGTTATTGCCAGGAAAAGGATCAAGCTTGGGCTTACGTTCCGTTATAGTTGCGGATGGCAAATTCGAACAGGTCGCCATCCCAAAGCCGATGGTTGTAGAAGCTGTTCAGCTGAATAGACGCCCCTTTTTAAGCCAGCGAGTTGCCAGAGAGGCAGGCGACGCGTCAGTGACGGTGGCACTTCAGACTCCCAGAACAACAAGCAGAGACTGGGAAGGAGGTGGAAGGAAGTCAAACAAACCGAGCTTCTCTTCAAGACCAACACAGCGGAGGACGGCGCCCTCCCCGCCCTGGCGCGTGCTGACGGGAGGGTACTGGTGGCAAAACATGTGCCGCTCGTGGAACGGGTTGCGGAGGAGGTTGACCTGGCCGCAGGTGGTTACTTGGCAGCCCGAGCGCTTGCCGCGGGCCTCCCAGTTGTCCGGGTTCGGATCGAACATGAATGTGCTGCGCACCAGGCCTAGCTTTGCGGCGTAGCAGGCATTGTCGCAGCTCTCGGGCGATTCCGCGCAGCTCCAGTCGAAGACGGCGGGCCATGTGGCGTTGGCGGCTGCGTGGGCGGCCAGGATGTGGCAAGCGAGTGCAAAGAAGCGCATTGTGGTCCTCTGTTGTCTGGGCGTGGGAGGCGTGGTGTTACGGTCGATATTGTTGAGGGCTATGTCGGTATCTCATTGCATCGTGTGGGCACCAGGGAGTGTTCGGACTAGAGGCCCTCACAGTCAAGGAGGAAAATCTTAGGACGAAGGGGGTTCTCCCTCTGCCTTATATACAAGGTGCGATACCGATGTCTTCTTTTAGTTCTCGAACTACCATGTCACTCTTCGTAACAAAAAGTCCTATCTCCAAGCAAACTGGGCAGAACTAACTGGGGCTTCTCAAAGAAACATCGTGTACCGGCTGGGAGCCGCTACGGCAATACAAGGTTGCCAAGGTGGGAATCACCCGGGCCGGCGAGCAGCACAAATGCCGTCCTACGTTACATTGGGGGCCCGAAAGGACCCTGCAGCTACCGGTGATCCTAGACGAACAACCAGATTCCTCGAACCCGAGCAAACGTGGGGTAGATAACGACACACTGCCTTCCTCGAGAGCTGGATTAACCAATACACGTGTGCCTCGGAACTCAACGGCAGTCGTCAAGAATCAGGCCACGAACAAGACACAACAAGAGCAGAAAGCACAATGGCGGCCACCACCAACGGACACTTCCCTCCGGAGTCGAACAACACCACGGCCACTCCCAACCCGAAAGCAGCAATCATCCTCATCCCCGGCGCCTGGCACCGCCCCCTCCACTTCGCCCCGCTCGCGACCGCCCTGCGCGAGGCCGGGTACGACGTCTCGACGCCAGCGCTCGCCACCGCGGGCGCGCCCGACGTGGTGCGCGGCCGGACGCACCTGGACGACGTCGCCGTCGTGCGGGATGTCATGCGGCCCTATCTCTCCAGCGGGCGCGACGTCGTGCTGGTTGGGCACAGCTACGGCGGCTTCGTGACGCCCGACGCCGCTGCCGGGTGCACGGTCGAGGAGCGGCGGGATCTGGGGTTAAAGGGTGGGGTCAAGGGGATTGTGCACCTGCAGGCGTGCGCGATGGCGGCGAGGGGGACATCGGTGATCATGGGGTTGTCTGGGGGGACGGGGGCGCTGGCTCCGTTCTATGAGGACCAGGTTGGTTTTCGCTGCCTGTCTGCTTTTTACGTCAGGGCGACGCAGGTCGGTCTAACACCGAAACTTTTACAAAACAGGACGGGCTCGGGGTGACCAAAGACTACTGCTGGTCCATCTTCTACGGCAATGTGGAAGAGAGTGTGGCAAAGGAGATGTTCGCCGCGACGAGCCGCCACCACAGCATGGCCTGCTTCTGGTCCGAGTGCCGAGTCGGGGCGGGCGAGGTGAGGACCCGGGTCGTGTACGTGGTGAGCGAGAAGGACATGTGCATCAAGCCAGAGGTGCAACATCGGCTCGCGGACGCAATGGGGCCGCGGTGCGAGAAGGTCAGCCTGGAAAATGCCGGGCATGCGCCGTGGCTCGAGGCGGAGGAGCTGCCGAAGCTGGTGGACATCCTGCGCGAGGTTGCTGATGCTTGACGGCAGATATCCCCACTCTTGTGATCATGTAGACAATCCACAAAGTCAGCAGGATATCGGCGATGTACTGGATAACGTAAAGTCACCGGCTTGTCCTCACTGCGCAAGACGTCCCGCGACCCGGGTTGTATATGCTTAGAATTTAAAGGGTATGGGTATCTCTCCCCTTCGGTATATGCCGGGGGGTATTAAACAGCTAGGTAAAATACAAAGGAAAACCTGGCGTCGGCCAAACAATTACCAATTACAACAAGAGTATGCTTAACCGTCGTGTCCGTCATGAGTCCATAGGCAGCCAGGAAGAACGACCCATCAGCAAAACGGCCTCAGCTGCTCCACCTCCTCGACCTCGTGCGCGAACTTGCGATAGAACTGCGTGATGCCGTGCGCCCGGTGGTACGCCACGAGCCGCGGGTACTTGCGCGTGACTATGCGTTCACGCTCCTCGTCCCCAGCCCCCCTCGCCCTGCCGTCGGGCCGCTCTCTCAACGCGGCGGCGACCTCGCCCTCTGGCGAGCGCAGGCGGAGCAGGTACCGCCTCGCGCCCTCGGTCACGGAGCTGTGGGTTGGCCGGGATTGGCCGACGCGGTGGTGTGCGTGCTCGCGCATGTAGTCGAGGCGGCGCGCAAAGGCGTCGCGGCCCGGGCCGGCGCGGACGAGGTCTGCAAAGACGCGGGCCTCGGCCGAGTCCTCGTCCAGCATCAGCAGCACGGCGTCCAGGTCCTCGTCCGCCGCCGACTCCTCCGGGCTCGGCAGGTCCTGGACGACGTAGTAGGGGCATCCCGGGCGCGGGGTGAGGAGGCGCTCGGCGCTGGGGAGCTGGTGGTGGTGTTGTGAGGAGGACGCGATGCTGCTGGTATCGAGGGACGACGAGTCGCTGGAATCCGAGCACCACCACATGGCGAAGGAGTGGTCGTGCGGCGGCCGGTGTTGTTAACCGTGTGTGGTATGGTATGGCATGGACGGACGGAGCCAGGGCGGGCGAGGGCGGCTGTTGTATTTATTTTTTGTTCTTTTGCTTTTATTCTAGCGTACCGTTTGGGAAGCGATCATGGCGTTTAGACTTTGTTGTTATTGTTGTTGTTTGCTTGCTACATGTGCGGGAAGCAGGATCGTACCAGAGATTCTCGACGCATGGCGGGCACAGAGATCACACAGTTTGGCGGGCGGGAGGAATCAGTTGGTAAGGTGACGGCATGGCTCGAGGGTTCGGCGCGGCGGCAGCGGCAGGCAGGGTCCCGACTGGAGCCTAGCCCCCGGCCTCCGCGCTAACACAAAGGAAAAAAGGGAAAATCCTGCAGCGACCCTTGGCTAGACGTGCTAGAACGCCCCAGATCCCGGGCTTTTCGGGCTTTTCCCCATCACGCCATCCAAGGAACGCCTGGCTTGCCGCACCCCGGCGGCATCTCGACGATGCTATTGGGCGGGCTTGGCTCAATGGCCGGCGAGCAGGTCTTGTCCTGGGGTTTGCCACCCCTGTGCAGCGCCAACGCAAATTATTTTTCTTTCACCCGCGGCATGCGAGCGCCTTTTTGTCCAACAACGGGTAAGACTCGAGTCCAGTCTCGGCCGATCTTCCCTCCATGTGGATTTCCTAACACAGATACACGAGTAGCACGTGCGGGACATTCTTTATTGAGGAGCGAGTTCTCCAGCCAGTCAGGCAGGACGAAGCAATACTCGATAGTCTACGGAATGTTACTCTGGCAGAGGGGCTGAATCCACCAGCTCCTGTAATGCCTACCATGAAATTAGACCGCGCAAGTGACACCTAGGGAACCCAGTAAGAGCAAGTGCCGGCGGGAGGATTGGAGCACGATTAAATGGGGATTAATACTAAGGATGCCTATCCAGAACCATTCGCGACCGCCCTGGATATGGACTGTGCTGAGGGTGGAGGTGGATATTCCATCTTTCCATAGGATCCTCGACATCCATCGAGACACTCGTCTCCGGCAGGGGTTACATGCAGCCTGTCCATGCTACCCGTATGCCGGCAATAACCCCTGACGTTTGCACCACGGACGCAGATGCACGTCCAGCCTGTACTTCAGCCCAAAGAGAGCAAGGGCCACAGGCCTTTCAGGTGAAATTTTCAGTAGTCACTACACGGGACGAGAGTAGCGCCGTGACCGTGCTCCTCGACAGTGAAGGCCTTCCAACCACTTCTCCGTCTCTTCTGGCACATGCCATCCATTCGTCGGGCCGCCAGCTCCGACGCTGCTGCTCAGCTCTTCAGAGAGGTCGAGTAATCTCTCCCGAATCGTCTAGCTCTCTCAATCACATATCCCTCGTCGTCGAGGTCACCAACACCAGCCGTGGCCCATCCTTCGATCCGACCTCTATCGCTTCCTCTCCCCCAAACTTCTTGTTGCTCGAGGATGCCGAGACCCACCAGGCCCGGGAAGCGGTGACGCAGCTCGTCGGGGCTGGACACGGTGTCGCAGGGAAGGTTGCCTGGCTCCCTGAGATCGAGATCCACTATCAGCCGGGCAGCAGGGGCGGCGGCGGCGGTGGAGGAGGCGAGAACACTATCGCTGTCGTCGTCATTATCCTCCCCCAAGCTTCCACCGACGCCGCCGCCGCCGACGCCCATGTAACCGATCACCAGTGGCCCGAACACGATTAGCGTGGTCTCCAGCGCGCGAGTGAGTGGCGAGCTCAACACGACACCGACAGACGAGGAGGCAGCGGCCGGGAAGCTCTGGGCCAGGGCCGCGGCCTGGGCGAGGCCGTTTGTGGTCAGCGGCGGATCAGCCAGGGAGGTATCGTCGGATACTTCGTGCTTAGCCTCTGCATGGCGGACGAGGTAAATGGTTGACGGCATTGTCGAGCGTAGAGTTTTCTATGACACTTTGAGACAAGACGACGACGGGATTTGAGGGAGAAATGGAAGCAGGACATCATCAATGTCGAAGCTCTAACAACTTCAACACGCCCCTCCACGACGGATATTTGGTGAGTTCCTCGTGCCCACGGCACGCCATCGAGGTGGGCTGCGGCGCCATTTACAACATCGATTTCCTAGTGGTTTATCATCACGCACCCACTCGCCGAATGCAGAATGGCGGCTGCTGGGTATACAGATCGCGGGCGCGGGAAGGAATACGCAAAGCGATATGAAAGGAAAAGATGGAATTGAAAATAGAGAAAAGAAAAATGCAAAAGCTCACTCAGCCGCCCTCTTTTGGGGCAAGCCTCGTTACGAAAACCCATTTTTGAGTTGGGTTTTCTACTATAGCTCTAAACCGCCGTCAAGGACGGATTCGAACCAGCGAGCTTGGGGTTTCCTGGCCCTCACCCGTGGAAGAAGGTTATGACATTTTTTATACCACAGTTTGCACCCGTTCAACCACTCGGTTTGCTGCTGTGAGCTGTTGGAGGTCTAACCGCCGTCCGTGTGTGTAAAACCAGCGCGCGTGTCTTCGTCTGATGTTTGTCCTTCGCGTCGCTCCTTCCTATCACCAAGTTCACGGTGAGGCCCTGTCGAGTAATGGCAAGCCGCGACTGTTAGGTAAGCGAAGCCCCTGGGAAAGCGGGGCGCGGGGCAGCTGCCAAAGAAGCACGCTCAACGCCAGGCCGAGCTTGAGCACGACGTCATTGAGCTTCAGCCGAGAAGAACAGCGAAAATAGCAAAACCTCAAATCAACCACCAAACACCAACACTGTTGATGGGATACAAAAAGTGATACAGAACAAACCCAACCACCATGTCACACCACTGCCACGACGAGCACGGCGGCGACGACCACCACCACCACCACGTCGGCGGCGCCGAGCACGACCACTCGGACGACGTCACGCCGGCGCTGCAGAACTCGCTCCTCGGCCGCATCGACTTCGACCACATCATCACGCTCAACGAGGCCGAGCACGGCTCGGGCGCGGCCGTGGCCCGCAAGGACTGGACCCGCCGCCTGGACGCCACCCCGGAGCTGGCCAGCGACGCCGACGAGCAGCTGCTGATGCACGTGCCCTTCACGGGCCAGGTCAAGCTGCACTCGGTGCTGCTGCGCACGTCGGACTCGCCCGCCGCGCCCAGGACGCTGCGCCTGTTCGCCAACCGGCCCGAGACGTTCGACTTTTCGGCCGCCGAGGACCAGGAGCCCGTGCAGGAGTTCGAGCTGAGCAGGACCGCAGAGGTGCAGGAGCTGCCGGTCAAGCGCGCAAAGTTCGCCCAGGTCGCCCGCCTGGCCCTGTTCTTCCCGGACAACTTTGGCGAGGGCGAGGAGGACGTCACGCGCATCAGCTACCTCGGCTTCAAGGGCGAGTGGATGCAGTTGGGTCGCGCGCCGACGAACATCATCTACGAGGCGGCCGCGAACCCCAGCGACCACGCACTCAAGGGTACCAACGTGAACCAGATGGGCAGTGGTATCGGAGGCAGGGGCCCGGGCAGCTAACCGAGCTCCCGTGGCAAATCGACTAGAAAAAATTCTTCTGCTGCCGGATGGCTTTCCTCGATACCCTTACGCTAGTTCGCGATTATGTACGATTTCGTTTAGATGTGTCAGTTTGTTTCCCTGGTACTCTTTAAATTCCCACGAACAAATAGAGAAGGAGAAGAATGGACGCTTCTCCTAGATTCATTAGCAACCGCTATTACACCTCGGGAGAATCGCATCTCCGGCCGAGTCTGGAGAGCGAATCGGGCTGAACACGGCACAGCATGTTGATAGCTATCGGTGACGATAGGTACACATCAACGGTCCAATGCAGAACCACGTTGGTCAGCATGCAGGCTCCTAGCCGCTTGCCTCCTCACCGCAGTCAGCCTCGGGGAAATCACATGAGCCCGCGTCCCTTTCGCGTCGGGACACATCAGTAATCATGTCCGTCGCGCGCGTACTAATCCTTGATTTTCCTCGCTTATCAGGCAGCAACGCGTGCTAAAGCGGACGGAAGATGCCACTAGCGAGTGGCTGCCTGATGGTGACGGTGCCAAGAGAACGCCACCTTGTATGCGGGGTCGTTAGCGACGCTTTTCGGGCCCGTGGGCTGAGACGGAAGCTAGTAGCAAGAACGAAGCGGCCAAAAGCCGGTCGACACTAGCTCAAGGAGCCGCTCTCCTGAAGGTCCGGATGAAGTGTATAAGAGATCGCCCAGGCCCAGACATGCCGGGTAGTGTATTCTAGCAGTCATCACCAAATCCAAGCACATCAATCCAGCAGTAATCATCCAGGTCGTTCTTGAAGCACGCTCTCGTCGTCCGAAACCAAAGCACCAGATGCCGCGCTACATCATCATCGTCAAGGCACCCGAGGCCTCCACGGAGGGCTGTGCCATCGCCAGCAAGGCCGACATGTTCGAGGCGATCGGCAAGTTCAACGCCGAGCTAGTCGCCGCCGGCGCCATGCTCGGCGGCGAGGGCTTACGCCCGTCAGCCGACGATGGCTACCGCGTGCACTTTCAGGGGCCCGACGGCGCCGAGCCCAGGGTGGAGAAGGGGCCGTTCCCATCCGAGAACCGTAGGTCTTGTCACTTTGCCCCTGCACCTACACCAAGCGTCTAACAGCTGAGGCGGTCCGCAACAGTCATGTCTGGGTGGTGGATCATCAAGACCAAGGACGTCGAGGAGGCGCTCGGGTGGGCCAAGAAGATACCCTTCACCGAGGGCCATGTCGAGCTCCGGCGCATCTCCGAGATGGACGACTTTGATGGCGTCATGACGGAGGAGCAGAAGGAGAAGCAGCGCAAGATGTGCGCCGATATCCAGGCACAGCAGAAATAGTGGCGGCAAGAATGTAGAGGGAACACGGTGTCAAATAGCAGGCAGCTGAAGGATGCCATCCCCATCAGGGGTGGGAAAGAAATGTTGGTGCTCCTGGAGCCTCGCCCGAGTAGGAAACCCCCTGGCGCGGACTATGATGGCCCAAAACTTGTTCTTGCAGCAGGCGGCAGAAATCGACGAGGCCGAAAAGGCCCGTCGATTTCGCCAATCCCATAGATAAATCACCAAAAGCCTCCTTCAGAATCCCGGCACAAGACGCGCCAGGACAAAAAGGCCCTCAGCGAGGCTGAGGACTCGAAGATGTGCGATTCCGAAGAAAGCGCCAGAGTGGCCGGCATGGGTGTGCTGCGTGTGCTGGAGGGCAATGAAGAATACGACGAAAGGAGTGCATCAAATGCGATCGCCGATAGAACGATGCCATTGACGAATACCTACTAAGTGCTGACCATCGGCATCTCAGCGCTTTCGTACAGCCAGAAGGCCAGCGCACGCCTACTTGTCAAGCAGCGACGTCCTGAAGCCGTCATTGACAAACACTCGGGGAAGAAAATTTTCGCGGCCAAGTGGATGGCTGCTGAATTTTGTGCGACAGGGAGGTCGCCGCACGGACCATGCCAACTCGCTGCTCCCCTGGCGACCAAGCTACAGGGGTGCTACCAACAACACGGCGCCGATATCGGCCAAGTCGCGTTTACCCCTCGATGAACAGCCCAAATATCAAAACCTCGAGCTACCCCACCAGGCAGGCCTGCAAAGTAAAGCCTTGAGTTGAGACATCTCGAGGTAATCGAGAATCCCAAGTCGAACCAAGTAACAACTGCGACATTCTCCAAAATGGCTTCCCAGAGCGTGCTTATGCTGTAAGTGCGCCCTAATGGCCTCCATCCCGATGCTCCAGGTTGCCGTCTTGTCTCGCTAACAGCCTTTCTTTCAGGGGGTCTGGCTTCGTGACCAGGCCCACACTCGACGTCCTCTCTGATGCCGGCATCAAGGTGACCGTCGGTAAGCAAGCAGCCTATGCCTACCTCACTCGGGAGACGACGCCCTAACATCGAAAAACAACAAACAGCCTGCAGGACGCTCGAGTCGGCCAAGAAGCTGTCGGCCGGCGTCAAGCTCTCGACGGCCATCTCGCTCGACGTGACCGACGACGCCGCCCTCGACGCCGAGGTGGCCAAGCACGACCTTGTCATCAGCCTAATCCCCTACACCTTCCACGCCGCCGTCATCAAGTCGGCCATCCGCAAGAGGAAGCACGTCGTCACCACCAGCTACGTCTCGCCCGCCATGCTCGAGCTCGACCAGGCCGCCAAGGACGCCGGCATCACCGTCATGAACGAGATTGGCGTAAGGATTTTGTTGTCTACACTCGCTTGGAGGACAGGGGCTGACCAGGACGAAAACACACAGCTTGACCCCGGTATCGACCACCTCTACGCCATCTCCACCATCGAGAGCGTCCACAAAGCCGGTGGCAAGATCCTGTCGTTCCTGTCCTACTGCGGAGGTCTCCCGGCCCCCGAGTCCTCGGGCAACCCCCTGGGCTACAAGTCAGTCCACTCTGTTCCCCTCACGGGACGTACACCAATCATCCGCCGTATTCTAACCGGTTGTACACTGGCAGGTTCTCCTGGTCCTCCCGCGGTGTCCTGCTGGCCCTGAGGAACCCGGCCAGCCTCTACCAGGGCGGCAAGGTCGTCAACGTTGCCGGTCCCGGTAATCTCTCACCTCGGTAATCGACAACCCCAACTGTAGTCGCGCAGCTTTACTAACAAGGACGACGCGGCAAAACAGAGCTGATGGCTACCGCCAAGCCCTACCACATCTACCCTGGTCAGTTTCTGCCATCCCCATGCTCGGCGAATTCCTATCTCAAGCTCTAACCCAAGCTGCAGGCTTCAACTTTGTCGCCTATCCCAACCGCGACTCCACCCCGTACAAGGAGCGCTACAACATCCCCGAGGCCGAGACCATCATCCGAGGTGTAAGTTTGAAGAGCAATTATTCCGCGCCCAAAACCATCGCCACCTCATCCGAGCCTTCCTTGCTCTGACCTTTGCGCTGACACTCTTTCAGACCCTCCGGTACGGCGGCTTCCCCCAGTTCGTCAAGGTCCTCGTCGATATTGGCTTCCTCAGCGACGAGGAGCAGCCGTTCCTCAAGGAGGCCATCCCCTGGCGGGAGGCAACCCAGAAGATCGTCGCCGCCTCGTCGTCGTCCGAGAGCGACATCATCGGCGCCATCGTGTCCAAGGCCTCGTTCGAGGACGCCGAGGAGCAGAAGAGGATAGTGGCTGGTCTCAAGTGGCGTAAGCTATTCCCTCTAGCACAGTATGACATTTATGGAACATAAGTCTAACACATGGCACTGATCCGAGCTAGTGGGCGTCTTCTCCGACGCCAAGATCACCCCCAAGGGCAACCCACTCGACACCCTGTGCGCCACGCTCGAGGAGAAGATGCAGTTCGAGGAGGGCGAGCGCGACCTGGTTGTAAGTCCTTGCTTTGCCCCGGATGACCTTGCTGTTCTTCTAGATGTCCGACACTCACGCAATCTTTGACTTCTCCTTGCAGATGCTCCAGCACAAGTTCGAGATCGAGAACAAGGACGGCTCCAGGGAGACGCGGACCTCGACTCTGTGCGAGTATGGCGCCCCAATCGGCTCGGGCAGCTACTCGGCCATGGCCAAGCTCGTCGGAGTGCCTTGCGGCGTTGGTTAGTCACAGTCTCCCCGCTTTCTTCCTCCTCTTTCTTCCCCATATTCCCCCATACCTTCTCATATTGCAAAGCAAATCAGTGATCACTGGTATAGTACAAGGCTGATGATGTTCGAATTCAATCCACACAGCTGTCAAGTTTGTCCTCGACGGCACCATCTCCGACAGGGGTGTCCTGGCTCCCATGAACTCCAAGCTCAACGACCCGCTGATGAAGGAGCTCAAGGAGAAGTATGGGTATGTTGTTCCCAGTCCCTTTTATCTTTGCTCCACACTTCCATATTGTTCCTACATAAAGGACCTCTGCTAACCGAGATGTTTTGTAGAATCGAATGCAAGGAGAAGGTCGTTGCTTAAAGCAATACCCCCTTTCACGCAAACGCCGGCATTCACAATGCAATACGAGATACTGGGTTTCGTAGATGCAGCCAACTTGAGCTTTCATGATCAGACACGGCCGTTTTCGGCCAGGATAGACAAAAGTACAGTGGACAAGCAAATCCTTTCTTGCGCTAGGCGTCGGGTCGGGGGAATACGTACGAGATGGATACCCGTGGCCCAATTTAAGGGACCTAAGTGATAGTGAAAGTCTGCCGAGTCTACTGTCGGGGGTATAAACCGTCCACAACTGCTCCAATCAGAACACAACGGTCATCAAGAGATACGCTCCACAGCCGGTCTACCTGAACCCGCTCTTGTCGCCCTTCTTCTTTTTCCCTGTTGCTCCGGGTCGAACACCGTGCCGGCCCCCGACGGGCTGAGACATGATCGTCATACCGCCGCCGGTCGCCCTGACGCCACCTCCTCCTGCTGCTCCGATCTGGCTCGACTGCGGCGCCGCCGCCTGCGAGGAGAGCGCATGGCTACCAACCACCTGCGTCTGCGCCCTCGGCTGCTGCTTGCCGCCCGGCCCCGCGCCCGTCTGGATCGCCGTCGCCGCCCTCCTCCCTATCCGCTGACTACTGCCGATCCGCGGGGGGCCCGCAGCCCCCACGTCAGAGTGC
>JNVV01000015.1:104464-140113 GCA_000733355.1 Falciphora oryzae
ACCACTCGAAATCGGCCGGGTCGGTCCCCGGCTCGTCGGGCCAGCGCGAGAGCAGGACCGTCTCGGCGCCGGCGCCGCCCGGACGGCGGGGCACGGGGCCGATGGAGGCGGCGTAGCGGCTCAGGCGGAGGGCCGCGTCGTCTTGGGGCTGCTGGTGGGCGTCGTCGTCCGCCTCGTCGTCTTGCTGCAGCGCTTTTTCCTTGCCTTTGTTTCTTCTTTTCTCGGTAGAGGAGGATGAAGGCTGCTGCTGTGGGACTGCTGACGACGCGCGGGACGAGGACGGCGTGGCGGTCGGAGAGGGCAGGCCTGTCGTCTCTAAGGAGCTGCTGATGCCTGGTTCCGGGGCGGCAGACATGAACCGCTCTCTTTCAAACGACGACGGCGGCGGCCCGACCGACACGCCGAACTGTGCCAGGAAGATTTCCATGGCGACGTAACCGACTAGTTGTTCGCGGAGAGCCGCAGCCTCGGGGCTCAGGAGGCCGTCTGGAAGGCCATCCGGAATAGGGGGCCACAGGTGGAGGAGACGTTCCAGAAGGCTGAAGGCGTCCGTGGTGTAAGACCCCACAGCGAGATCGCAGACGTTCAATATGTCGTCGGCGAGCTCGCGGAGCTGGCTCAGCTCGTCTGTCCAGCGGGATTCCCGGACATCGGCGTTGAGGCTGCCTGTTACGTTGCCAGTAGCTTCGAGTCTGTAGCAAGGTGGCATCAAGGAGTTGGTCAGCGAATGTCTGTGGTTTCAAACAGTAATCTCGGCATGCATGGGTAAATGAAAGGAGTCGAACAAAACATACAGTGTTCTCAAGGGGAGGTGGCCTCGTTCGATTCCAGCACGAACGGCGCGGTTGATGGAAGCGAAAGCGTCAGAAACGCCGCCGACACCACCCCCGTCAATACCGCCCATCTGTGGCGACGGCGCCCTGCCCGCGGCAGCCTTGGTGGCCATTCGCTCCATGACGATGCTCACCACAGGCGAGAGGTCAAGGATAGGAAACGCCGGACGAGCAGCAGCGCGGTCTGTACCCGCCGCTACCGGGCCAACGACCTGTTTCGCGCGCGGTCGGCTGCTCTTGTCGACGTCAAAAAAGCCAGCATAATCGTCTCTCACCGCGAAGCTGTCCCTAAGGCTTCGGAGGATCCGTTTCCGTTTCGCCGCCGAGGCGCGCGCGGCCTCCTCGTCAGTCGCCGCACCCCATATCCTGAACGCGCTACGCGACCTGCCCGGCGCAATACTGCCCGGTGGCGAAGAATAAGCTGCGCACAGGGCAGAGCGGAGGCCGAGGGTCGCGTCGAGAACGAGAAGCTGTGCGAATTTTGGGTCTTCGCGAGACAGGCTGTGGGCCAGCAGCGATAGAGAACGGATTCGGGGTGGCGGCGGCGGGTGCGACTCACTCTCGTCGGCTTGGCGTTGGCGTCTAGGGGCCTCTTGGCCCCAGCCGAGCCGTGTGGTCTCGCGATGGAACACGGCGGATGCCGCGCCACCGGCAGTCGGCGGAACGGCGAACCAAAACAGTGTCACTCGCGGGGCCGAGGCGCTCGAGAATATGCACACGAGCCACGCCGTCGCATCCGCACCGTCGATGCCGCCGACGGCGACGAGCTGCTGTTGCTGTGCCGTGACGCTCATTCGAAGTGTGCCGTCGACGGGACTGCGCAGATGAGGGCATGACAGAAGAATGGTGATGGCAATCTGACCGGGCCGCCGATGCTGGTGCTCGTGCTGCCAGTCGGGCTCGCCCTTCGTCCCAGACTGTGGCCGTGTCAGCTGGATCCAGAACACGGCCGTGCTGGTCAGGACGAAGAGCCTAGAGAGATCTCCTGGGCAGACGCAGACGTCCAGGATAGCCTCGGGCCTCTTTGGATCGACCAGTTCCGCGAAGACGGCGCTATCGTCGCCGCCCTCCATATCCAGGATCTTGAGCGTCTTCGGGGTAGACATGACGAGCGCCTCGGCCCGTGTCGGGGATGAGCCGATCCCGTCGTCGCCCAGAGTTGGTAAATCGAGACCACTATCATCCTGCCGCGTCCTGCGCGTAGCACCACCAGTCTGCGCCGCAACCCATGCGATGCGACACTGTTCCTCCTCGTCTCCGAGGACGATCAGGCGCGCGCGGTTCGTGGGCAGGCCGTCATGTACGTAGCCCGAGTGCACGAGCACGGCGGAAAGCGGCTTGCGGCGTGACCCCTGGTTGCCAGTGATGTCCCAGACGGTCCACTCGCCGGCGCGGTCGATGATTGCAAGTCGCGGGCGAGGGTCCTCCTCGGACCCCGGGTCGAAGGAGGAATCCGAGTTGTGCGCGTCGCCCGTCTGGCTCGTCTTCACGGTCAAGGCCGGGGTCAGCTCGACGAAAGAAGGGCCCGCTCCTGTTCCGCTGAGGTTGGCACCGCGCGGTGAACTGCTCCAGGTAGGCACCGTTCGGATCTCGGGCTGGAACACCATTGTCGCCAAGGCCGTCTGCACGAGCAGCCATCTCCTGACGCCGCGTCTTTGGGGCACGGTGACGAACTGGACCTTGATCACGGGCACCCCCTCGCTGTCCCAGAACCCCTCATACCCAAGATCAGATGCCGCCACCGACAGCGCGGCCGCAGGTGCCGACCCACGACTTTCTGCGTCCTCTCCGCCATCTGCCTGCGCTTTGTCCTTCTCCTGCCTCCAGCTCCGCTTCTCATCCCGCAGGCGGACCACACGGACGACGTCGCCGGCGCGGCCACACACCATGGCCAGCGCAGGAACCCCGACGGCGTGGGTGGGCCTGGTCGCGTCCGTGATCTCGCCGACGCTGAGGAGGCTCGAGAGCAGATCGGCACCCTGGCTCGGCGGCGCGGCGGTGGCGGCCGTCTCCTCCTTGAGAAGCGAGCCAAGGCCGCCGCCGAGGCCTACAAAGGCTTCCGGGTGGCTGCGGAACAGCCAGCGCTGCTGAGATCGCAGGGCGCGTGAGTTGGCAGACGGCCCGCCGGCGTCGTCGGGTCGGGAGGGCGCATACCACTCGTCGAAGGGGAGAACCTGCTCGATCCTGGGGGCCCTGTCGGCCATGCGGTTGATGCGGAGATGGCCTAGCGCATCTCCAAGGGCACCCCACGGTCTACGGTTTTCTTCTTGGTCGTCGTAGTTATCGTCGTCGCCGTCATGGTCTCGTTTGTAAAAATCATGTGGGAGGTAGGACACTCTGCCGACGTGGCCCAGCACCACGTCGTTGGCACGGTGGATGAGATGTCCGGCCACTGGCCGATGACCAGCCGATGGTCTCCCGCTAGCCATTCGGTCTTATTATCCCAAGCTCCTCGGTATCTGTCGATGATTTCCGGTCTGATTTCATTGTATAAGAATGTCTTGGATTCAGATGCGTTTGCTCCTCGCCCGATTTGGCAGCTTGGCGCGGGTCAAGCTCAGCGCAGTAAAAAAGTTGAAGCAGACCTCTCTCTGCCCGGAGGATGGGCGACCACAACAAAGAAACGTTTCAAAGAGAGGGGGGTCCGGCTAAGTTGGAGAATATGAATATTGAAGCCAGGCTCGCATCCCTGTCGCACTAAGAGCGCGGGTTGAGAGCCCTCACATCGTCGCGAGACGCATCGCGAGGTCCTGAGCGGTCACATGCACTCAAATAAGCGCAAAGTACCTCGCATGATGATGTGGGGGCCTGAGGCAGCTACGCAATCAGAAGCGCCGTCGACAGGGTTGCCGTGGCAATCCCCCGCCATGTTTTGCTCTCCAGGACATCGGGAAATTTCGCGATCGCGACCGACCGCGCTCGCAAGGCATTCAATCAATTCCAGACATCCCTGAACGACCCTCCGTGCCGTGCCACATCAACGCCGCGGCATCTCTCTCGCAGGCAGTCACAATAACCAAACGCATTGTCACCGACGACCACAACCGAACATTACCATCACTACTCGACGATCAAACACCAAACCAAAAGACACAATGGCATCTGTCATGACCCCCTCATCGCATCACCGCCAGACCCTGGCTGGCCCCGCGCCGTCGATGGCGGACCAACTGCCCGCGATCGACTTTGGCTTCGACGAGCTGCGCGACCGCATGGCCAAGTTCACCGCCCGCTTCGACGCCTTCATCGAGCAGGGGCGCAAGCGCGTGCTGGAGGAGCGCAACCACTTTCGCATGAACGTGGCCGAGCTGCAGGGTGCGCGTCGTCCTCCCCTTGCCTCCCTCCCTACTCTCACAGCTGCTAACCCCGTCATCGTTTCGCATCCGCAGAGGACCAACGCATGAAGAAAAAAGACATCGAGATCGTCCAGCTCAAGACCAACACGCACCAGCACACCATGGCCAAGGAGGCCGCCGAGGCGCGCGAGATGCAGGCCGCCATCGCGGCGCTCAGCGAGCAGCGCGACCGGCAGGCCGCGGCGCGCGACTCCCTCAAAGAGACCATCGCCGCCGCACAGCGCGAGGTGGACGCCCGCCTGGCGGCGCAGGCCGAGCACGCCAAGCGCCGCGCCGAGCAGGCGCGCTTCAACGTGCCCGAGCTGGACTTTTGGGTCACGAATTTGTGTCTGCGCATCGAGGGGGCGGGAAGGGACGACAGGCTCAAGTTTGTGTTTACGCACGTGGACGAGCGGGACTGGGACGCCGAGGCCTGGTTCGAGCTCGACACGGCGGCGAGGGACTTTGCGGTGCGGCACTGCCGGCCCAAGCTGGAGAAGGGGCGGGTCGAGCGCGCGCTCGACCGGGCGAACGAGTCGAGGGAGCTGGTGGTGCTGCTCAAGGGGATGCGGGAGCTGTTTGTCGAGGCCATGAGGCCGTAGTGGGGTTTTGGTTGCTGATTGTGACGTTTTTGCCTCATATTTTCTATTTTGTGTTCACGTGTATATGGGTTCTTATGATTGGCAAATGATAACGAATTGGATGCTTTGCATGTTTCCGGGCGCGCTTGTATTCTCCATGGAAATACCTACCTAGGTGGCATAGCTGCCACTTCAGCAGACAGGACATCAGACAACGCAGTCGGCTCGCAGCCCGCCCGCAACATGCCGACGCAATACCCGGCCAGTGGCCGATGAAGCCATTTTATGTCATCGCCCAACGGCGCGATTCAGCGAGCTGATCTCTCAGGCGCTCGGTGTTGGCTTGATGAGCGCAGCATCAAGCGCACGGTATCTGGATTTGATGCGATTCGCCACGCAGGCGGCGGCGCCCGTCCCTCACAGAAAACCCAAGCTGTCTCAGGGGCCCACCCCCGCAGCGGCAAGCACGCGTTGGTCGATTGCTGCCAACTGCCGGTTTAGCGCGTCGCTCGCTGAGGCTTTCAAACTGATGACAACCGTACGCAGCTCGACATAAACTGCAGCCGATTCCCCAGCAGTAGAACGAAGAAAAGAAAGTGTCTGCAATCTGGATACCTCCCCCAGCAGACACACAAAGAAAGATGCCCAGCGAGGACAGGAGAGAGAAGCAGGCGGCGGCGCAGTCGGCCGTCGACATCCTGCACGAGATTTCCACCATCCTGGTCCGTTTGTCCTTTTACCCTGTCCAGCCCACCCCAACCTCGTCCGCATCGATATCAACATCCGAACCGAAGCTGACCTCGACTTAAAACAGAACTGCCACCTGGACCGCAGGACGCTCTCCGTCTGCATATCCATGATTGAAAACGGCGTCAGCCCAGAGGCCCTCGCCG
The DNA here is from genome assembly GCA_000733355.1 of Falciphora oryzae. Classification (NCBI taxonomy): domain Eukaryota; kingdom Fungi; phylum Ascomycota; class Sordariomycetes; order Magnaporthales; family Magnaporthaceae; genus Falciphora; species Falciphora oryzae. The sequence goes on from JNVV01000015.1 coordinate 110,107, forward strand.
TGAGTTTCCCCCCTCGTAACCACCACACACACACACACACTTATCCCTCTCTCCCGCCTCTCCTCCTCTCCATCCCACCTCTCTGACACTTACTCAAAAACACAGGCCGTCGTCAAGGAGCTCCGGAAACAAGGCCAGGAGGCGACCGCCGCCCAGGTCGCCGCGGCGGCGGGGAGCCGCAGGAAATAGGCCACCTATCCGGGTTTTGTCTCTTTTCTACTCTCTCCCTCCGCCTGTTTTCTAGGGGTCAGGATGCCGAGATTAACGTGCTCTGATGCTGGGCTCTCGCAAAATGATCATGATGTGGTGGACTCATGTCCTTGGTAATGGCTGTATGGTGCACACACGTGTCTGCTGTCTAACCCCACGAGGCGTTTCCGGCAATGCAGTTTTCCCTTCGTCTCCTTTCGTCCAACTTCATACTTCTCCCATTCAACCATCTACTCGGCAATTCGTGCTCCCCGTGTCTGCATCTTGAAGCGGCGGGCTCGATCCAGCAAGTATGAAGATGCAGTCTCCGGCAAGCATGGGCAGAAACGGCTCGACATTTCCTTGGTCCCGGGACGGATTTCGACCCTCACAATTGCTCACAAAAAGCGACATGATGTGAACGGCACCCCCCGTGCTCACACAAGCTACAAGCTGAAGAATTCAAGTGCAATATTTATTTGGTGCTATTTTCTTTCGTGTTTGTTTTACAATAAGGTTTTCTTGCTGAGCCTGCCAACCTCGTAGACATCATGCAGGTCTCACACCGTCAATCCAACCCAGTTTGCCCAAATCGAGAAGAAAATAAAGAAGCTCCGGAGAAGATCAAAACAAGACGAACGTTGGAAGGCAAGCTTATCGCGTGAAGGGAGTTGGTTCGACCCCTTGCCACCTGGGCCATTGGAAGCGCCTCCTATCTGCCCACAAACATTGATATCCGTACTCCTTCAGAATTACCCCTCGCAAAAGCCATCAAAGCCAGACCTGCGTCGCCGCGATAGAAGAAATCAAAAGGAGGAATAGGATAAAACAAGGTAGGGCACTGCCATCAACCACCCAGATTCAGCACGCGAAACAGCCCGGAGACATACAATACCGCAGAGCATAAAATTCAGGACCCAACCCGCCTCCACATCCAAGTGGTCGTTGGGCAGCCTACCGATGGCCGAAGAGCGTGATCTCGTTATCGTCATCCTCCTCATCCTCCCGAGGGTCGCCCTCGTCGGAGCTCTCGTCGTCATCCTCGGAGTCGTCCTCGTCATCAACATCGTCACCGCTCTCTCCCGCCTCCCCGGGTGGACGCCTTTCGGAGCCACCGAGCCTGCCCAGGCCCACCCGGCTCCAAAAATCAAAGTCGATCATGTCGTTACTGCGTCCGTCGTCATCATCGTCGTCCATCATCGCATCCTCGGGGTCGGCCTCGATGTCCGGGAAGACGGGTGTGGGCGATAGCGAGCGCGCGTATCGCTCCGGCGGCTGCACGGGGAGCATCGTCCGCATGCCTCCGACCGACGCCCCCGGCATGTGGCTTACGCTCCTCCGGGGGTGTGCGATGTCTCGAGGCCCGGAGGAGGCCGAGGAGCGGTGCGCCGTATCTGGCGGTCCTGCCCCTACCGCTACTGCTGTTGGTGCAGTTAATGTTGCTGCCGCCGTCTCTGTCGCTGCTGATGTCAGCGTTGATGCTGCCGCCGCACTAGTACTAGCTGCCTCTACACCAGCAGCAGTGGACGATGTCCCAACCGCAGCATCGTCCGCTCCTGGCGGGGGCGCAGCGGCAGTCGTCGGCGGGCCAGACCCAGGTGCGTTCAGGATCTGCACTTCTCGCGTGTTGTAGCCCTTGCAGATGCTGCACTTGAGGCCGACCCAGTGGTACAGCGTCTGGCTCTTGGCCTCGCAGTCGTTGCAGTAGATGATGGCGCGGGCGGCCGCCCACTCTGGCGGCATGGGCTGCTCCTCGATGTTCTGGTCCCACTTGCGGAAGAGGGACTCCATGTTGCGCGTGCTCTTGCTGCAGATGGGGCACTTGTACGACGTGAGCATATGCTGCTCGTAGCACCGCTTGTGAATCAGGTGCCGGCAAGGGTTCATGTGTATCATGCGTTTCGTAGACGTGAACATGTACTCGCCGCAGATCGGGCAGTTGCAGTCCATGGCGCCCTCACGGCATCGGTGCGAGTCCTTGGTCTCGATAGCGATGCAGATGCCGCAGCTCTATTCAGTTTCGGCATTGTATCCGGTTAATAAGTCAGGCTCTTATACCAGCCGCAGACAAGAGGGCAGACGCCAGCAGCTTGCACACACCTTGCAGTGAAAGAAATCCTTCCCCAGCCCCGCGCCGACCCTGCAGATGCCGCACCCGTCGCAGTGGTACGTGCTCGCGTCAGGGTCGTCGTTCCAGAGCTTGCAGATGCCGCAGTAGTAGCGGGCCGCCAGCCTCCCGCACCTGACGCACTCGTCGCCCGCCTTTTGCGCATAGCCGCAGGGCATGCACAGCATGTTCTTGGTCTCCTTGCGCGGGAGCGGGTGATCCTCGGCCTCGTCATGGCAGAGCCGGCACGTGTACCACTTCTGGCACGTGTTGCACTGCAGCTTGACGTTCCGCCGATAGTGCTCGCAGCCCATGTGCTGCGGCTCCTGCTGCTGCGGGCCACTGCTGCCGCTGATGAATTCCCCGGTGGGCAAGAAGACACCGCTGCCTGTCCCGTACCGGCCCCGGCGCCGTTTTACTGGCGCATAGGTCGGTTTCAGGTCGTCCTCGGTCAGCAGGAACCTCGGCGGCGTCGACGACTCGCCCAGCGACAGCTGCCAGAACTTGAGCGACTCGAGCGGGCCCTGCGCCGCCGCCTGCTCGTACAGCACACTGCTCCCGCCGCCCTCCGAGGTGGCCGAGTGCGAGGAGTGGGATGATGCGCGCTTCTTCTTCTGTTGTTCCTGACTATCCAGCCGCGACCGCTCGTACCCTTCTGTGAACATGATGTGCAGCAACTGCGCCTTTTCAGCGGCAGGTATAGGGCGCGACTGTATCTCCAGGATCCGCCGCCTCAGGGGGCCCATGCCGTCGTCCTCGGGCAGCGCCTCTGGCCGCAGATATTCCCGCGGCGTCGCGGATATCGTGCCATCGTTGGCGCTGCCTCCAGCCGAGGGTGCTGGGGCGTTATATTGAGTAGCTATCGCATCTCGCTGCGCCGCGGCCATTCCTAGCGACACCGTTGCGACCTCTGCGGGTGGGGTGACGGTGTCGTTGCTTCCGATGGGATCGATCCGGTCGGTCGGTTCGGCGGAGTGTTGTTGTTGGCCCGAAGGTACTCCCGCTTGTGATGATTCTCGAGCACCCTGCGCCGGCGAAGCGGAGGGTGGGGTCTGAGATGTTGGTAGCGTTTGTGGTGGTTGGGATGTCTGGTATGGCGAGCCGGACGCCAAGCGATCTGGAAGCGATTGATTAGGGGATGATGACGAAGGCTGTGGGCCGGAGCGCAGGCCTAGGCCGCTGTCGACAGCAGCAATGGCAGGGTCCTGGTCGCGTGCATACTCGGCGTGTCCTTCCAACAGCTGGTGTCGACCAACAGCGCCAACACCACCACTGCTGCTGCTACCCTGCTGGTCTCCGTCTTCCTGCTGCGCTGACGATGCAGACGATGCGCCGACGGTCGAGCCCGCGCTGGGAGGCGGCGGGGCGGGGCTGGCAAAGCTTCCGCGGGAGAATCGACGGGCCTGCCGGAGCACGGGTTCGACGATGAAGCTGGGCACCAGGTTGGGGATCAGGGCAGACATCGAGGAGCTCCGCCTCGGCGGGGCGGATGAATCGCCGACGGGTGCTGCTTGACGACGGGAGGGAGTGGTGACGGTGTCGTAGTAAAGAGGGAGGTGGTGGGGAAAGCTGAGCTTAAGAAATACCAGAGCAAAAGTATGCAAACCAGGTGATGCAGTCGGTATGATGATGAAGAAAACTTAACAAAAAGGCGGAGAAGACGGCCGGGTCTGTCGGGTCGGCGAGGCCAAGGACTAAAAAGGAGCAAAAAGAGCAAAGGACGGCGGAGGTTTGTTGCACCCCTAGCTGTCACTGGAGTCGGCCAAGAACACAAGCTATGGAGCTCGATGTCTCGGGGTCAACTCAATTCAGCATGTGAAGACAGGCCGAGAATAAAATGCAATGGTCGAGCAGGAGGTCAGGGCGAGGCGGGAGGCAGCAGGCGGGCATCCAAAAGACCACAGTCTAGCGACCGGCTCGAGGCACTCTCCAACCTCGCGGCACCATGTGCGTGCATGTCCGGACTCCCGAGCAGTCGAGAATCTACCAGCAGCGTGGATGTCTGTGGGGTGTGGTGTGGTGGTGGTCTTGGTGGTGTGACTGCCGATTCAGGCGGTGTCAATGGTCTGGTGGCAGGGTGGCCGTGGGTTGGCAGCGTTCGTTTGCTTGGGATGCAGCCCCGCAAAAGTCCCCCGCTGCTCCATGTTCACAAGCCGCTAAATCAGCATGCGCAATGGGATCAATTGCTGCCCGTCCATCGTCTCGTTCATTGACCCGGTGGCCGGCAGAAAATAGTATGCAGGTCAATCTGGGCAACATCAAACACACAGAGCTAGCGATTGGACGGATCGACATGACCTATGTATGACATTGACCCTCAATCACGAGTGAACGGCAGTGACGCCGCGCCAGCGAGTGGTCGGTCCAGAAGCAGACCTATAACCCACTGGACGAGAAGCAAGAAAAAGAGTGTTGCATGCAGAGGTGAGCAATTCACATGTGCGGCAGCCGTCCGTACTACCGCAAGAGGTATTGATCCATCCTGGCGTTCCATATCCGACTTCTATTCATGCCTCCCTCCATGCCCTACAAGAGGATGTAACCGAGCTGGTGCGATGGAGATCTAATCCGCCGATATAGGTTTGAAATCGTCATCCATGGCGTTATGTACTTTCGTATCAAAACATGAGAAAAAAAGAACCTTGTGCCTGTCCTCCGCATAAACCCCTTTGACGCCGCCCACCAAAGCTTTTTTTTCTTCCCCTAGTCCTCGTGAACCTCGACCCTGGACGCGAAGGTCAGTTTAGTCCTCGTCCATCTTCTCGTCCGGGTCCTCAAAGTCGTCGTCCTCATCCTCGTCTTCGTCGTCGACGTTGATGTTCTGCTCCTGCGCGGCCTTGGCGAAGTCGATGACGCGGCCGCGGGTGCGGCGGCCGATCACGTTCTCGACGTTGATCTCCTCCATGCCGTCCTCCTCCTCGACCTCCTCTGTTGTTGTGAATGCCATTGTCAGATACGGGCCTTGAACCGGGTCGTCACATTGGGCAAAGGAGGTGGGGTTGATGGGAATAAGGGAGATGGCAGCGGCGGCTGTCGCCAACAGTCAACGGCGGAGTTTACTAACCGGCTTCCTCGGCGGCCTAGATAGGTGGGTGCAATTGTTAGCAAAGGCTGATACTCCATGGCCAAGTACCACGAGCTCCGCGGCGTGCAAAGCATAAGAGTAGGTGGCGTGAAAAGGAGAGGGTGTGGGGATTAAGGCTTACATCGTCAGCCTCCTCGTCATCATCATCGTCATCCTCGTCCATCTCGGTGTCCTGAGGAACGTTCTCGGCGACGGCCTTGCCCTTGCCTTTGGACTCGGCAGCCGCATCGGTAGCGGGGGCGCCGGGCGCAGCGATGCCGTTGCCGTTCTCGCCAGCCATTGCGAAGGATGTGTGGGCTGGCTTCGGATAGAAAAAGGTTGGTCTGGAAGCTCGACTGGTCGCGGACGAGAGTTATGCTGTGGTTTGTTATGCAGGACGGTGGATGGGGAAGAGTGGAAAGGTTGTGGGAAGAGGACGGATGTTGTGTCGCGCGGAGGTGAGAGGCGACACCGCGCCCACTTTTGGTTGACCCAGCAGCTCGATTCGGCCGCCTTTTGTATTTTCTGTCTCGCGCAGCGGAGCTGGTTGTGGGTCGGCCGACACCGTTTGCCTGCCGTGACTGGCTGGAAGCGGATCGATGGTCCAAGCTCCCTGCCACAGGAGACCCCGGCAGGAGGCTCGTGGTGTCCTGTCCGTCCGCGCAGTGAGCAGCAGGGCGGCAATAATACATGGGCTTCTCGCTCTCCAGACAATTACTGCTTGCCATATGAAAGGGCGCCAGAAGTCCAGGTGGTTACAGGTCCGAATTTGGCCGGTCGAAGACAATAAAGCCTCGCCTATATCGATCACGACGGTCAGGCAGTGAATCAAACCAGGGCCTCGCTGCATTACAAATGGGCCAGACACCTGTTGAGAAATTAGACAGATAACGCCATCGCACTCATAGACGCCTAATAAAAGGCCCTCTTTATATCTACAGTTTGCCTTCCCAGGATATGACTGCATCGTGTGGCCACGGACTCTATTTGCCATCCCCTCCGCCCGTAACCAGGAGAAAGACCAAAAGGGCAACCAGCCACCAGTACCTGATCGTGCGATAGAAAATGTTAGCATCATGCCTGCAAGTACCACACAAGCCAAGGGGGAAGGGTGTCCATGCTCGACATACTTCTGCAGCAGCGTCTTCTCCTCCACAGGCGGGACCTGCTTCCCCTCGGCGCTCAGCACGACGGGCCTGTTTAGCGCGGGCTGCCTGCCACGGCCCGCGAGCACGACGACCGCCTGCGGCCCAAAGTCCCTCGTCGCCCCTGCGTCCACGCGCACGCCCCTGCACGCCGCCCCGACCACGACGGCGTCCTTGCCGCCGCCACTCCCTGGTGGTGGCAGCACCGTCAGCACAAAGTGCGGCGCGTACCCCCGCCCGAAGCTCTCGGCCGACGCGACCGACGTCGACGACGCCCACTGCCCCGCCGCCGTGTCGTAGACCCCGATCCGGACCAGCGAGGATGAGCCAGCGTCGTCCGGCAGCTCCGGCGCCTCAAAGGCCGTCACCGCGGCTTTTGTTGCGCCGACCTCGGCCCCAGCTGGGGCTGCCGCCCCGTCTTCGTCCGAGGATGACGGCGCGAGGTCGTACGTGATCTCGGCGAGGAGCGTCGGCGGCGGACTGCTGGCGCCGATGGGCTGCATGTATATGGATGCTGTCTGCGGCTCGGCGAGGACCAGGGGCGATGATGCCGCCGCGAGGAGGCCCCCGAGCAGGAGCTGGAGGCTCCGCATTGTTGTGACGGTGCAAGGTGTGAAATGCGTCAGGTCGCGGTGGGGAAGGTGTGCCGGAATCGAGGGATCTATCCCGTAGTCCCAGGGTGTAGGCTCTTCGAGTGCTGGGTGCTTGGTCGTCTTTGATCGACGCTATGAGCTGCGCCGCATGCTTGGACAGATCAGAGTCGCGGTTTGTGGTGGGGCGGCTCAGCCGATGGTGGAGGGATCCACCGACGGATCTCAGCAGCACAGCGTTCCAGTGGCATGGATGCCCGGTGAGCGAACACACTCGCTGGTTCAGCCCACCAAGTCGGCAATTTCTCAATATAAATGGCACATCAGCCAGTTTATCTGCTTGGTAATACCCATGATCTAGTTCCTTCAAATGCCGTCTCCATTATAAACGCCAGCCCAGGAATCCACCTTATCTTCCCAAACGAACCTAGCTGTCTGACAGGTCACGGCGACCCAGTGTGGCCCTGCGACACGCCCATGAACTCCCTGCAGTCTATCTTGTGGAAAATGCAGAGAAGGCTGGATAAAAAGTGCGAAATTGGGAGATTCTAGCAATAGTTTGGGGTATCTCTGCTTCCACAGAAAATTTGACCCAACATAGGATCCGTCTCGGTTCCCTATATATAGGTCTCGACGCCACTGCCATTTTCTGGGGACAAATACCAATCTCCGTGGGATAGGCAGCCCCTACACGTCATGGGAAGAGCTCTCGGCTGTCTCAATGGACGTCGCTATCGCCCAGCGTCCTCTGGCAACCATCCATACAACGAGGCCTCTTTACTCTTCTTCGTCATCGAGGTCACCATCTTCATCATCATCGTCGTCGTCTATCTCGTCGTCGTCATCCTCATCCTCGGGGATCTGTTCCCCCTGCAGGATGTAACCAGGGCACCGCTCGATCAGTCCCTTGTAGTAAGCCACGAGCACCTCCGGGTTGGGGACGATCTTCCAGTCCACCCGGTAGAGAAACTCGAGCTCCAGCAGCTTCAGCTCGGCGACTCGCACTCCTCCCACGCGCGCATACGTCGTGTTATTCCAGAAGAGGTCCGATAGGCCCTTGGCGGCCACTGTTGCCGCGGTTATCAGGAACCGGTGTACGGTCAGTGTGTTGATCGTGAAGTCGGGGTAGAGCGCGCAGAGCCGGTCGATGTAATAGACCATCGAGAGCAGAAGCGGCGGCGACAGTGTGGCGTGCTTGGCCAGTCGGTGGAGATATTCCAGCACTGAAATTCCCGGAGCGGTCCTGTATAGCACAAAGGCAGTGAGGTTTCCGTCAGCTCGCCCATGCAAAACATTGCGCAGAACGGCATCGCACATGTCACATCCCGCTCCTACCTTGAGTGAAATCTTGTGAGGTGCCCAGACTTGAGCGCAAGCGCGTCATTCGTCTCTATAAGCTCCCCAAGCATGTGTGCGATGAGCACCACGACGTCCTCTGTTGGGCACAGCTCGTATCTCTCTGGTAAAACTTTTGGCGGGGCCTTTTCGGATTTTGCGCGCTTGGGTCGGATGACGGGGCTTTGCGTGGCAGGGTCGTCACTCGTGGAGGAGACGGTCTGAGAATTGCGTCTCTTGCCAGGGGACATGATAGCCTTAGCGGCGGCGGACACAGCTCGGGTGGCATCGCTGTTCGACGCTGGCGTCGTGGGTGTCGCGCCATTTTCTGTCGTGCCCGAGGGGTGTGTGGATGCTTGGGTGGGCGCCGAGACGGCGACGCCCTGTTCTATTCCGGGCGTCATCGGCTTCGGGCCCGGCGTGGGTGGCAGCTCACTCGGGATCGTGTAGAAATTTTGTTTTGCATGTAGGGTGGCCAGGTAGTTGATAGGCTCCATAGGCGAGTACTGGGTCGCGGCGTCGACTGCCACATAGCGGCTCCTCGAGGGCGCGGCCGAGGGCGATGAGGGGCCGCGAGTCGTCGGTGATGCCGCCGCCGAGACTGCTTCTGGTTGTGCTGCTGCCGCCGCCGCCGCCGCTACCGCTGGTGATGTAGCTGGTGTGGAGTCCGACTCGGGTGGCGGGCCGAAGCCGGAGCTCGAGGCGGGGCCAGAGCCGGGACCGGCGACCGACGAGGATGCGGACGGGCGCCGCTGGACAGCGACGGAAAGCCGAGACGGGGACGAGTGGTGTGAGGGTAGTGCGGGCGCATAGTGGAAGCCGTGGAAGTTGGGCGACGCATTGGAAGACCGTGGGTGAACCGGAGATCGAGTCAACATGATCCCCACCTAGGTCATCGCATTCCAGGGCCCCAGTTGGACCGGTGATGTTGCCCTCTTTTTTATTTTTATTTTTTCTCTCTTTTAATCTTCTCAGTCCTCGTTTCCCTATCTCGTTTCCTTCTCGAATTTTTCGAGGGCGCCACGATGAATGGGGTCGTGGGGGAAGTGGATTTTGCGCGGCCGCCAAGTCGACTTGTCCCCAAAAACGAAGATGGCGATTGGAGTATGGCAGCAGGAAGAGCCGCAGGGTGGAGGAGGGGATGGGGATGACGATATCCAGTTATCCACCGAGGTGCGGGCACCTCGAACTGCAGGCTGCAGATTGCGCTCCCTCCGGGTCAGCAGCCCAGTCGCGGTGGCGCTGGCTGGACCAAATGGCGCGGGCTGCCGGAAATGGATGCCCGCCGGCGCCTCTGGCTGCAGCGTGCGATGTTGCCGAGAGGCTGGAAGGCGCCTCGCGCGCGAGACGACTGGCGCTTGTCGCGGCGACCGAAGCCAGATCCGACTTGGCTCCAGCCAGCAGTCCACAGCACCAGCTCGCAGTGGCGGCGTTGTCGAGCTGAGCTGTGCTGTGGTGCGCTGTCGGGCGCTGGTGTCGGGGGTTTTGGCTTGAGCAGGCCCGCGGCCGGCGTCTGCTGAAGGAGGAGAACGAAGGGATGGATTTTGGAATGCGGCCTGGATGCACGAAGCTGGAGCTGCCCCTCGTCGCTGCGCTGTCGTGACCGACTGACTGGAGCCTCAGCAAACTCTAAATAAATAAAATAAAATAAAATAAAAATCTTTCGGCGTGCAGCTGAAGAAAACAACAGCCAACCACACAGCCAGCCAAGCGCGCACGTGTGCGGTCGAATTACAGTCGAGGGGCCAGAAAGCGGCTCGTTCGTTGGTCGGTTTTCGGTTCCTCTAGGATGCAGTTGGCAGCCCGTTTTCGACGGGAGATAGGGATAAAGATAAGTTCGAATTTGCGTGTTCTTGGCGCCGCGCGGCGGGGATCGGCGGTTGCTTGCTCCAATTCCCAGGAGTGATGGAGATTTCCTCCGTTTTATGTCTCTAGAAACCCAAAATGCATTCAAGGAAAAGCTGGATGCGAAGTATCGTCCTCGGCTTCTGCCGGGCAATTGGCATTTATCATTGGAAATCCTTTTGGGCCCCACGTGGCATGGATATCTATTTGGTAAAAAGGGGGAGTTCGAAGGCGGCTGACGAGACGGACTTTTCCTGTTGCCGATCAGCCGAGCACATGCAGGAGTGCGACGTCGAGACGGTATTGGATCTGTTGCGGCAATGTCCTGAGGTCAGCTTGACCGCGCAGCCAAGTTGCATTCGACGGGCGGAGTCTGCACTGCTTGACCGACCCAGGTGGATCGGACGACTCCAGGACGAGCTTCGTGGAAAGATCTGGGCCCCCTGGGCGATACCGCACACCCTTTTACGATTGGTACCCGACAGCCAGGGATTGAACGTGGCGATGGGTGATAGGGATAGCTTGACCTGGCAAATGGCATCGCTGTCTGCGCTCTCCTTGTCGCACCGACGAAATGTCGGAGCAGGCGTATGTATGAATCTCCCACACCGCCGCAAAAGGGGTGCCAGGGATGGATTGATATGCACGACGGCTGGCCATCCTTCGACGCCGGCAGGCCATCAACACCCTTCCGGAACAGGCGCTCTCACCGATCGACCGACTGGGCTTACCGTGCGATCCGCGGCGCCCGCCATTTGGCCCCAGCAGCTGGTGATGCACGTGATCAGCGTCCAAGTGTGCGGCGGATCACATGCCCAGCTGGGTGCATGTTGTCGGTCCAGCCAGTCTCCAAGGGTTGAGGGCTGGCATTTACGCCAGGGAGACTCGACCGTGGGTAAACAAAAATAGACTGATCCCCCAAATTGGCAGTACTTCTTTTCCAGAGAGTAAACAGAAAACTTAGCGTGAGCATGACAATCGGATCGACACCCTGATGGTTGTGTTTCGACATGAACCCTCACTGCGGAGGTTTGCGTAGAAGCCGGCCAAGAAACATGCGGGGAACAAAAGGTGAGCACGGACCATGGGAAGGCTGCTCCGTCCTGTGGAGGCTGTGGGGGAAAACAAACGTTGGCCTCGTCACTCCACGCCGCAACTGGATCGCGCACGAATTCAGCCTCGGGCGCTCTGGCGCAATTGATGGGATTCGACGAACACCACGAAAATTCACACCCACAACACCAGCTGGAAGCCAATCGACTCTTTCTAGTGCGCCCTGATTCAGTGCACCACCCACGCAACCAACTGCTCAGGGGCGTGAAGTTGGACAGCTGCTTAGTGAGCCCGCCCGACACGAACCTTACTCGGTCTAGCCGTCATTTTCCGCGGACAGCCTCCTCCCCAAGACGCCCCGACGCCTGTCGATTCGGCCCCTGCCACATTTCCCTCACAGCCTCCCTCGACGGCGCTTGTAGCCTCCGAAAACCGCATGGCCGAGCGCGGCCAATTCATCACCGCTTTTGACGTGGCCGAGACCCCATCCACCCATTCAGATCGACCGTCCTGCCACCCAACCGACGGACTCTTCCTAACCTAAGCCCGCGGCCCTTATTACCTTGGACTCTCGCCGCCCCTTACCGGCTCTGACACCGCCACGGCAGGCTCAGGCCCGCCTACCCGGCCTCCCCTGGCGGTCACCCCCGGCGATACACCTTCACGTCCCGCCACGATGGCACGCGTCCAGACACCGCCGATCCTGGCCAGCATCCAGAGTGCAAGGACCTATGCCGAACAGACCACAGCCCTCCGTTCAGTCAAGAACGAGGTCGTTGGCCACACCCAGAAGCAGCACCGCTGGGTGGCGCACGGCGTCCTTGAGCCCATCGTCGTGATCCTGCTCTCGGCCAGGCCGCCTTCCAAACTCAACGGCAAGAGCACTCGTGGCCATGCGGTGGCGCTACGGCCGCTGTCGGAAGAGGAGCAGGTACGCCTGCAGGCGATCCAGCTGCTGGCGAGCTTTGCCAATGGTAGGATGCCTGCCCCTTGCTAGATCCCTTGGTGTGATGGATTCCTCCTCCAGGCGCGCCATGAGCTTGCTAACAAGTGCCGCTTTATACAAAAACAGGAGGCCCCGCCTTTCTCACTCCGCTCCATGCTGCCGGCGCACTCCCGGCCCTTTTAGAGAACCTCTGCCCAACAGACAACCACCCCCGCATCGTGCTCGCCACACTCAAGGCTCTGCGGTCTTTCACGGATGCTGCGTCGTTCGCGTTGCCAACAAACCAAGTGCAACCTACACTCTTGGCCGACGAGATCTTCGCTGAGCAGCACCTCGAATCACTATGCAGCATCCTTATGTCTCCTGGCCCACCCACGTCGATGACGTCTACAGGTCTGGTCAACGCCGCGACTGGCCTGATAGCGACTCTATGCCGCGAGGAGCGGCATCAGATCCTGATTGCCAACGCCGGCATCCTCGACGCTCTCGCCACGAGACTCGCCAGCTTCGTTGTCGCGCGCGGCGAGGTCGTCCCTGGCGCCGATGTCATCGCGCAGAACGAGGGGCTTGCCGAGGCCATGCCAGCCCCCGCTCCCGTCGGCCTGAGCCTGGCTGCCATCCTGGACGCCATTTGCGCCGTGGTTGCCGATTCGAGGCTGCGCGCATGCATGCTCCTATACTCACCCTCCATCCTTGCCGTTTTCCCGAATCTCGACTTCACGCCGCCAGCTAAGGACACGCGTGCAGCCTGGGACGCGCTCGAGGCCGTGGGTCTGGGCAGCGCCCGGCCGCCGCAGCTCGGCGCCATCGATTTCCTACTCCCTGTAGTGCCGGGTCAGCCCAAAGGTGCTCCACCGCAGATTTCACCCTTCCCACCCCTCGGGTCCACGCGGGACCACTCGTCCAGCCGACTCGGGGCGAGCAGGTCAGGAACGGATCTTTCCGGCTGGGGCTCGCCGCGCCTTGCGCCGCATGCCGTGGGCGGTGAGACGAGCGGGGACGAGGATTCGGAGGTCCCGCTTGTACCGTGGCTTATGCGCCTTGCGACAGACCGCTGCGGCGTGGAGAGCCTCCTCGCTGCTGACGTTCTGACGTCTCTATACAAGGCCGGCTTCGCGGGCAGATATAGGGAAGCTGCGCTGGGGTCGCTGGTGGTTCCCTTGCTCATGCACTTACTGAATGACAGCGACAGGCCGGTTGGCTGGCCCGCCGCCGCGGTCTCGGCATGGGTCGACCACGAAACTGCGGCTCGGTGGGAGACGACAGAGCGTGTGCTGACGGTGCTGGCGCGGCTAATAACAGACAGCGAGATATTACAGAAGGCGGCCTTCCAGTGCGGCGCGGTCGAGACCGTCTGCAAGCTGCTCAAGGACGCTTACGAGCCCATCAAATCGCACGATGGGGGCTTGAAGCTGTGGAGCCCCTCCCCTGCAGACGAGTCCATAAATATCCACCACGGCCAACTGCCGCTACACAGGCACCGTATCAGGCTCAGGGAGTGCGCACTCAAGGCGCTTGCCTCACTGGTCTCATTCAAGAATGAATATCGCAAAGCCGTCTGCGACCAAGATGCCGTCCCGTACATCGTCGAGTCGCTTGCGGAGCTCCCCGCGAAGCCCGGCGGCAGCACAAGTCAACGCTCTGCGGCTGCGAAGGCCCCTGCAAAGGGCTCGGATAGCTCAGAGGAGGCGGCGGCGGGCTCTGCTTTTGGTCGCAACACTGCCGGCGTCCTCATTGCGGCTTGCCACACTATCAAGATTCTGGCGCGGTCCGTATCTATCGTACGCACCACCCTCCAGGACGCAGGGGTCACGGAGCCTCTGATTCAGCTCCTGACCCATCATGATATCGAGGTTCAAATCGCCGCCACCGGAGCTGTCTGTAATTTGGTCGTCGAGTTCAGCCCCATGCGCGAGGTATGTGCTTTTGCTCGCTCGTTTATACCCCATATTGGGCTCCGAATCTCGGCTCACTCACTGACACTCCGTTTACATAGCGATACACGGAACTCGGGATCATGCGAACCCTCTGCAGGCATGCCCACTCCATGAACGCCGAACTGAGGCTGAATGCCCTCTGGGCTCTCAAGCATTACGTTCACGGACTCAGGCTTGAGATGAAAAGGGCATGTCTGGACGAGCTCCAGTCAGGATGGCTGGTGCAGCTGATTTGCGACGACACAGAAGACGACGCACTCTTCTCTAGGAGTAAGCAGGAAAAGCACTCGGGGACGAGCGCGTCATCGACGGGCGACGACATGGACGAAGACGTAGAGATGGATCAGCCAGATGAGGAGGACGAGGAAGAGACGGGCAGTGGTAAGCATTGGACTGGTACTTCGACGCCTTCATCATCTCTCCTGCGCGGACCAGGCGCCGCCTCGCCTAGGGTCAGCCACGAGCGCAGCCGGACGGGCCGGCTACGGCGGGCCGAGGTCAAACTGGCAGCGCTGCGCGATGCGGAGCTCAACCCGCAGCGCAAGGCCAGGAGCGACGACCTGGCGATACAGGAACAGGGGCTCAACTTTATACGAAACCTCATCACGACGTCCAACTCAGGTGCCAGTGGCACGGCCGGCGTCGGCACCGACTACCCGCAGGACACGGCAGAGATGATCGATTACCTGTTCAGCGAGCTGGGGCAGGATCGTCTATTCGAGATACTGGCCTCGAAGCTGCAACCCAAGGTGCTACATCCGTTCAACAGGCGACTGTCGCCGTCGTCATCGATGCTGGAGCAAGGGCAGCAGTCGCAGCACTTGCAGGCGCCCTCGCGCGTGCTGTACCCGCAGGCCAAGGTGATCGAGGCGGTGATCTGCATCCTGGTGCACATCGCGGCCAGCGTGCCGCGGCACCGGCAGCTGGTGATCGCGCAGACGGACCTGTTGCGGCTGCTGGGCCGGCAGTTTGCGAGCCGCGACAAGGAGGTGCGCGTGTCGCTCTGCCACCTCATCAGCAACCTGACGTGGCGCGACGACGGGGCCGACACGCAGGCGTCGGAGCGGCGGGCCGAGGAGCTCAGGCGGCTCGGGCTCATGGGCCGGCTCGAGTCGCTGCAGCAGGACGACGCGGACCTCGACGTGCGCGAGCGCGCAAAGGGCGCCGTCTGGCAGATGAAGCAGGCCGGCGCGGGCGGCGGCATCGGTCACTAGGGGCCCGGATGGCCGCCGTCGCCTGCCCTGCCCTCCGCTCCCTCACCTTGGTGTGATGGCGACGAGGAGCGGGAGGACGATGATGCTGTCTTGGCTGGTCTTTCAGGGGCTAACGTCACGTTCACGCCGGCTGCGCTGCCGTCGTTTACGTCGCCCGTGGTTGTAGGGACCATGCACAATGGGGCGTACACACCGTGGCCACCTGCCCAGCCGAGCAGATATGTGGCGACTGTTGAAGAAGACGACGATGGTGATGACGAAGACGACGAGACTCCAGGTTCTGGGTGGGCGTAGGCAACTAGCACTTGTGAGTCCTGGCCGGGATGGACGGAAATCCCAATCAGTGTAGGGCTGTACTTGTTTGTGTGTGGCTGTGTGGGTATATTCTGCGGATATTGTCGAGTTGCTGAGTCCGTCAATGGCTCGGGCTCTTGTTGGGAAGATGGCCGATGTCGACGAGGGTCTCTGCGGACGCTTATCTACCATGATGGGATAGCGGTATCTTATCTTATTGTTCGACTATAGTTCTATTCTTTGTTGATTATTTTAATTTCATCCAAGACCTGTCCTCGTATTCCCTCCTCCTCCTTCCCATTACCCTCGCCTTCTACCCCCTCCTATCTTCTCTCTTGTTCTTTCATCATCACCAGACGAGTATCCTCTTCCAATCCCTGATGTCACCCAGTCCTCCATATTTCTTTTTCTTGTTCTAGTGTTATTCATCATACACAATATCGGCCCTTGGTGAACGGGAAAGAAATACCAACGAGTTCATACCAACGAGTTCATACTGAAGGCGAGGGAAGAAAGGAAAGACCCAGCTGGGCGTGTATGATCATATCTGAATACATAGCCGTGTCTCCGCACGCCTGGCCCCTTCCACCTAGGCTATCTTGAACATGTCTCGTCTCCCCGCTCGCCACGCTGGGTTTCGTATTGGTTCGTTGCCTATCATTATTTTAATAAAACGGATATCCTACGTGACCCTCCCGCCCCGCGAAGGCTAGCATCAAACTCGTCAGTGCTTCTTCTCTGCGGCCACCCGCTCTCGTTGGACGCTGGTATCTTCTAGCTCTGGCATGAGCAATGACGGGGCGCAAACTAAAAAAGCACCAGGTATTGAACTTCACAGGACGCTCCCCATCGATCATTCCCAAGGAGAGCTGGCGGGGCGGCAAAAAAAAAAAAAAACAAAAAAAATCAGCCACCCGTGTTTCCCCTACTTCCTTTTCCATTCGTTCATCCTTCGGACCGAACATGAGACAGTGTGCGACTCGACGGGGCGGCAGCCGCAGAAAGGTGTGTTTCGGGCAAAGCAAACAAAGAGGAACTTTTGGTAGGAGGAACCCGACGGAAGGGAAGAGACAAAAGACGAGGCCCGGGAGATGGGAGGAAGGCCTTGTCCCGTCTTTCGCCTCCGGTCCCACGTGGATGTAATCGGGGTCTCGGGTTTTTTAAATTGGAAAAGTCAGCTTTGGTGCTGTGTTTATTTCTTCGTTTTGTGTCCTTGTTCGCCTCCGCCTTCCCCTTCGCCTCGCTACCCTCCGGTCCTCCGCTTTCGGTCCCGGGCTGGAACTGGGCGGGAAAAACAACGGGCGTGGTTGCAGATAAACCGGTTCATCTTTTTGTCTCCCCTAACCGGCGGCAAACCATGGGCGGAGAGTGACGAAAAAGGGGAACCGGGAGAAGAAAGAGACGGGGGCTTGTGGGATGGTATGTTGAGTCTTGTGAGACGGATGGGAACAAAATCACAAACACCCCTTTTCCAGCCCCGGCCGTCTCGTTTTGTGCGTGGAAGGGCGGGAATGCGTGCGGTGGGTTACCGGGCGTTAGAGAGTGGGAGCTATCGTGATGGGATGTAAACGGATTTTGTTTCCTGGCTTCTATCAAATCAGGAGGCATTCGTCAATAGCGGGAAAAGGGTCCGTTGTCCTGAAGAAAATCCCTGCCGGTGAGAAGGCGTGTAGCTGATCTTTCGCCGTAAACACAGGCGTCGTCAATATTACCCATTCTCCTCTCCTCCCAGCTGATCTCTCCAGTCCCTGTCTCTCCATCTCTCCCCGGTTTCGACGGTCCCGCTTCTGGGCCGATTTGTGTTGCGCAAAAAAAAAAAAAAAAAAAAAAAAAAAAAAAAACGGAAGAGAAAACGCGAGGGCCAGGCGGTAACCTGCCTGCGCGGCCGACCACGGCAGCGGCGGAGGAGATCGTGGGCGAGAGAGAGCAGGTTTGGTTACAGTGCTTATAGTAGCGTACATGCCGTGCGAGATGGACGAGGCGAGGTCGAGGGAAGCTAGAACCCGAGGGCTGGACTGGCCTCGTGCATGCAGCCAAAGGGAGATGCGCGGCCGAGAGCCAGGAGGAGTTGGGATGCAGCGAGCCTTCATGCACACGCACGCTTCCATCCACCTATCGATACCATGCCAACTCCAATCTTGCCTCTGGTTACTACCTATTTGTCTGTCCTCTGCCCTTTCCTCGCCGGTCGTCGGAGCGGGTGGCTGCAACGCCGTTGGCACACTACCCACGTTTGTCCGTCTCTCGTTTTTCTCTCTTCTGCTTTCTCCTTCCCGCTCATGCTATTTCTCCTCTTTGACAATTCCGCCTACGTAAAACCGGCCGGGAGTGCTGCCACCTGACACGAGATGGGGGTTACACGACATGAGACTATGTAATGTATGTGGGCAGAAATGGAACGAGGCGCAAAGGGCGAGAAGCTCGGGGGAAGCCGGCCCCGTCACGGCATCCAGCGGGTTGTTGACCGGCGGCGGCTCGAAAGAAATGCTATCGGTGGGATGGAATGACGCAGCTGGTACCGAAAAGGGGAACCAAAAGCAGCCAAAAACGCGGGACAAAGATGCAGCCGGATCCATGAATGGAGGCTTCCAGCCCCTTCCTGCCTGATCGAACTGGCTGCCTAGATTGCTCAATGTCCATCTGTAGTACACGCATGAGAAATGCGGAGGCATCTAGATGCCGGGAGTCGTTTGGAACGCAGTCACAGAAACAAGCCCAGGGGATGCAGGCAGAGTTCACGGGCCCGGAATGGGGGTGTGACAGCGACGGACGGGACCGGGAGGGGCGATAAAACAAGGGCGCCGACGAACGGAGGGCAATGGAGGACACGTATCCGGTGAAGACGACGAGCAAGGGAGAGGGAGACGAGAGGCCTACTGCAAGATACTCGACCCGTGTGTCCCAAGAGGGCCGCATGGGATGTGGCCACCCACGGCGCTTCCGTCGCCAAGGAGAGCGGCGGCACCGAAGCACAGGATGGCAGGCGAGGAAGTGCCGGCATGCCCAGCCAATACGGGGCACGTCGTTTTTGTTTGTCTCCCGGCTGTCGGGAAAACTGGTGGGATAGTAGGGCGGGCGGGAGGAAGCCCACACCACCCTTTGGGTCTCTTGCTCTCGTCGCCAATCAACCCAGCATGGGCGGCCTTTTTGAGCCGACTGGCGAGGTGGCTCGACACTGCCCACTTTACCGGCTGGTTCTAGCCCAACCATTCATCTGAGTGAGTGAAAGGGATGGAGGATGGGTGAACGTGAATGGATGGATTTCTCCTGGAAGAGCGGGACCATCGGGTACGACGAGGCACGACCTGCGCTCAGCAGAGCACAGCTCCTCAACCTGACGGCGCACGCATCGCGCAGGCAGCCAGAAGATTGGATGGCAGGGAATATTGTCGGTGGCACAGCGGCAGGACACCATTGTGGTGAAAAGCGACGACGGACCTGGTACGGTAGAAATGAGGGGTGTGCAACCGCAACCCACCAGCACACTCCAAGGAAACCCTGCATGGCGTCCATGAGCCCAAAACAAAGCACGCAGACCTCACGCATTCTCCCTTGCCGCCGGAGGGGGGGGGGGGGGGGAAACAGAAAAGCGGGCGATCCGGCACGAGGACGGGTCTCGTGCCCGGGAGGTGGTAGTTGGCGCAATTGTGGAAGCTGAATGTAACTGCAGCACGGGTTTGGAAGGTGTGTTCGTCTTGAGCGCCCTGTGCTGCAGGGTCATGATGATCTGCCCAATTGAGTCAAGCCGCCCTTGATGAACCCTGAGAGTCGGGTTTCCCTCGCGGAGAATATTCCCGTGCCGTGTTCATTTGATCGCTCATCCATCTTTGGGGGTTTGTGGCAAGAACGCAAGGGAAGAGGGAGGCAGGCACACCTCTGCACAATGCCGCATCCCGCGTCGGGCGTCGGCAGTCGAGGAATCAATCATTTGGACACCTTCCTCACACAACCCGGCGTGCAGTTCAAATTCAGCCTGATCTCGGGGGCGGCCACCACCTCGCGAGAACCACGACCATTGATTGATCCATGAATGGTAAATGTCGAGCGGGGGCGGGGTGCCTGGCTGTGCGACTGTGTGAGAGGCCGAGGAGGGAAACCGTTGGCCTGGGAGCAAACCCTCCGCTGGCCACGCCATCCGCAGAAAAGGAAAAAAGAAAAAGGTGCCCGGGAACCGGGCCTGCGGATTCCCGGCAACCGACTCCGTGGGAGGCGGTTGGTTGGTGCTTGGGCTGGGCATGCATTCCACAGCCACAGATAAACACCTAGGCAGCCGAACCCGCCCACCAAGCTGTTGGGAGAGTGAGCTCCAGCTGGGGAGATCGT
The DNA here is from genome assembly GCA_000733355.1 of Falciphora oryzae. NCBI lineage: Eukaryota > Fungi > Ascomycota > Sordariomycetes > Magnaporthales > Magnaporthaceae > Falciphora > Falciphora oryzae. The sequence continues at coordinate 130,149 of JNVV01000015.1, forward strand.
CGATTCAGACACGCGCGAGAAGAGATGACGCTGGGGGCGTTGGTTGCGAGGGAGGGGCGTGTGTGCGCGGGACCGCAAAAGCCCACCACCCATCATCATCAAGCTGAGAGCGCAACGGAAAACCCAAAAACCAAATCCATGGGTTTCGCGGTCAATCAAGCCAATGCAGTCTTGTCTTGGCTCGGCCGTCGCTGTCTTTGAGCAACAATCCAATCTACAGTAAGCAGCCTTTTGCTTTCCTCGTTTTTTTTTTTTTGGCTTCCGTCGAGGGTCCCAGCGCGCAGCCTTGCTTGTTTTTCTGGTTTTCAACTTTTCTTTTTCCCGGCATGCTATCCAGCCAATCGGTAACCCGCGCGCACGCACCTGCCGTGGTCAATATGCTGCGGCCGGAACTGCCGCCGACCTCAATCCGAGATGAGCAGAGCGAAAAAAACAGCCTCGAGGAATCTTTTTATTTATTGCACGTCGTCACAAGCACGCTAGCTATTCTCTGCTGGTTTCACAGGTCTGATCGTGACCCACACGCGTCTTTTGCAGGTGGTCCCCTTTTTTGCTCCGCAATCGATCTCCCACTCCTTTCATCATCCCGCAGCGATGTGGAGGAGCGCAGGAGGAGGGGGAGGTCCCATATTTGCTCAGGCCTCGTGGGTCGCTGGGCCGGGGGGAATGGGTGTGGTCAGTGTGCCCGGACAGGGTTCTTCGGCGTGCCCTCGGCCAATCCAACCCTTCAGCTCCAGGGGTGACCCCCCGCGGTGGGCTGATGCTGCTCGCCGAGGACTGAGACACCCCTGGCGCCTGGAAAAGCAAACAAAAAGAAGAACAATGCCCGCGCCCCGCCGCCCGGGAACACGGCCTTATTTGTCTTTCTGGGCTGTCTTGTTCAAGCATTGATGAAATGGAGGACTCGTCGCGGGTCGGGGGCCATGGCCAAATTCGCTTTTCAATCTGTGAAAAAAAGCACACGCACAGTATGGACAACTCGCGGAATGGAAGTGCAATGGAATAGTCGATATCCGTGATCGGGACCGGAAAAAAAAGAGGGCAAATTTGGTCGCCGATAACCCGGCTGGTTAAGGCAACGCCAAACTGGTCTGATGGACATCGTTGCCGCGAGCCGCGTTGAGAGACAGCCCCTAGCCAGTCGGGATTTGCCTAGCGCATCACGCTTCTGCAAAGGACTTTTTAGCGCGGGTTGGGCGGGGGCCCAGGGGAAAAGCGGCAAGCGGGAGAGCCTTGCCGTGGGCCTGCCGTCAAATCCCTGGGCTCAAGACGGCACGGATGCCAACGCCAAGCAGCTCCTGTCCCAAATTATGGTGCTGGTAGCGTGTTCAATTTAGTGTCCACTACCCGTTCCAGGCAAAAAAAAAAAATCCTGGGTTGTCCAGCCTTCCTTGCCTTCCCACTCCCAATAAAGGACGCCGCCGTGAGCCAAAGGCGTTTTGCCAGCAAATCTAGCCTTGAAGGTGGCGGGAATAGGGATGCGCCAACGAAGACGCATGATGGGCAACCATGAAAATTCAATGGAAAAAGGCACGACATCTGTTTCGGTGAAACGCATCGCGCCCAGGCTGGCGGGCGGCGAAGGCAAAATGTCGATTGCATTGTCGAGCCGGCTCGCTGGCATGGGGTTCCCTGGCGGCGGTTGGGTCTTTCAACGGCCTGCCTCTCTCGTCCGAAAGACCGGCCGAGTGGAGGAAGGCGGGTGACGAGAAACAAGTCATTCGACCTCCCTCCTTCGTCGTGTCGTGCACAGTATGCGACTGGGATGACCGTTGCGAACCACACTTTGCTGCTACCAAACCAAGATGAGCAGGGCCAATCACGCCCCGGTCGTGCATTTACCAAGACCCCACCTCCCGGTACCCTGGCCGCACCTGCCTACTACGACGGCCCACTTGGGGTCTTTTGCGCGCTGTGGTTGGCCAGACCGCCTACTTCCTTGTTGCTGTCCCCGCCCAGGCTGTTTCCGCAGCATCATCTTGCGTCCTGGACCCAGCATCATGGCCACCCGGCACCAGGGAAACATCGATGGCCCGCCGTGGGGACCATCAATGGACCACAGCCCACAAGCCGACAATTCTCCATCAGCGGGCCTCTCTGGGGCTTGTGTTTCTTTTTTGGCCGCGTTGAAAGAGACTCTCAGCTGCCGCAAGAGGAAGATTACCTCGACTGCGACGCCGCCGAGGTTAAGAATAACAAACCGAATTAACGGAAGGCTGGGAGCTACGAGCGCCAACGGCTGTTTCTATTGTAGATAGCCCGTCAGGAAACAGGATTGGCATGCGACCGCGTTTCGATTTCAATCTCGCATGGCGATCCCGCGTTGTTTCTCGTGGCACTGGGCAAAGCTTGCGCATCCCATCTGTTTTTGTGGTGGTTGAGCCTCGTCAGCCTGCGCTAGTCCAATTGGGGCAACAGGGGCCTGTCTCCTTGGTTGGGCCACAGCTGTCGGATCCCTTGAACAAGAGCCGATCTCATCGATCTTTTTTTTTTTTTTTTTGCTACACACGCTGCAGTGCTCGCGGCGGTTGTTGGTCCCGCTGCATTTTCGCAACGACTCGCCCCGGCCACAGCTCCTCTTTTTTGCATCTTGCCGATGGGCAGTGCACTGGCTCTCGAGAGTCTCGCAATCCCCCCGTCCCAAGAAGCGAAGAACACGGGGCACGCGCGTCCATCGGCAACGAACGCACAGCCATCGACAGCGACAGTCAATCCCTCCACTACTAGTGCGACCACCAGTCTGTTCCGAGGGGGTGAATGCACTACTGCAGGGCAATTGATCTGTCCAGATACGACGGTTTGCGGGCTAGACACTTTGGTCAGCATCGCTAGGTTTGCTGACGGGAAAGTCTAAAGAAGAGCGTTCGAGAATTGGGAGGAGAACCGGCGCTGCAGTAGCTCCGCGCCCGTCGCCGCGTGTTTAGCAGCTGCGTCGGAAAAAGACAGGCAGGCCAGGGTGTGGGGTTTTTCCTGTGTCAGTCTGCAGCCATCCCTGCCGGCTGCATGACTCTCTGCCTCCCCTGGTACCGAAAAAACGGGACCGCCCCCATCTCCTCCCGCCAGCAATTCCACCTGCCTGGCTACCCCGGTCCAAGGCCTTGGGTCCCCTCTCTGCGCGAGATTTGTCCCGGCCAGCCAGCGCCCATTGCTGCCCACCCTCCCTTGCCTCGACTACCAGCTCTCTCGCCCTTTATCTTTCATCTCCTCGCCTCCCGCGCGCCTCACCCACCACGCTTCTCCACCTCCCCCCATTCGCTCATCATCCGGTGCGAATCGACAGCACGAGAGACGGCTTCCATCTGTCGAGCCAATTGCCCGCCGCCGTCCCTTGGGACTGTTTCTGTCGTTTCGCCCTCCTGCTCTGCGTCGCCCTGCCGAATAGCGTTTCCCAACGGCCACCCGCCGCGCCGTGCTTTTCCTACACAACTCGTCACATCGTGGTGGTCCGGTCTTCTTTTGCTTTTGCCGGTTGGTGCACCCGAAGGAAGCGATTCCGCCCTCTCCTCGTCTCTGCCTTCTGGGACAGACCCCATCAATCCCTTTCTGGACAGAAACCGCATTCCGATAGCCTTGTATGAACATCGCGGCGCAAAAGAGGGGAAGCAGGCCCTTTGCTGACGGTTGCTGGTCATCTCAGGCGAACGAAGGGGGGTGTCTTCATTGGTGCCCGCGCCAACTGTCGAGGCCTCAAAGGAGGCGTTATATAAAAGGGAGAGGGAGGGAAACGCGGGCAGCACACGCCCGTCAATCATTCAGCCAAGATGGAACCCATGGTACCAGACACGATGCCGCAAAGCTCTGCCGTTATGGTCGAGCGAACGACCAAGGGCGGCCGTCGCCTATTCTACCAGCTTGACGTGATCCAGCAGCCCGAGCGGGCACGCGCCTGCGGATCGGGCCCTAAATGTAGGTCACGGACGGGACGCAGGACTCAGCGGAACTGAACTGACATTCCCCGCTCGGCGCACAGCTACCTCGGATCGCCGCCCTGTCGACCCGCCTCCCGTCGTCGAGCTTCGCATTTTCGAGGGTCCTAGGCGCGACCAGGCCCGTGACATCACCTTCACCTACAACGCCAACTTCTTCCTCTTCGCCACGCTTGAGAACGCCCGCGTCATCGCCCATGCCCGCGGCCAGCCGCCCCAGACAAGCACAACGCCCGTCCTGACCGGCATGCCCGTCTCGGGAATGGCCTACCTCGATCGGCCCCAGGAGGCCGGCTACTTCCTGTTTCCCGACCTGTCGGTCCGCCACGAGGGCCGCTACAAGCTCGCTTTCAACCTGTACGAGGAGACCAAGGAGGACGCGGACAAGGACCCCGACAACGGCGAGCCCCAGGCTGCCTCGTTCGACTGGCGCATGGAGCTGAAGTCGGCCGACTTCACCGTCTACAGCGCCAAGAAGTTCCCGGGCCTGGCGACGAGCACGTCGCTCAGCCGCACCATGGCCGAGCAGGGCACGAGGGTCAGGATACGGCGCGACGTTCGTATGAGGAGACGCGACGGCAAGCCGGGTGACGCTGGCGAAGGCGACGGCTCGAGGCGGCATCGGTCGCAGACCCCCGACGCAGTTCCCAAGGACTACCGCGGCAGGTCCACGAGTGGCAGCACTGACCGTGGCCCGCTAACTGGAGGCGACCCCTCGCGCAGGCCATCTGACGCCGACTTTAGGCCACCACCACCCGGGTTCCAGCCCCAGGTGCCGCCGCCGCCGCCGAACCACATGGGGTACAACGGAGCGCCCCAATACGGAGCTCCTCCCCGTCCGCACTACGCTCCACCACCGAGCAGCAGTGGCCACGCCTCGCCGGCGCCTCCTCAGTCGCCATCGTACTCGCAACACCCACACTCGGTCTACGGACAGCCCCAGCCGCCGACCCCGACATCGTACACGGACCGCAGGGCCTCGTTGCACCCCGCAGACGCGCAGCAGCGACTCTACAACCCGTCGCCGCAACGCGATAGTTTCTCCGGCGGTAGCCGCCGCATGTCGACAGTCAGCAACTACGGCGACCGATCTTCGACGCCGCTGTCAGGACCCGAACACGTCAAGGCGGTTGACGACTACAGGAACTCGGCCTCTACGTCTTTGAAACTGCCAGGAATCAGCGCATTGGTGACGCAGGATCCGATGCAGGCACCACCACGGCCACCACTAGCGGCAGCAGTAGCGCACTCGATACCACCACCGCCTCCGCCGCCATCGCAATCATTCGGCCAACCGTCGGTACTAGTCCCTGGCCCGACCGACGAGCACGATTGTCTGGATCCTAACAGCCCTAGGTATCTATGGGCCGAGAAACCGGTGAACTCAAACGGCAAGCGGCAACATCCCGACACCGCGTCGACGAATTGGCTCTACAGGGCCAATACGTCGGCCAAGAATGGCCAACGGCCCGAGACCCTCCCACAACGCAAGGTCAAAGTTCCCTCTTTTTATACAAATGTCGACGGTTTTCAGAGGCCTTTGGAGGACGACCGCAGCAGTAATACGGACAAGCCCTGGCTGCAGTACAGGACAAGATGAGGTGGCTGAAGCAGCCTGCTCACTCGGAATCGAGTTGGGGCAGAAAAAAAAATATTACGTTGAAAGAGAAGGAAGACCAGTCCTTTGGGATGTCTTGGGTCTCCACTGGAATACCCCTCGGATTGGTGCTCCCCGGGCTTCGAACGGATGGGCCTCGCATGTTTTTTTTTCTGCAGCGTATTTTGCATGGGTCAGTATTTATCGACACCTTCATTTATTGAACAAGTCAACAACTTTATTTATCTACCTATTTTCCATCATATTCGCCCTCCATAACCTTGATCCTCATCTTCCATCTACATTTTCGTTTCTTGTCTGCTCTGTGGTTCCCGAAAACCTATCCCTAATCTCGGCAACGACGGCGGAAAACCATCGATTACGGCAGGGCATATAGCATTATACGTTTCCCAGGTTTTCTTTCTTTTCTCTTGGATTATCATTCTTCAATGCTGTATCTTTACTACATACGCGAAGTTCACGCACGGCGATAGGTCTTGCCACCACGGGAGGATAAAACAAGACGGGGCGAGCGGGAGGGCAAAGGGAGGAGTCGTCCTTTTTTTTGCCTACATTTGCTATTTTTACCAGAAGACCCGGGGCAGGAAACCAACTCGGGTTCGGGGATATTTAACTTGGGGGCGGTCTGGGAAATCGGGAAGTTGGGAGCTATTGGGGAGGGTGTGTGTTTCTTGTTGCCATCTTGTTTTTGTCTGTCCTGCCAGTTCCAGCTCGTCGGCCTTCTAGGTGTCGGCACGGGCACACGCATCTGACCTTTTCTTTGCCTCTGATCTCTGTTGTGGTCTCTGGTCTTTTTGGTGGTAGTGCCCCTTCTTTCCCCACCTTGGGGAGAAAAATCGGAGATGTGGTTAATGGACTTGTGCGTCTTGTCAGCCTTGTGTGCTCGCCCGCCGCCCTGCCTTGACCACCACCACGAGTGTAGGTTGCCACGCTTCCGATTCCCAACATCATATTCTTCCAGTCCCTCCTTGCCGTGCAAGATTTGCGATAGAGGCCGGCACGCGCGTGATCTTCCCACCCGGTGTTCTGCTGCAAATTGGGGCCCATCTTCTGTCCACAGCGGTCCTGTCCCGTATGAACGCCGGCGTGCCTCGACAGATGCGATACTATCCACGTCCGCTCGCGCGACGACATAGTCAATGGGAACCCCGATACCATCCATGTATGAGCCTCCTGCCATCCGCGCCGACCTGTTTCCCCAGGTGCGACGCCATCTCCCTGACTCGGGATGGCTCTGATAGCGACTATCACGCTCTCCCATGGCGTCCTCTTGACTAAGTAGGTAGGACCGGAGGCGGCGGCGGCGGCGGCGAGCAGGGCTGATCCTGGAGCGACACCACCGCAGGCTCCGAGTAGACATCCTTTCCACCCCGACTACAGCATCTCGCGAGGCCTTCACCAAATCGAGGGCACGCTCACATCCGTTTCGCCTGCTTTCGCGGGCAACACCAAATTCTGGACCTTTTCGCCGCATCACCACCCGTTTCGATAAACGAGGCGGTGTGCAACAAACATATCGGTTTGTTCCGTAGGCTCTGCACGGGAGCCTTACCCGCGAGGTGCATTGCCAGGCAAGGCTCTAGGTTCGTAATTCGATCCGGTGACCGGCCGGTAGGCCGCCTCGATCATTGGGTCGCCTCGATTCCTGACACGTAGTTGTTTGGTGTAACTGTTCCGAACCCTGCTCTTTGAGTGGCCGAACGGCACTGGCTGAGAATGGCTAGGTTGGCAACATCGATGCCCAGGCTTGAACCAACCGATCGCCCGGGTTTGCAGGCGGCCTTTTCGGTAGTGAAACACGCCTCCGCCCTGCCATGGCTGCCTTGCCCGGCGGTCCAAATAGGTAGGAACCCCCACCGGGTCATTCTCTTGGTATCCAAGATGTTATGGCGGCGATACGGCAAGATGCAGTAATCGCGAACATGGAGCGCTGGAGCTCTGCCTGGCCAGAATCCAACTTCTATCTCGGACAATTGTGGGGGTATATCAAGCCCATCAATCACACCAGCCACGACAATGCCATTATCCAACTGGATCAGAGTAGCGATTCCAGCACGGCAAGCTCAACTGTCGACGGCGTCCCGGAGTCACCCTCGTACGGCGCCTTCTTCAGCGTCAACGACACAGTTGCCCCAAGCAAGCCCCGGCTGACGGTCTTCGTGTCCGAGGGCCACGTCTCCCCCGGCACCGCCGTCGACCTTCTCGTCCTCCACAACGTCCGGCCCGAGTTCCTGCTCGGCCACCTCGAGATCGAGAGGGTGCGGAACCCGTCTCGGACCTCGTTCGAGCTCCCCGCGCTGGTGTCCCGGCGCAAGTCCATCTGGCACGTCCGGCTCGTCAGCATCTGGCGGCAGGACCTGTCCGAGCGCGGCGGCGACGGCGGCGACGACAACAGCAACCTGATCACCACGGAACAGCGCTCAACCGTGGACGACGACTCCCGGGCCTACGAGTCCAGGCTGTTCGACCAAGGGAGCTCGGGGGCGACGCGCTTCAGGAAGGTGCACCTCTGCAGCCAGAAGAACTTCATCGTCGAGCAGCTGGCATCGTTTTGCGTCACGGACGAGGCACCTGCTGCTGCCGGGGACCGGCCCTCGCAGAAATGTAAGCCAATCGCGTTTCCTTTGGAACACTCCTAATTTTTTTTGGCACCCGAACCTGTGATGGATGATCAAAACTGACCCATACAACTGAGCGCCTGCTGCAGGTATCTTCCTTCTCGACAGCGGCAAGGCGCTACCTCCGGGCACGATATACCCTTGGAACGAGGACGGCAGCACTCGACCGGCCGCTTTGATGCCCGCCGCCCGGTACAACGAAGAGATGCCATCAGCGGCCACGGCCGATGCGGGCGACGATAACAGGGCAGCCTCGCCGTCGCCGGGGGTCATGCACGGGTACCATCCCGAGAGGGAATACAGGTCCGCCCCCCTGGCGAGCAAGGAGCTCTACGCCACCGAGCCGTTCCTCTGGGTCGCGCCGCTGCTCGTGTCGGCCGCGAACTCGTGGAACCAGGTCGTCACCTTCATCGAGGACGACGTTGCCAAGCTGCAGAGGCTGCCCCTCGGCCAGGCGCTGTCGCAGATGCAGTTCAACCTGGGGCTCGCCCAGCGGTTCCAGGGCTTCATCGAGACAGACCTCGAGACCCTGCGGCACGGGCACTGGGCCGGCGGCGCGGAGGAGTCGCGGGCCGTGCACCGCTCGCTCGTGCAGGACTACGAGGGCCTGGCGCGCAGGTGCGTGCGGCTCTCGCGGCGCTGCGAGTCCAGCAGCGTCCTGCTGCAGAGCGCCATCGGCCTGCACGAGGCGCAAAAGTCGACCGAGCAGGCGGCCGTGGCCGCCAAGCTGGCGCACCTCGCCTACCTGTTCCTCCCCCTCTCCCTGGTCGCCAGCGTGTTCGGGATGAACGTGGGGGAGATCAACCCCGGCAGCACGCCCAGCATCTGGCAGTTCGTCCTCGCCGCGTTCGGTTTGGCTGTGCCGTGTGTGTACATCAGCCTTGGCGACGGGGCGAAGCAGAAGCTTTTCGACTCGCTGCCCCGTCGTCGCCGCCCTGCCCGGAGTGCGGTGTAGCCGGACCTCTTCGCTCGGCCCATTTTGTTGTCTTCCAGGAACATAGAGAAAACAGGAGTCTCGGGATCGCTTTCTCGGCAAAGTCATGCCGAAGACGCTGGACTATAGAATGCAGTCAAGGAGCACTCTCGAGCGCCATTAGTGTTTGAGGGCTAGGTCCGACACCTATCCTCGTACAGCCCCTTGCCTTCCGGAACATGTTGGAGGACACGGCTGGTTGGGAAGAGTTCGTGCGGGGTTGTGGTTGAGAAAGCCATGTTGGTATGGTCTATTTTAAGTTTGCTTCGCGCGTGTTTCGCAGAGTTTAAGAAATGTTGAAGCATTGCCAAAGGAGTCTAAGGTTCAAGTGATGGAAGAAGCATCTAGGTACTCACTCTGGGTATCTACACCTAAGAACACATTTAGGTACCCCACTTGGATGTGAACTGCACGTTCTTCAGATGAAGTTCGTGGGGGGAATTCAGCGGATTGTTCTCTTGGGTTAGGTAATACCTTACCTATTGCTGCATGCTACCAATAGCTGGGATGCTGGGTAAGGGAGCACTGGGGAGCTGGTGGGTGTTGAGGAGCATAATCGGCGATCACGCCCAGCACACACATTGTGATATGTGACCAGAACACCCCCCACAGGGTTCCCAATGTTCTCAAAGGTGCATTCCGTGCACCCCTCAGCGGGGGTGGGCGCTCCGGGCGACGTGGTGAGTGGCAGAGTGGTATCAACTCCATGTAAATTGACCACGTCCTCGCCGGAAGAGAGCCCGATTGACGGAACGCTTCCTCACCGGCTGTGCATCTGATACGTCGCTTCCTTTCTCTTTCTTTTTTATCCTTTCTTTTTATTTTTATTT
>JNVV01000015.1:140162-154842 GCA_000733355.1 Falciphora oryzae
TTTTTTTTTTTTTTATCGGAGATTGGCTGCTCGCCGGCTCTATGCCTTCCTTCCCTTATTAGGACGCACTAGTCCCCAGCCCACGAATGGATGGATGATTCCGACCCTTCACACACATTTACCCATCCCGCGATAGCCTCCCAGCTACTTAGCGGAACGATCCTACGGCAATCTAACCTTGCATTAACCAACACCTTCGGTCCCCAATTCAGCATGCCGCCCGCCCAGTCATCTCACACCGGTCAACCCACCCAGCCCACCCGGCCGCTCCAGACCCCGTCGCTGCCCCAGAAGTCTCAGCCCTGGACCAAGTTCTTCACCCCATCCGAGAGCCACGGCCCACCGGTTGCCATGAGGCGCATCGAAGAAGGCGACGACGACCAGAATGGGAAGGGCCCGGTCGATGTGGTCGCTGCCGAGTTCGACTGATGGTAGGTTTGTCCCTTGCTTGGTTCACCTCCCGCGCTTCCCGCGATCCCCATCCGCCTTGGAGAAAGGGACACTAAGCACACTGGCGGGGCAAAAATACAGGCCACACCCATCGACCATCACCGGACGTCACGCTGCCGCAATGGAGGGCTAAGGGTGTACATATACAACGATGGGATCATGGAGGAGCATCGAGCGGACCAATTTTCTTGCCCCCTTCCTACTGTCCTGGACGCATTGCCCGGAGTTCGAAAAAAAAAAAAAAAAAACCCTAGACCAAAGATTCATTTTTTTTTGTTTGTATGGCATGATTGGAGGCTGAGGAATGCTTGACACTTGTTTTCGCAGAGCAGAAATTCCTACAAACTTCGTGTGCCACCCCTCTCCTATTGGTCTTCGGAACACTGCAGCTCCCACGTGGCACTGCCAGGTCATGGGGTCGGTCCCGGCCGCCTCGCAAGTACAGTACTATTCACCAATCAGTAGAAGGCCGCCAGCCTCACCTCGATGCTCTCCCGCGATGTGTCCGACGGCTCTGCCGCCGGATTTCTGAAGGCACAGTGGAAGCCGCCTGATACGCAAGGATACGCCATACGTCATACGTTTCATTGCCCAGTGCCATCAGCAGACCGGTAGGCAACGTTGCAAAGCGTGAAAAACTATCAATGGGGGATGACTTACGTGGCGCTGAGGAGTCGTGAACACAGACGTTGCGGAAGACGGCGACCTCTTGGCGCGTCTGCTGCGCCAGATACATCCACCTGTGGCCCGGGTTCTTCTGCAGGAAGCAGCTCTCGCCGAGCCCGCGCGAGTATACGATGTCATTGGGCACTAAGTCGCTGGCCTCGTCCACGCTTCGCCAGTCGCAGAAGGCCAAAGGCCAGTCACGCGTCGGCTTTGGGTTCAAGGGCCGCCAGATGCTACCATGGGGAGGGGGCGGTGTTTGTTAGCAAAACGGCTGCGGCAGGAAGGAGAGGACGAGAGCGAATGTCGGTGTGTCCGCGGTGTAATCAAGGACGAACTTTAATACATCACATCTTGTCGCCTTGAGCTTCTCCAGCGCATCGGCGCCGAGGCAGGTCTCAAGCTTGAGCATAGCCCCATGCTCCGTGTAGTCGACGTGGGCCATCCTGTAAGGCTGGGGGGTGCTGACAGGGGCTCCCTTTTCTGCGGGGAACCGGTGGTCCCTCGTGCGGATCTTTTCAAGGTGTGCCCCCAACAACGGATGCAAGTTAGTCCGCGCCCCAGGTCTCTGTGACGTTTGCTAAGCGAGGGAGGGCCCGGGGAGGCGGAAGCCATAGTTAGGGTAGTTACAGCGTGGTCAAAGAAGGCCAGCTTGGTGTAGCGAGGGAATGCGCTCCTCAGCATCTGGACCAGCTCCGGGTAGTATTGAGCCTCAACCGTCTTTGCTGAGCTGAAGTCGTCCCTCGAGAGCGAAGTTGGCCACTCGACGAACTGGAAGCCTTGGACACTGAGCTCTGGTCGAGGACCGTCCCTCACATTCTGTATCTGGACTGGAATTTCCTCCCACTCATGATTGGTAGCTTCTGCGCCAGGGATGTCGTCGACTGGGAAAGATGTGGTGTAGGGCTTCTCCGTTTCGTACTTTTCGGACCGCTTCAGGTAGACTATCTCGGTATCGATCTCCTCTATTGTCTCAGAGTGCATATTTGCCTGCAGAGCCGCCGCTTGCTAGATGGATTGTGAGCAGAAAAGGGGTATGCTTCCGAGGGCTGTGGCGAAGCCCTGGGCGGGAGTGAGTTGGCAAAATATCAGGATTGAGCCTCACTCTTGATCGGCGCAGGTTTGGCCTGTTCGGCTTTCCTTTTTTGGCGTATCCGCGGAGGCTCTTGGGTTAGTAGGAGGAAGGGAGGTCGGTATTCGCTGGGCCGAGCATCGGATTCCGCCTGACCTCCTTTACCTAACGTGTGAAACAAATGCTAGGCTCTCTTCAGGTGCATTTATGTAGACTGCCGCCCAGAAATTCCGACTGTCGGCTCCACTCTAGCCCGTGTTCGAAGGTTGTCGCACGGGGTGCGGTAGGATTAGTCAGAACGCACGGGCTGTGTAAACAAGGACACGTCGGGTGCAAATTTTGCAGGCAGATTGTCGGAAGGTACACAGGGCATCAGACAGAAAGAGAATACGCAATCAATCCAATCCCAATCAATTACTCGTTACGCTGTGCAACAAAGGTTCTCAATGGCTGAGCAACCCTGCCCGCTGATCTGCAGTGTCCAGCTTCCATGAGCTCAACGCCCTAAAAGGCTTCCTTGGTGCGCAATGCATGGGTGGTAAGTGGCTGAAGTCGAGCCTGCCTGCCCGGTGCAAACCTGCATATTTCAGCGGTGTTGATGGGCATCATGATGGGTCATGCGCAGGTATTTTCCGCAAGGGCTATCGCGGGTTCCCACATCTGACACCCAAAAGTCCAGCTGCGCCCCGACACGTATTTCGGCTCTCGGTCAAACGGGATGCGATACGTCCTCATCTCCGGCCTGCACACCGGTAAGGTCAGGAACCCACCTACACTTGTGCGTGATATCCGTGAACGGGCCACGCTCCTCGCCAAGGTATGCTGTGCAACACGACGGGCAATTAGCTCTTGCCCCGGACAAAAACAAACCCAGAGCCTTTACACATCTGTCTTTATTCGCTGGGGCTTCCCACTTGTAGGGACGGGGCGACCCTTAGCCCGTCTCACGTCATGAACTCAATATCCAGGCTTGCCATTGATAGAAGTATAACACCAAACCCAGGCCCCCCATCAACGCCGCCCACTCAACCCGACATGTTCCCCAGTTCCTGGGAATCGACATGCCTTCCTACCTGCCAAGGCGGTTGACAAACAGCTGCCCCCGCGCCGGTGCGCCGTCCGCGGCCCCGTGCATTCCTCAAAATGCCGTTTGGTACAATATACACCAACCAAGCGGCCTCAGCCAGAGGGCCTCGACCAATATAGTAAGATACCTGGGCCCATACCGTTCCAGCCTAGCTTCCTAGGCCCGCCGCGTCGTTCCAAGGGGCAGCCAGAGACGTGTCTGGTTCGAGACTTCAGCTGACCATCTATCTACTTTTGCAGCGTCGTCATCGTCCGTGCTAGACGGCAACGCAGCAATGAGGAAAATGAAGCCGAGAGGGCGTGGTGGAAAAACATCGTAGAGCAGTTTGGGTATGTTCATCACGTATTTGTATACTGCCCGGAGGTCAAAAAACCCCATGAGAACTACACCTCCGAGACCATAACAAAGGCGAGCCTGTCTCTCATAGATGGGCTGAAAGAATTCGTCCGCAAAGGAGAGGTTCTTTTCATCGCCTACACCGTCGGGGGTCAGATACTGAAGCAGGTATGTCAAAGCTTACTACGTTCACCTCCTGACGGGTCCCAAAAAACTAGGTACCTACCTAACACGTATGATGCTGACTCGAACTTACCGACTTGAAAAGGCACTCATAACTGCAGCCGATCATCCCGAGCACCGCATTTTCCTCGACAACACTCGATTCATTGTGTTCATTGGGACTGTCAACAACCATCACGATGAGAGGTTTGGAAAGGCATGCAAGTCAGGCGCGGCGATTGAGATGGGTGTGAAGCGCGGGAGCCGGTATCTGTCCTCTGAGGAATACAATAAGATGAAGAGGCTTTGTTCAAAGTTCCAGACGGTCGGCACCTCGCCGTGCATGTTTGTGAACTTCTGTGAAAGCAAGCGAACAGCCCACGGCACACACCGGTTCCCCCTATCTCTCAAATCGAAAGTGGTAAGCTCATCATCCCCATCTATTTCGTGCTTAAACCTTGAAAAAAAAAACAAGAGAACAAAACTAATTCTGGTCAAGATCGTGGATTTTGATCTATGCAAGACCAACAAGTCTGAATTGACCGAGAAAGTCGTCGAGCTAGATTTGAACTACAAGAGGCTCATTTCCGATCCGTGGAATCAGCAGCTCTTGGGTGCAACACTACGAGAGACGGTAGAAAAGAGGCTCGGCGAAATGGTCTACACGGTGGTCACTGGTAGGTGATGATGACTTGTGAACCCCAGATGTCCTTTTTATTTCCCTTGCCCTTGCTGACTCCGATAACTTCACACTAGCTCCTGGCGGGACTGGCCTTTACGGCCCTCCTTCTCTACTCCTTCCAAACGACTCGTTATCGGGCCCTTTCTTCAGATCCAGGGGCCTTCCGATTCCCTACTTCGACATCCCCTCTTACCTCGAAGCGGAGTTCGTTGGCAGGCACGCTGAGTTGGACACTATCCGCAATGTGCTCTCTCCCCTCCAGCAGGAGCAGCCAAGGTTCGCCGCCATGGTTGGTCTGGACGGGATTGGCAAGTCGCAGCTGGCGATACACTACGCGTTAGAATGCCGAAAGAACGCCCGTTCCCCAATTCCTTCACTTCGAGAAACCTTCAAGGTCATCCTTTTCGCCAGCGCCGAAACCCAGGCAAAACTTACACAATCCTTTACCAAGTTCGATGAGTGGCTCCGCCTCCTCGGAGTCACCTCCTCCCAAGGGGATGTCGTCAAGAGAGTTATGGATTGGTTCAACAACACAGGTTTGTGCAGCCTATGGTCTAATGTGCTGCGGGTATGTTTCTCCAACTAACAATACGCCAGATGAACCGTGCCTGCTCATTCTGGATAATGTCCAAGCAGGGTTCCCACTCAAGGACTTCTGGCCAGCAGGAGACCGGTGCTCCCTCCTCATCACCGCGCAAGACGAGAACGCGCTTGGAGATTTCACCGGAGTGGTGGTGAGACTGACAAAGCTCGAGGAAGCTGAGGGCATCGATCTCCTTCTAAAAGACTCTGGGAAGGATAAGAAAAACGCCTCGAACCGAAAAGAAGCGAAAAGGATATGCGCGATGGTTGGGTTCCACCCCTTGCTCATCTCGATGGTGGCGGGCGTGATCAAAGCCAAGAAATACCAGCTCGACAAGTTCTCCGAACTCGAACTCCGTGCTGACCCTCGCCTCATCGGGGGATCACCTTCAGCAAACAGCGCCGGGCCCCCTTGCCAATACACCTCGGCGGATGTGTTTGCCGCCCAGTTCGACTTACTCCAGCAGCACGATAAACACGGGTCTCTATTTCTACTCAACATCCTATCCTTCCTCGACCCAGAATCCGTGGACGAGAAGGCGCTGGTGAGAGGCGCTGCCAGGAGTGAACTGCATTGCCTCAAAAAACTCGCATCGACCGAAAAGCTCTACAAGATGAGATCTGAGCTCTGTCGCTGGCGCTTGATCAATCGCAGCAGCCAGGAGGGGAGGATTTGGATGCACAGACTGATACAGCTGCACATTCGATCTCGTATGGATCGAGACACGTACCAGGAGGCTTTCGATGCCGCGTGCGACCTCATGAGACACGCCTTTCCTGTCCCAGATCGAGGCAGCCGGCACAACAAAGCCCTTTGGAACGAGCAACAGAGCCTTGTGCACCATCTGCAGAGGCTGGCAGAAGAATGGAGGGACTCGCAGCGCCATGACGAGAACGGGCCGCAGAGGCCGGGGCGGCTGGAAGCGAGCAAAGACATTGCCGAGCTTTGGTACAATGGCGGCTGGTACCACTACGAGCGAGGCAACTTCCCGTCCGCCTCGCTGCTCCTCAGGATCGCCGAGCAGCTTTGCGAAACGCAACCCCATGGCTGCGAGGTGGTGCTTGCGGACATCTACGGGGCCTACGCGGCAAACTACAGCGAGACCAACAACAGCCTGCTCTGCCACAGGTACTTCAAGCTGCAGTTCGAGGTGCTGCAGACTGCTATCGACCAGCGCCTGCTGCCGAACCCCAAACTCCGCGAAGCTATGGCGTACGGCGGCCTGGCCAACGGCACCATGGGCCTCAAGCGGTACGAGGAGGCAGAGAGGCTGTACAAAAGGTGCCTATCCCTATACGGGGAGATCCCGGGAGGGGATCCGTCAATCTACGTCCCCCACCTCGGAGTCTGTCTGACGCTGCTGGGGAAGACGGGCCCTGCCGAGGGGCTACTTGCCGACTGGATCCAGGAGAGGGAGATGAAGTATGGCCCTCGTGATACGCGAGACATCAGGTAAGGAAGCTTCTCCCGCTGGGCTCCTTACTTATTGGCATGCTAACACGGGATCAGAACGGGTATCATCTATTTCGCCTACGGCAACAACCTGATCCGTCAGGACCGACTGAAAGAAGCGATGCAGGCCCATATACACTCTCTAGAGATGCTTCAGGAGACCCTTGGCAGAACGCATCACCGCTTTGCCGATGCTTGCTACAAGGTCGGGTGGCATCTCAGGCGAGAGGGGAACATGCGTGGCGCCAGGTAAGACGTCCCCTCCCCTGGCACATACAGCCATTGCTCCGACGCGAGGCAAAGGATGCTGACAAAAAAAAAACTCAGTGCGAGACTGGAGCAGGCCCTGGAGATATACCTCCAAGGGGACGTCTACCGCAACGAAGAGGCCCGAACGCTCTTCGTTTTGAGCGACGTGGCGGAGAGGCTCGGACAGTACGCGAAGGCGAGGATATACAAGGACAGGGCCGAAGCCCTGTGGGCACAGATTGTCGATAGCGAAAAGACGCGACCTCTTGCCGAGGAGGACTTTGACGAGCTCATCATGTTTTGGTCGAGGTAAAAAAAATAAAAATAAAAATAAAAAATTTAAAATAAAAAAATAGAATAGCATAAAGATTGTAATCAATGCCTACCTAATCGATCACTCAACATGGAACCCGGAGGCCGTGATTCTATATGCCTTGATGCCTGGAAAAAAAGGGATCAACCGGAGCCGAGCGCGAGATGAAGATGCTGGACAGCACAGCACAAAACTCGGGTCGACGGTCGACATTTGGGGCGGCCGGGCTTAGACGCTGGGGATAACTTGTCGTCGCGAGAGTGGCTCCCAGTAACCGATCGTGAACACACTGGATCAACCGAAGGGGGTACGGCAAGGCCTCGAGCTGTGCATACGGTATCCGTGCTGGCTCAGCTCGACTGGCACCCGTAGTTTCGTTAGCAACGTCTCCATTCGAAGCCGGCCAGGTCACACCGCCCAGGTGGGTTCGCACAAATCGGAGAATTTGCGAGAGAAGATATCGGCGCAAGAATACATGGATGGGGTGAGCCGAAGAACGACACATGGAAGGGGAGGGAGGGACGACGTCGAGGTCGATTGGCGAGTGGCGATCGGTACCTGCCCGGACGATCCGCTTGTTCAGGGGGCTAACGCCCGCCTGGTGGATATGCGGCCCCTGTCTGGTGCTGTCGGCAGCACAGCTGTAGGTAATGCGAGCCTATTGAGGTCGCTGTATCGCCCGGTTCGCCATTGGATGCCCCCACGACGTTCGTCTTCTCCATCTACAACGGCCTCCCGAGCTATACGCTAGTCGCTGTAGTTGACACGGAGGCTCCTTTGGGGAATTCCCCGGTTTAGGGCATGAGCAAGATAAAAAAGCACGGCACGGTTGGTGGCTTGTGGTCCAGAGAAGAGGGCTGTTGCACCACTGTAAAACTGCTGCGGGGACGGCGCGAGACTGATTGGTGATGGTGGCATCCTGCACTAAATGTACATACCTCTCCTATTATCCGGCTCAGCCACTGGAAAAATACCCAAGTACAGGTAGGTAAGGAATGGTCTGTATTCCATGTGCGCCCAATCGTGCTGATCATTCAGTTTATCGTAACACCTAGCCTACTTCAAGCACTTACGGTCCGAGAACTCCATCACAGGTACTTCTTTTTGCCCAAACCCGATTATTAGGGGCCCCCGTTCCAGTCAGAAATCGTGGGATTTCAAGGCTTCCTTTTGTGTAGGCCCAGGCTTTGCCATCTATAAAACCACCGAGGAAAGGTAAGGAGGACAGTAATAAAGAAAGAAGAGGGAGAAAAGAAAGGGGAGAAAAAGTGCGAAAGCCTCAGGGCTCGAACATGTACCTGCCAGTTTTGACAGTCTCGTGTTTCCTCCCCCTCCTCAGCACGTCCTTCGCAAGCTTGACAAGCATCAAGTCGGAACCTAGGAAGACGGCAAATGTTAGAAAGGCATGACGAGATGCAGAGGGTGTGGGTTGGGCGGGCTTGTCACTTGCCCCCGGCTCCAACCATCGACGCCACCACGGGCAGGTGTTCGGTCCGACTACTAATCCGCGACTCGAAGGGGATCTGGCCGATTGGCACGACGATCTGAGGCAGCCCAAGCATGGACGCAACGTAGTTGGGGCTGAAGCCGGGGACGATGCTGGGATGTTGGTTGGGCAGGTCGCGATACTTGGGCTTGCCGCTGCCGCACGGGAGTATGATGATGGTGTTCTCAGATCTCAGGACGTTGGCGTGGAACCAGGTCCGGTAGACCTCGATATCCTCCAGGGCCTTCTTCTTGTCCTCGAGCCGCACCTTTGCTCCTATGTCCCTGTGAGATGTAATTATAATGAGGCGGTCATCCCAAAAAGAAACGGAAAAACATCTACCGAGTCGGACGCCAGTAGGATGCAGGAGCGGGACGGGGCGGCTCACCATTTCCAGCGCATGTACGGACCAACATATGGTGGCTTTCCAAACTTGTCTTTATACTCCTTACGGAACTCGGAGAACTCGGTGTAGCCATCGTAGTAGAACGGATAGTACGCCGCCTGTTGCGCTTGGCATCGTTAGACCACCCTCGGACGGGAATCAAGTCTTGCTAGCTGACCGTTTTGAGGAACTCGTCGATTCCTTTACCCTGTGCCTCCGCCGGCGGAAGAAAGTCCCAGCACTCTCTAAGGCTGAGCTTTTTCCGCTGGACCCCCAGGTATCCCTCGAGAAGTTCGACGAACTGATCCACCAATGCTTGCTGTGCCGCGCTGCTGTGAGGGAAGAAGTCGGTGACGTAGATAATTTCAGTGTCTGATCTCCCCAAGCCCCTAGGGTGCTGGGATAGGGTGCATTTCATCAGTTTTTCCAGGTCGTTGATGTCCCGCGAGAGGAACCCGACGGTATCCATGTTCCTATGGCTTAAAGGTTAGCATTTTTGGTGCCCTCCATAGGTACCGGCTGTGGTGGTCGCATAAGAGACGAGGGAAATCCACGCACCGGCAGCTGCGGTAGACGCCCTGAAGATTGCATGCTCCCCAAGTCATCCTCATGCCGAAAAGTCCCTGCCAGGCCGCTGGCCAGCGAATGCTTCCGCTGGTGTCGGTGCCGATGGAATAGTCGAGCCAGTCGTACGCGGCCAGGGCAGCCGCGCCTCCGGTTGTGCTTCCGGAGGGTGTCTGATATCCATCTGCGCGGGGGTTGAACGGTGCGTGGAAGTCGATCCACTGGTCCGTCGCCTCCTCAGCAGAGGCAAAGGCGCACATCTTTGTCTTTCCGACCAGGACAGCGCCCAGGTTGACGAGCATCCGGAGGAACTTCGCCGTGCAGGCTTCCGGGCCGTAGAGCTGGGTGTAAGCTAGGTTGCTCTGGGTGGTTTCGATCCCCGACACCCGAAAGTTGTCCTTGACGCTGATCCTCTTCCCGGCGAGCGGTCGGGCATTGCTAGGATCCGAGTAGAGTCTGCTGGGGACGGGCACGAGCTTGCGTTCGGCGTGGTTGCATCGATCGAACCTCGAGAATCTGAGGGCCTTGTCAGTGGGTATATGACATACACGTGGCGACTCGTGGGAGAAGACTTACGCTCCGGGGTTGGATGGAGAGGGAACCATGGTGATAGAAAACGCATCTTGCGTGTCCTCATAAACCTTCCAAGCCTGCCTCAACAGGCCTTGGTCGGTGAGGAAGTACGGTCCCTCTGGGATCTCTGGCGTTCTGTTGATCTCGACGATGTGCTTGGGGCTCCACTCGCCAGATGTCGCCGACCGTCCCAGGCTAGAATACCAGTCGATCTTTGGTGTGCTTCTCTCCTTGACCTGAATGATGACGGTTTGGGTTAAGAAATCATCGGAAAAGACATCATCCCTCTTCCGGAAAGAGCGGATGGTCTCGACCAAGCTTTCTGCCGTGGAGTTGTGGTGAAGGGAGAGCAAGAGCACCGGCCATGGGCCCGTATCCGGCGCAGACAGCCTCCTGATTTTCTTGGTCGGGATGCTCACACCAACGCTGGGTCCAAGGAGGTAGGTGGAGCTCTCCAGCGTGACCAATGTTTGGGGTTCGGGCCCTATAGCAACCCTCGTGTCGCGATTAGTTGAAGAAGCCTCCGGTGAGTGGATGGTGAAGAGGCCCCTGGCCGGGGCGATTCCGAGTAGAGCATGTGCGAAGGCGTCCCAAACACGGGATCCCCATTGGAGCCGGCTTGGAGGGCTTGCACCCGTTGTCCATCCCAAGTAATCAATGTTTGCTTGGAAGACCAACCCGGGGTTGAATATGGACATTCTCGAGGGAGAGGGTGATGGAAGCGAGAAAGGATTCCAACCCTTGGGCGCGAGTGGTCGTGGGGAGAGGGGATCTTGTTTTCGACGGCTGTGAAGCGGAGGGGAGGGAGATTTTGGTCCTGGGGGTCTTCTTGGCTATAAATCGCGGGAGATGCCCCCCAACAGGAAGATTACTCCTCGCATGCCCCCAACGAAATGCAAGAGACCCGATGCTCAAGGCTACCGAGGGACGAAGCACGAGGGGGTTATCGAGCAGGTTCTCGCGGCGGTCATGGGGTCGGCAATAGTCGGCCAACCACGGTTGGGCTGGATGTAACACCTTCGGAAAATAACGTGCTCTCCCATGTCTCCGGTCTGCTAGGTTTCGCGCTACTACGGTGCCTAGCGCGCCCCAACGAACGAAACACTGAAATGAATGGAATCCGAGGAAGTTTTTGCCTGACGTGCCTTGCGGTAGGCGATTGATTGCATATTTCCCCAGGTATCATGCATCACGACTCTAGCGCGGTGGTGGCTCCCTGCCCTGTGGCTTCCCATTTGCCGTGGAAGGTTCCATGACCTCGTTGCGGCCCAGACTCAACCCATATTTGGAAAGGTGCATTTGCCTGCGGTGCGGCTGAAGATGCCCTCGCGCTGGCCGGCAACTGCGCTGCCTTGGTCAAAACAAACGGTGCGAGGAAACATGACCGTCTACTTTCAGCTGGCTGAGGAGTCAAGACAGTTCCAGGACGATGCTGCAGTTCCATCCACAGACATAGCAGGCCAACTGGATGACGATGGCAGGAAAAGATGCGTTGACAAATCACGCCCCGGCTCTCAATCTAGGGCTGGGAATTGTCGGAGAAACTCATCACTTCAGCAGTGCTACCGCCTGGCCGCCGCCGACCACCGCGGCCTGGCAAGCGGCGTCCTTGGCACCGAGTCAATGTGCCGGCGCAGGTCTTGGCAGAACGGTCTTGGCCTGAAAATGCAAGGCGTTTTCGCGAGGCAGTCCGGCTGCGGTTGTTGTTTGCGGGCCCCACTTCGGGCCGGTGTAGTTGCAGTGCACGCGTCGCCGCCAGAACAGGCCATCTCCAAGCAGGTAGGTAGCCGTCGCGTTGAACGCTGGCGTAGCGTGTCAGCCCAGCCGACATGACGAGTGCGACGGTGACCTGCCAGAGACTGCCTGGTTGGTGTCTCTATTGATACCGCTGCATGGAGGTTGCTTACCTAGTTGTGCTGGTTTCGAGGGGTGTGGCTACGGGTTTGTGCACCACAGTTCTGAATGGGTATGCTGATGAACTACGTGAGGGATGGGATTCCCAATGCTAGTGGTATCTTTGCGAAACATGAAGAAACCGAACCTCATTCTAGGTCCCACCTATCGGTGACGGATCGTGAGAGACACGATGCACAAAAAGGTAGGCAATGTAACCCAAAACCAAGACTGCCAGATTCCCAAGCCGTCTCTTGGGATTTCCCCGGTGTAAGACCAAGCCAGAGGCTTGTCTGCGGCTGGCGACATTGTGCCACACGGAACGGATTCGTTGGACCAACTATTGGTCGGGAGCCGTTGTCTCCCGACTTCGTGACATTCCAACTCACATGGACTGCTCGATCGGCCCGTTCCATCTGGATGTGGGGGAATGATTGCATGTGGTCTGGCTCGAAAAGTCCGGATAAGACTGCCGTCTCGAACACTCGCGCCGGTCTGCGAGGTCTCTGAGGGGTCCGTCAACAGTCGTCCCAGCGACGTGCGCCGTCACATTGCATCGGCTTCCTCCGCCAAAACAAATACCCTGCGAGTTCCGGGGACTGACCCGATCGGATGCCCTTAGAGACGGAGCCGGCCCGCCGGATGCTGCAGTCCAAGTCATAAGGCGGAGGGCCTCATGCAAGATACGGGTGGTCGGAGGAGGGACGCTTGCAGTAAATATGCGGTACAGTTTCAACAGCATGCAGCGCATGCAGAAAAACATTGCGGTGTGTTGTTTTGGGTTATGAATTCGGGGTCCTTGTGGGGCTGGCGTGGGGCTTTTCTGCACGCTGGACCCCTGAGCCAGAACTTCTGGAAGCTTTGACTCCACGGTTGCCGTGCAAACGCGCTTTGGGCCTCGCGACAGGCCGCCGCTCAAACAAAAAAAAAAGAAGAGGGCCAAAAATTGTAATTCTGGCAAAAGTCGTCGCAGGGCAACCCAACCCAATCCTCCTCCAATGGCAGCTCCTTAGTATATTGGCAGTTCCCGTCTTTGCTTTGCTTTAACGCGCTGTTGTTATTGTTTTGTGTCTCAGCTTCGGTGTCTAGCTTGCTTCGAGCGCCTGCTCGATACGACGCCTTGCCTTGGAAAGCCAGAGTAAACAAAAAACCAAGTTTTCTTTTAAACTTCTTATGCGGCTCTCCCGTGGCGTTCCATCAGGAATTCTTACCTCCCGAACGAACCGAAAACATGGGCAGGTCTGCCGGAACAGCACCCGCACCCGTGGTCAGCCCTCAGCGGACCATGTCACCACCACCACATCATCAGCATCATCATGAGCAGCACCAGCAGCCGCAGTTCGCCTCGTTCCGCTCGAGGGCCGCCGCCGCCCGCTCGCGCTTCCAGGAGGGCTCCATGAACGACCGCGTCAGCGCCGCACCTCCTGCAGACTTCCTCGGCGACGACTACAGCCCCCCAGGCACCACCACGGCCGCCTCCTCTCTCAGCAACCGCAGCTCCTGGGCCGGCCCGCCCACGACTTCGGACTGGGGAACCACCACCGTCCCTCCTGGCTCGTCGTGCAGCGCCGGCAGCGGAAACGGCGCCGGCTCCAACCCCAACCGCCGCTCGGCGCCGTCGTGCGAGCCGCCCAAGCAGAAGTCGAGCGGCTTCTTTGCGCCACTATGGGACGGCATGCGTGAGCGCCTGCGCCTGACGCGTAGCAAGTCGTCCATCAACGTCGTCACTGCCTCCCCCAAGGACGCCGCCGCCGCATCACGACCGCCCGTCCCGCCCTTGCAGCACCAGCCGCAGTCCTTCCCGCCTGCTGGGAACGGCCCCGCCGCTGCTCACGCTGCCTTTGCCGCCGGCGCACCCGGTGGTCCACGGCCGACGAGGGAGGAGGTGCTGCAGAGCTACCAGCAGCTCATGAAGTCGGGCTTCTTCGACTCGCACGCCATTCAGTCTAGCAGACACGCCCCGCCGCCCGGCATGACCACCAGCAGGCCCTCGTCCAGCACCGCGCCGCCCCCCAACCTCCCGTCCGTGACCGAGCACCCGCTGTTCTCCGGCAGCGGCGCACCCACCCGCGCGCCCCCTCTGCCCCCGGGCCACCGCCGCAACGTGCTCTCCGCGTCCGCGACCAGCGCTGCCCTCCCCAAGCCCAGAAAGCGCAGCGGGGGCTTCGTCGCCGCCGTCTCGAGGGGCTACTTCTCTGAGTGCGAGGACGACGACGAGGACATGGACGACTACAACAGCGAGCACCGCAGGCCGTCGACCTCGTACGGCCGGCGGCCCGGCGAGCCCGCGTCGTCGCCGTCGCGCGGCACCAAGCGCAACCACGCCGACGTCGAGTCCATGACGGGCGGCGGCGCGACCGAGAACCCGGCCCGCCGCCTGGTCAAGAAGCTGCGCAAGTCGACCTCGCGCCTGTCCAACCGCCGCAACAGCGACGCCGCCGCCGACGCCGTGGCCGCCGTGGCCGCCGCCCTGCGGTCCTCGAGCAATGTCAACGCCGGCTCCTCGTCGTCGTCATCGCCCCGCAAGAGCGGCGGCGGCGGCGGCGGCCCGCCGCTGTCGCACGAGAACAACAACTGCCTCTACCAGCAGGTCGAGCCCATCGTCCACCACAGGAAGCTCACCAAGACGCCATCCAAGAAAGACCTCCAGGACCTGGAGAAGCAGCAGTCGCGCGAGTCGGGCAGCTGGCGCCGACGCGGCGGCGGCGGTGGCGCTGCTGCTACCGGCGT
>JNVV01000015.1:154964-167858 GCA_000733355.1 Falciphora oryzae
CCCCGCCGCTGCCCGCGCCCACCGCCGCCTCGCCGCAGAAGCAGCCTCACCACAACCATGACCACCACCAACACCGCTCCCACCACCACCACCACAACTCGGCGTCCGCCTCCCCGACCCGCGCGGCAACGCTGTCGCCGACGACGAGCCCGGCCAAGGACGCGTCGTCGGTCCGCGCCGTCGCCGTCCCGAGCTTCCATTACCCGCAGCGCGTGCGCCGCCCCGGCGTCCAGCAACAGCACCACCAGCACCACCACTCGGCAGCAGGCGGCCCGCTGGCGTCGCTGTCGCCCGAGGACCGCCGCGCCAACCGCGGCCCTCCCTCTGTGGTACCTCACATCCCGCTCGACTTCAAGACGGGCGTCAACGACGTCATCATGGTCACCTCGGTCGAGGGCATCGAGAACCGACGGGGTGGCTGGTGATTTTTTTTTTTTTTTTGCTTTTTATGACTTTTTTTATTTATTTATTTCGACTGCTTTGCACAAACAACAAACAACCTACGAGCTGCCCCAGTGGGTCTAGCTGGAAGAAAAAGAAAACCAAACGGATTGCACAAGTGTCTCTCCTCTCCTCTCTTGGCGCCGAGATTCTTCTCAAAACGTATGCTCTCTTCTTTTTTTTTTCATGGCGCACTGGTTTTTAAAAACGAATGTCTCACGGATTTTATGGGAGGTGGCCTCATTTGTACAACAAAACACAACCTAATCTTCGCCATCATGACGCTCCGAGGCGGACCGGCGACGGTCTGCTCTCATGAGTATGACGATCATGACATTTTCTTCTGTTTTTTTTTTATAATCTCTTGTTTTTTATTTTTGTTTTTGTTTTTCTCGTTCTAGACCCAGTTTTTTTTTCTTCTTCCTCTTCTTGTCGTTCTTTAACATCAGCAAGTTGGCGGCCGTGTTTTTCTGGTGGTTGGTTTTCGCTTTGGCGGCACACTCGTTCCTCAGGGGTTACACCCTCCTAACCTTTTTGCGCTCGCTTCCCCTGGTACCCGGCGGCGGTCTGTGTCCCGTGCAACTTTCGCACCTGCTCTTTTTCTTTTTTTTCTTTTGTTGGCTTCCCCCATGTTCTTGACAACGATAAACACAAAGAAAGCATCCACGTCACGACTATGAAGCCACGACGATTGTTTATAGACGAATGTTTTTAAGCCATCTGTTCGAATACACTGTATACAACTAAAATCTACCACTGTTCCAATGAATGTGCTGTCCCTTCTGTCAACATCGCCGTGCGACCATCCCATGGTGTTCAAGAAGGCGCCACTCTCCAACGCAGAAGTAACTGGCGCTCGGACTACGAGACAACCTACGCAGGCACAGAATCAAAGCAACGGACGGTGGGCTGCTCGGTGCTAGATGACCAAAGGTTGCTGATACTCTATCGCATACGATCCCCACCAGCTAGAACAGCAAAAGCGCCTCCGCTCCTTGGAGTTTTCCTATCCGTTGTGTGATGCAGAAAATGGAAATGCCGCCGTCTCCCTATAATGCGTGTGTATATAGGTGACCCTTGCTTCGGTCAAATTGGGGACATCAATGGGCGTCTCGCGACCAAAACTCCCACCCAGACATCTCCACGTCTATTCCGTCTGCTGCACACGTGAACAGCATGCCTGCCAGGGCTGAGCTCCCCGTAGCCACCGGCGTCTTATAGCTGCGCTACAAAGCAAAGTCTCATTCGCTGTATAGCTAGGCACTCGTAGCATGATGTCGAGATGCACCGTAGCAAAAGGGGCTGTTTTTGTGTGTTTTTTGTAAGCTCGGCTGACCGGCATGCCACCGAGCAACCTCATGACTGTGCAGTCCTCCAAAGGACGACACGCCTCGGCCGACCCGTAGCCCAAAGTCCCCGGCCGCCATTCAAGCCCTCATCAATACGGCAGCTCGTCGTAGTTTATACGCCCGGGGTCCATCTTGACCTTGTTCCGCATCCGATGATCACCCTGCTGTTTTTCACACCAAAACATCAACATCAGAACACTCACAAACTTCTTTCTCCACGTAGCCTCACCAAGCTCAAAAGGGATAGTAGTGTTGACCAACCTCAGCCTTCCGCTTGCCCAGCACAGGCTCGGGCGTGCCGCGCATGTGCCTGCCGCCGCCGCCGGCATCGCCGCCCGTGACCTCGCTGTGGCACGACGCGTGGAACACCCGGTCCGCCCCGACGCGCGTCGCGTCCGTCCAGACCCAGTCCTGCGCCTCCTCGAGCCACTGCATCTGGAACTTCTCCTGGCAGATGGGGCAGACCGTGTTGGTGGACCCGGCGTCGGGCACCCGGATCCAGCGCGCGCCGCCCTTCTTGGCGCCGGCGGCCTTGCCGTCGCCGCCCGCCGCGCCGTCGTCTCCCGCCTCGTTGGCCGCGCCCGAGGAAGACGCGCCGGCACCGCCGGCCACGCCGCTGTCGACGTGGTCCGTGTCGATGGCCTCGCGCGACGACACCCAGTCCTTCTGGTCGACGTAGAAGCTGCGGTGCTGGCCCTTCTTCTCGGCCTCGGCCAGGCGCTGGTGCACCCGGAAGTGCCAGTCCATGTGCGCCGTCTTCATGGCCTTGCCCTTTTGGTCGTTCCTGAACCGTCGTCCGCACTGCGTGCACGGCTTGCCGAGGTCCTCGTGCAGTGTTGCGATGAGGTATAGACGTGGCCTTTTGTTGGCGGAGACAAGTATCGGAACGGTTAGCTGTGTATCCATGATACGTAGAGGAAGGAATGTATCGGGCACGAAACAAGGAGAGAGACACGTACCGTTTCAATGACTGAGTGTTCAAAGAAATGTCTCCCAGGGGCTCACTGATCCCAGGCCCCATGGGCGAAATGACGCCGGGCAAGCTCATTCCGAGCGAAACGGGAGTCGGCGCGATCACAGGAACGGTCGAGGCCGCGCCGACAACACCCGCTGGTGCAGCCGGCGTTGGAGCAGGCGGGAGCAGGCCCGAGGAGCGCAGCATGGCCATCAGGGCCATTGGATCTGCCACGGCGGGAGGAGCTGGTGCCGGTGCTGTCGCTGCGGCGGCTGGTGGCGGCGATCGGAGAACAGCAGCCAGGCTTGCCGGGAGCGCGGCTGCGGCAGCAGGCTGTGGCGGCGGCGGTGCTGGTGCCGCCCCCTGCTGCGGCGTTGCCGACTGGCGGCCGGCAGCCAGCAGCGCAGCCAGCGCGCCCTTGCCCAGCAGCGCATCCACCGAGAGCGGGACGGCCGGGGGCGCCGACGCCGGGGGTGCTACTGGGGCGGCGACCACCGGGGGCGTGTGCGTGCTGTAGCGGGCGTAGTCTGGTGATGCTGCTGCCGGCGGTTGTGCCAGGGCGGCGGCATTAGGGCCAGCCCTGGTCTTTACGGACAGTTCATCAACCTGGTTCTTGACAAGCACTAGCTGATCCCTCGGCAGGCTCCCCTGCTGCAGTATTACTTGCAGGTCCAACAGCGCTTTGAGTTTTGTCTGCAACACAGCGTCATACGGGTTCCTCGCAATCTCCGTCCTCGTTGCGGCCACCAGCTGCGTGATATCATTGTTCAAGGCATCTATGCTTATGCCGTCCTGCGCCGGCGGCCCATATGGAAGCGCTGCCGGTGCGGACGGTGGTGGCTGGTGGGACAGAATTGGCATTCCCTGCATTTACGGAGAAAGCGAGCAGGCGGACATTCACTGGTTAGCTTGTTATCAATCTCGGATGTGGGACACGGACCCAGCCGGGAGGCACAAGAAGGACGAAGCGGGAGAAACGGGGAGAGCAAAGGTCCGGGGGAGTCCTACCTGAGGATTGTGGTGTGGAGGATAGCCCTGCTGCACTGGGGTTTCTGATGGCCTGCCATTTGGCCCACTGGGGGGAGGATAGGCGTGGCCGTAAGGATTCCGAGGCCCGCCAGGAGGCGTCGGGGTCTCGCGATATGGTCCGTTTGGCGGCCTGCCTCGGCCGCCGGCGAGGAGCTGCTGCTGGCTGCGCATCTGCTCCTGCTGGGCCTGCAGGGCCGACGTCCTCGCTTTTATGAGCGCGTTCTCGATCGGGCGGACCGTGTCGGGCGGGAACACGGGCCTTGTGTCCAGCGAGCCGGGCACGGGCTCCTTCCACGTCTTGAGCATCTCGTCCATCTTGCGCCGCGTGCCATTGTCAACCGATGCGTAGGCCTCCATGAAGGTCTGATAGAGCTTCCGGCCGAAGAAGAGTGTGTAGGGCGTTCCGACATTCTTCACGATCGAGTCCAGGAGATACAGGGCTGGCAGTTTCCTCGGGGCGACCACCTAGATGAAGGACATGGTCAGCAGGAGAGTTCCTCAAGGGGGCAACCGAAAACTAAAGCGCCTCAGGTCTGGCCTAGCAAAAGATGTGCCGCCGCGTGCGCCTACGGGCTGAATGCCCAGCACACTAGCTATACAGACAGTCAGGGAGGTTTAAAGCGGGAAAAGAACCTACTTGCTTAATGTGGTCTATCAGAACCTCGGCGATGGCGTGTGCCGCCTCTGTGTTTTCGCGCGCTATCAGGGTCAGGTTGCTGATCTCAACCCGCGAGTTCATGGTCAGTCCATCCAGGGCATCGCGGTAGTCCTCGGCCACGGCGGCCGCATGATCCTCCTGAGACATGGCGGCGGCGAGCTGGAGAAGGACTAGGAGAACAGAAGACGGTTGCAGCTGTGGCTTGTAGTCGTAGCACGCAGGGTAGGGAGTTGCCTGGGTAGGCAGGCTCCTGGCGGAGATGTTCTCTGAGGATGTCGCTTCCCGTTTTCCCTCCGCCGTTGCCGTCCTCAAAAGTGATCAAGATGTCGGATGGGGATGAGATTATGAGGAATCAATGGGCAAATCAGAGGCTGTTTGCGCAGACGGGCGTCCGCGGCTTGACGCGCCAGACAAAACGAAAAGGAAAAAAAAAAAAGTGCAGCAGCAGAAGTAGCAGCGCAGCGGCAGGATGTTCTATCAATATCCAACTGCTAAAAGCCCCTTCCCTTCTCACTCCTTTTCCACGCTCGCGTATTTTCTCTTATTCTTTCTTTGCGCTCTCTTTCTTGCGCGATCGCTTTTTGCAGACGTTTTGTCTCGCCTTCTCCTTTGTCCCGCCTTGGTGCAGTTTATCCCTCCTCTGGAAACCGCTTCTTGTTGACGGCGTGGGCAAAAGAGGCCCAGAACGATAGGGCGCACCACTCTGCCGTCAAGCCGGGATCAAACAAAGGACGCCAGCAGTCCCAGACACAACCACGCAACGAACTGCCGGGAGTCAAGGATTCAATACCGAGCGCGCGAGGAGACGAGGAGATCGGAACAGAATCGATCAACAGGCCGTCCACGCCTTCCGCCTCTCTGGCCTTTTGGGGATGGAGCGGAGGCGGTTGAACAACCGTCGAGGCGCTGCCGGCGGGATCGATGGTCGAGAGAGAACGCGCGCGACGAGAAAAAGAAATCGGTTGTCGTCACAGACGTCGCAAGGCGGAAACTACACCTATTAGATCTCGAAGGAACGCACGAGGAGGGGAATAATGGTGCGAGCCGATGGCTCAGGGAGCGAGACGTGTCGTTTGGGCTTGTCGATGACTGCAGTTTCAAGGGCGAGCAAAAAAAGGAAGTCGTCAGACGCGCGCGAGGTGGGTAAAAGAGTGGCTCTAGCTCCGGCTCGGAAGGCGACCCAACCGCGAACGTCTCAATTGGTGATTGATGGCTTGGCTTCGTGGCGTGGGTGGGGGCAAGAACGGTGGCTGGAGCGTCGGATCTGGCTTACATGCAGCCCCGTCAGCCACTTGTGTCACCTGATGTCTGAGAAATCCCGCAGGAACTGGATGGACAGAAAACGAAACAGGCGTGCGTGGGTATTCGCGAAGCTGGCAAAAGAACAAGGGGCAAAAAGGAATCACACCAGATCATCTCTAGAATTGCTCTCTCGCCGGGAATTGAACCCGGGTCTCGAGCGTGACAAGCTCGCATACTGACCACTATACTACGAAAGATGTGAAATGATTGGTTGATTCGTGAAGATTGATCCGCCCAGGCGACCTTATGACACAAACATTCGTTCCACTTTGAATGGAAGGTGGATTTTGACATGGGATTTGATGCGAGGCGACCGTGGAGGTATTCCTCCCTCCCAGTCGCGCGCAGTCTCTACCTGTGCGACGAACGAAAGTCAATTTCAAAAGCAACACAGGGACCACCTGGTATTGTTCGGGTTTGCAGCAATATTATCCATCACGGTCACGATGACAAGGCACAAACGTTTGCACTGTTTACTTTCAGAAGATTAATTCCATTAATGAAACAAAAAAAAACTATGTGTCTGTAAAAGACTGGTATATGTCTAGCTCGAGACGACACCTGGTAGGAAAAAAGCAGAGTCGCCTCCGCACGCAAGGAGATCCATCGGGAGAAATATGCCAATAATGAGATGAGAGAGCCCTCGGGGTATTTTTACGCAAGCTCCATCCTGACGACTAGAGACCCACGACAAAGGAGACAAAAGACGCCATTCTTGAACGCCAGAAACACCGGATACCAGAAACGAGAGATGACAGTTCAGAGGTGGCCAACGCCAAAGGAGATGTGTAACGCCTTAGGTGTCACATGAGTCTCTCCGAGTTGACATGAGAAAAAATAGGAGATGGAGACCTGAATTTTGGCGAGCTGCTTTGACTAGTCAACAGCGGCCGCTCAGATCCGACCGCCCGGCAGGTTGCCGTAGGGTCCCGAGGGCATGGTGGCGGTCGGGGGCAGGGGCGGGCGCTCGGAGAACTGGCTGAGGCGCGACGAGGTGCTGTACCGGGTGTAGCGGTGGCCATCGCCCGAGTCGTTGCGCTGGTGGCCGTTTAGGCCGTCGTCGAAGCCGGCGCGTCGGTAGAGAGGGTGGATGCTGGTCGCGGGCGGCTTGATGCCGATGTCCTCCTCGTTGTCGTAGGCGCTGCGGCCGCCGTCACGCGAGGCCGGGTGCACCTGGGCGTCGTAACCGTCGTTGCCGTTGCCGCCGCTCGGCTTCTTCGTAAAGACCTGCGTCCACCTCTTGGCCGTCTGCGCCCAGCCGCCCGGCTGCTGGTTGTGGGCCGAGTCCTTCTCGTGGCGCCCGCTGTAGCCGCTGATGGAGCTTCCGTGGTGCGTCGACGCCGTGTACAAGTTCTCGTCGTTGCCCTTGGCGAGGAGGCCATTGTCGCGGACCATGCGCGCCGAGACATGGGCCTGGCGGTCCTCGAAGAGGAAGGTGGCTCCGATGTTGGCGAAGCCGAAGATGACGCTGAGGATGCCGGCAGCCATGATGGTGCGCCAGAGCGGCTGGCCGATGCTGTCGGCGTAGTAGGCTGGCTTGGCCAGGTCGGCGAGCGTGAAGCAGCCCATGGCGATCTGGAGACCACCGAGGACGAGGAAGCCGGCATCATCACTGAAAACAGGCCACCGTTGGGCGATGAAATTCGCCGGCCATCCCAGCTCGGTCATGAAGAGGAGGACTGTCAGGGAGAAGATGAAGAGGTGCGTCGTGAAGTCGAAGAAGTGAAACTGGCCTGACAAGCCCGATGTGACAATCATGATCCAGTGAGCGGCGGACACAAGGATCAATCCGCAGACATTGAAGAACCTTCCGATGTTGAGGAAGATCATGCCGCGTCCCTGGATGGCCTTCTTGCTGATAGCCATCTTGGATGAGTATTGGGCTTTGAAGGTGGCTTTGTGAGCAAGGCACCACTCGTCAGTGAACTTCTTTGGTAAACCCGGCCGCTGCGGCTGGTCAGTGCTCGTCTGGTTGGTCTCCGACCAAGCGGTAGCCGAGTGCGCTCGAGCGGTGTTCGGCTGGAACCACGCGATAAGCCGTCGGTGAAGGCTCTTCTTGCAGGTCTCCGGCCCTGGGGCGTCGGGAGCAGGGCGAGTCGGGCACTCCGGTATCGGGAGGTCCGGATTGATTGCTGGCTCGTCCTCAAAGTGCCCTATGGATCGCGATCGGCGGACGGGTCTCTGTGGCTTGGGTGAGACAGATCTCTCAAGACCAGGAGATGAAGATCCCTTTAGCGTCGGGGATGGAGCCGGCAGGTCACTCTCAGTGTCCTTGGCCCAGCGCTCTTTGAGTCTGGCCGCGTACTCGGCTGGGACGGGCTCGCTCCTGCACCGGGAAGGGAGCCTCTGCATTTCGATACCGTCAGACATCATTGCGACTTTCCAAAGACTCGGCCGAGTCCCCAAGTAAACTTACCGATTTGAGATTACGAAAAAAGGTTGTTAAACTGCCGGCAGTAGTCTTTAGTAGTGTCACTCGGAAAGCAGATGCTTGAGAGAAGATAGGGAGCAGAAGATGTCTCCGTTGAGAGGGTGGGGAGAAAGATCAAGACGGAAATTTATGTTGTTGTTCGTCAGTAGCGCCAGGCTCGAAAGAAAAGAAAAACCTGTCTTCAGGTTGTCTGTGAGTTGTGTGGACTGGGACAAAGGAAATGATTCGAGAGAACAAAGGGTTTGTCTTATTATTGTTGGCGGCGCTCAATGGAGCCAGAATAAGGGTAATGGAGCTGGTCACAGAAGGACGGGAAGGGGCCGCCTTATCAATGGGAGGAGGCGGTTACAACAGACAGGGCCCCATTGAGCCATGGTGCTCTTCCAAGTGTGTGCGTGGCGAGCCGCATTGAAACATCCCTGAATAGAAACAAAACAGCCGCGAGCCCTACCAGAAAGCATGGGTCGACCCTTTGCTTCCCCACCAAAACGTGAGGTGCCCCTGGGGGAGAACGGAGCAACGTCGATCTCTTGCTGCCCGGCTAGGCGTGTGCGTGTGTGGTGTGGCCTGTTTCGCCCAGGGCCAGAAAAACGCGCGAAGGCACTGGGAGCCAATCGACTAGCCCGCGCGCCCTTCGCGCTTGAAGAACACTACCCGCGAGCAGACCGGGGCTTGGAGGTGAAACGACAGAGCCGGCAGCGGCGTGGTTCCAAAAATGAAAATCCTCCCGCCAGTGACCAAGAGCCCCGTCCTGCTGGTTGGCGCCTGTGTTCCCCCGGGGGAGGGGAGGGGGGAGGGCAGGGCTTGGGAGAGGAGCACACGCGAGGCAAGCAGGTACCCGCAAAAAGCCGTAGGGTAGCAGTCGCCGTGCGCCGTCAGGCACAGAAGGTCTGGCGCCGAGACGCCTTTGACACCGGGAGCGCAGGCCGTGCCACCACGAAAAAGCAAGCCCGCATGCCGTGTGGTCGTCCAAGGACCAGTCCAGAGGACCCAAGACGCACGTCCAGCGCATAAGCAAGGGTCGGCAGTGGGCAAGCGAGCGGGTCGGGATCGCCGGCTTCGTCCAATGAATCCTTGGAGCAAGTCATTGTGCGAGGGGCAGCGTGGGGAAGGTTGAGGGCGAGGAACAATGCCATGAATTTCGAACACCGCCGTTGACGTGCGTTCGATTGGATGACGCTTTCCCAGAGCCCGTTTCAGACGACTTTAGCCCCCGCCTTTTCTCTGGGAAGCCACTGGCTCAGAAGGCCCGCGCCCCACTAAAACGCTGGGTGCCGGGCCCGTCCCGCGCTTCCAGGCGGCCTAGCTAGGGTATCAGTACCAAATCGACCCGATGTCTCTGCTTGACTGGATGGGACGAACCGCTGCTCAAATGAAGCCGTCATAGCTGTTGCTCAGACGAAGAAGTTGTGAAGGACTGGTGATGGCTGGCATGAGTGTATGCTGTGGTTGCTGCGTGTTGATTTGACTGCCCGGTTGTCTGCTTGCTACCTCAGTATTGCAGCTGGTCAAATCTACACCCAAGGGCCCAAGCTACATGATTTTTGGTTGTGTTGATACCGGCTTTCAAAACGACTGGCGCACGCCAAATGCAAGTGGAAATTTGCCAAATCCTCCAGCCATGAGACATCGATGCGGCCGGGTAAATTGGCTGCAGCTGGATCGAGATACCTTGGAAATGTTCCGAAAAGTGAAAATTTGAGGTTGGAAATAAGTTTTTTCTTTTCTTTTTTTAATGTTATTCTCCTTTTCACATATTTCTTCTCGTTTCGTGGGCCGGTTTCTTCGATTGCCGAGTAACCAATGTGACTCGAAAGCAGCTTTACCATCAAAATAAACGTCCTAATGATAACCGCCTTGGCCTTGGACCACCAAAGTGAAGAAAACAGGCCGGCCAAGACGAAGGCTGTGCGACTGACAAACTGCGCGCGCTTATCGAATGCGCGCGGCAGCGGCTGTACGGCTGAGCTGTAGGCCCCACTCTTGTAGGCTTTTGGCGCGCGATCGATTCCGATTCCGTCAGCGCAGCCGCCGCGGGGCCCAGAACCGCGTGGAATCCGGCACAGCCACGATTCCCACCTGACCTGAGAGGCCGCCTCTTCTCAGCCAACCATTAAATTCGAGACGGGCCTTCTGGGGCCTCACGTTTCGCTCTCTTCCTCTCTCCTCCTCGTCCTACAGGCGCACACGATACACGCCCCAATCTTCGCAACCGCCCGACACTCGCTGCGAGCATCCGACAAGCGCCCGGTCCTTTTTTTGGGTCCTTCGTTTTGTGGCTTGTTTTTTTTTTTTTTCCTTGTTTGCTCTCCACTAAAAGATAATCAAAGACCGACATCATGGCCAGGGGAAACCAGAGGGACAAGGCTCGGGAGAAGAACCTCAAGGAGCAGGCCAAGAAGGCACGTAAGCAAACGGCCCCAGACTTGTGGGCGCCTCTCGTCACCGCCAACCAACTCTGGTCGCCAACTCCCCCACCGTCGGCCCGGAAGCACCTCCAGTGTCGCGTCCTTCTCCCGCAGCGGATCCACACGTCTCCGAAGCCGTGGCTCCGGCCAAAGGAAGACGACCTGGTCGCCTTTGCAAGCCACGAGACACCGCGACGACGACCCCAAACCACAGCCATGATCACCAGAGCGTAGCATGCTAACAGTTGCCCACCCTTTGGGCTTCCCCTTGTGCAGAAGACGGCCAACAGCAAGAGCGGCAGTGAGATGGCCCGTGACAAGGAAAAGGTCGCCGAGATGATGCGTCAGAAGCAGGCTGCTGGTGCGTTGGACACGATTCCTTGCCCTCCAATCCCATTGAACACTTTGCCTGTACGGTTGCTGACTTTTTGTTCTTCCCCTCGAAACAGCCGACGCCAAGAAGAAGGAGGCCAAGTAAATCACAGCCGCGTAACGGGAGGCCGAACATCGACATCGACTCTGTGCAACACTGCCTACCGATGACCCAACCTCCTTCCGCGACCGCATTTTCCTTTTGACGATACGACGATCCGACTTGCATTGCAAGCTTGCACTTACTTTGCTTTTGATTTATCCGGGGTTTCTAGGAGTGAATGGTGGAGGGAGAGGGGGGCTTTCGGGGGAAGGGAGCGTCGCGTCCTATTTAACTGGCTTTTTGTTATTGGTCATGCATTTTTCGTCCCCCTCCCTTCCAACGGCGCTGACGAGGAGTTGAACCCACCACTTGTTTATACCTGTGTTTCTTGATTTTGACTTCTTTTTGCATTGCCTTGGACGTCGTAGGAGGTTAGAGCGGCAACTGCCAATTATCCGCATCCTACACATCTGGGCACGAGTACTAATCCCTCTTCAAGGAGGAGTGCATGTTGTTTCCACCGTTCACTCTGCGTCGTGCTCTAAGCGTCAACGCAAAAAAAAAAAAAAAAAAAAAAAAAAAAAAAGTTTGCTGGGATTCGGAAAGAGGAAATACCCTCAGGTTCTCACCACCTCATGCTCCGCTTCCCTCGCAGACGCCGCAAAATTTTATTTACCGGGCGGTGACGCGAAAGGAGAACCGGGCAACCTCTACGAAGATCAAGCCAAAAAAGAACTACCAATCGCGAGGGGTCCCGCGGCACTGTCCTCCGGGCAAGGTACCGATTTCGCACACGTGCGCAATCGCATGCGTCACGGGCGACGACAGCAATCAACACAAATAAGGGTGCTCCCGTCCTGCCAGGGGTTCGGTGACATTGGGAACAGTCACGTGGTCCAATCGAGCCTTGCCCCGGGTGCGACGATAGGAATAGAAACAAAGACGAACCTGTAAACCTGGCGCCGCGGCGGTTATTCGCCGCCGCTGCCGACGGGATCAAGACTGGCAGAAAATGCGGCAACAGCGGTGGGGGGCGATGTTCGCGCCCAGGTTGGTCCGCAGCTCGAGTTATGGCCAGGCCATCCGGTATGGAAATCCGGCGTCCAGTCATGGATCTCATTAAAAGCAGCACATATCGGTTTCACATCTTCATACGAAGGGAAGAACAACTGTTTAGTTGAAACCAGCCAACGTCTCTTTTTTTTTTTTTTTTAATTTTTTTTCTTTAACACAAAGGAAGTAATTCATTTATTAAATGGCATCCAAGATACGAACCCAGTCATATGTGTTTAGGAGTTTCTCGCTCCATTACCCAAAAGAGAAGAAACAGGTTTGTGGAAGAAAGGGAAGAAAAAATTGAAAAGAAAGGAAGTGAAGAAAACGTCTAGCCAAAAGGGTATTGTTGGTTCTCTTGGGAGCCCCAAGGGAAGAAAAAAAGGCGGTATGGTATGATGGTGAGTCTAGTACAACATTTGAGATAAAAAGGTATAAACTCGCCCTCCGGACCCCGTGCCATAAATGTGGTCATTCATCAATACAAAAGGAGTTGTAAAGTCGTTGTTTGTCTTACAGACCCATCATGGCGGCGGGTATGGAGCCTTTTGTTTAGCGTGAGGTGGTAGAGTTAGCACCAGCCGCTTATATAAAATCTTAGCTTATGGATTCCTTCCTTTGTCGAGCTAGGGAAGGGATCGCCACTGGGGATGGGGAGAGTACTAACCAGGCATGCCGCCGAAAGCGCCCTGGCCCTGGGCGGCGACGGCGGGGAAGGAGCCGGCACCGCAGATGACGGTGCACTGGCACGAGCCGTCGGGGAGGGTCTGGCCAGCGCCGCGCTGAGGGCCGGTGCCGCCGGGAGCAGCAGCACCACCCGCAGGGGGCAGGGGAGCGAGACCAGAGCCAGCGG
>JNVV01000015.1:168127-401057 GCA_000733355.1 Falciphora oryzae
CACCGGCACCGGGAGCAGCAGCGCCGCCGGTGATGGCGGTGTTCTTGCCCTTGCCGCGCTGGGCGATGGCCAGGGACTGGAAGTTGGCGTGGGTCTTGGCGGCGGTGGGGTTGATGGAGAAGACCATGCCGTTACCGCAGTGGTTGCCCTGGCGGCAGAAGAACCAAAGCGGGGTGTCGACCATGACCTGCATCGCGACCTGGGGAGGCGGGTTCATGGTGTTGTTGCCGTTGGCCTGGAAGCCCGAGTCCATACCGCCGGCGAGGGGGTCGCAGGGGGTGTCGAAGGCGGACTGGGTGGCGGTGTGGTTCTGGCTCAGGAAGGTGAAGACAACCATGTCGCCAACGGCGGCCTTGATCTGCTGGGGCTCGAAAGACAGACCCTTGGGACCACCAACGGTAACCTGGTGAGTGGCCTGGGCGCCGGGAGGAGCAGCTCCTGCCGGGGGCGGCGGCAGAGGGGCGGCGGCACCACCCTCAGCGGGCGGCGGGGGCGGCGCCGCGCCCGTAGCGGCAGGCGGGGGCGGCGCGCCACCACCAACGACGGTCTTGGTGACGGTGACGGTCGACTGCTCGTTGATCTTGGTGGTGGCGGCGCCGCCACCACCGTTGACCCAAATGATGATGACATCGGTCTTCGTGACACCCTGCGATAGGCCGGCACCAGACATACCGAGCTTGATCAGCTCAGCGGCGCCGCCGGGCAGCTGGCCCATGGGAACCATCTCGGACTTGAGGTGTCCATCGCGCTTGATCTCGCGGGCCTTGACGGGGTAGACGTTGTGGGCAGCCTTGGCCAGGACCTGGGAGGCAAAGCCCAGGCTGAATGCTGACGAGAACTTCATCTTGACTGTGTGTTTTCTTCTCTTCTTTTTTTTCCTGTCCGGAGGATTATGAAGTCGACGATCGAGCCGGTTTCGTGAGTGTCCTGCCTCCTTTTTTTTTTTTTTCTTTGTGATGCTTCTTCCAAAACTGTAAACAGTACGGGTCGTGGTCTTGCGATGGGAACCGTATCTGGATGGCGAGTGCCTGCTCGTGGAGAATCGAAATTATAAAAGAAAGACGGCGAGAAGGATACCAAACCGAATGAGTGTCCGGGTAGCAACAACAACTACAGCTTGAAAGGAGATGGGGAGGAGAAGGGGAAAAGAGGACGGACGGAAGCCAGGTCAGCCGGGGAGGGCAGTCACTTAAATCGAGCGTGCATGAAGATCCCAAAACCCGCTCCCTTCTCCATCCGAGCAGGGGGTGGGGAGGATAGGGTCATTGTCGGTCAGGGTGGGAAAACGGAAAGAGGACGGCTCGCCTTGCCCCCACCCACTGCCGGGTCGGGGTCGCCTATCCCGTACTTTGGGCCGCCTCTCTGTCTCTCTCTCTTTCGCTGCGGTTTGGGTGCTGAATATTTCGAAACGGGGGAACAGCCCCAGTTCGGGCTAGGCAAGGTTCCGCGCGTGGGTGGGAACGCCCTCCCAGGCACAAGTGTGCGCGTGCGGGTGCCACCCGTCCATTCGTCCCAAGCTAGCCGCTCTATTTGTAAGGGCTTCCTCGCCCGGCGTTGGCAGCGTCCGAGATTCCAGTGAGACGGAGTGGGTGGGCTCTGGGGCGGAGGGCCAGGAGTTGTGGCCACCCACCCGCAAAGCACGGTCCATTTGCTTCTTTGTGGCTTGCTAGCAGCACGCCCCCAGGGAGCCCAGGCAACGGATGCGCTGAAGAGAACAGCAGAAGCAGGCCGAAGGGGGAGGAGGGACGCAGATGGCTGGCCGGGGTGCAACCCAGCGGCTCTTTGCGTGCGTGGTTGGGTGGGGCGGGAAGAGAGGTTAGGGGTTGTGACAGATTCGTCTCGGATTGTCGCTCGCGCGTTTGGCACTGCTCTCGAAACGGACTAGCGCGACCCCAGTTTTGACGCTCAGGCCGCACAGGTGCCTGCCGTCAACGTTGACGTCGACCTCGGTTGCGTTTGCGAGCGCTAGCAAAACGACACCAATCCCATCCCACATTTGAATCCCTTTTTCGATAGTTAGCCTAACTTGTGGTGTATTTTTGGTCTTTCCCAGTGGGCAAACTTCACCAATCTTCAGATCGTAATGGCGTCAACGTCGCAACAGAAATCCCAATCTTGCCCGCCGCCTTGCCACCACATCTCGCCTTGCTCGCTTTGACCTCGCCGGGAAATTCCTGTCCCATCCAAACTGGGTACCTCAAATTAGAGTTGGGGCCAACCCCTGACGCTTCCAAAGCGAGCCAGCGCCCCTGCCGAGCGGGGCGCCGTTCCAGCTTGAAGAGCCGCAGCGGCTGGCGGCCCTTGATTGGCGGCGCACACCCGACTCTGTGCTGCTACCATTCTCCAGCCTTTTCGAATCCTCCCTGCCGAGCTGCCGGTTTGTTGCAACAGACTGCGCGCCAAATCGGAACAACCAAGCCTCGAGCGCAGAGGGCAAGGCGCGCGCATCCCGTCCAGGCCCCAAAAACCGATCGACGCGATTGGTAGACAGGGGACAGGCAGCACGACTGGGGCAAGGGAGGTTGATGTCACCCACGTCCCGGCCCGACGTTTGTTGGTGAACAGACAGACATACAACAATTGCCCAACTGCAGCAGGTTAACGCGTGGCGCACCGTCGCCTCCCTGCCCGGCACATACGGTGTCCAGAGTGAGCCAGCTCGTCGAGCCGGAAACGGTCAATACGGGGCATCGCCCAGCCCAGGAGACCAAGGCTAGCCCCTGAGAAACAAAATGGAGCGGCGCGTTTACGCGATATGCAGGCGGTGACTAGAAACAAGCATCCGCGAACCATATTTTTTAGATTGCATTACTGAGTACGGTCTGTGAATGTTCGCTTGCTAGCTCGGTAGGTCGGATGGAGAACGACAGAGATCGGGATGCAATCCTCGGTCCAACCCGTGCGATAGAGTGTGTGAGCGTGCGCTGAGCCGCAATCTCGCGCGAGGTTATCGGTGAGAGGCGTGAGAAGCGAAATCGGCAAATCGGCAAAAACAGCATCGGCTGAGAGCCGCAGCCAGCATGTTGTTCCCGCATTCTCGGGAAGCCAAAGCTGAGATCCCGATGCATGCATCCCATTAAACAGGCCTGTGCTGCATGTTTCCCAACACCAACCAGTGACAAATGCAGGAACTTCGATATCCGACATGTTTACACACCCGATCCGGCCAGGACAAACAACTGCCATGAGTAAGCAACTTGGCCCAGAAGGAGAAAAAAAAATATCGGGGCTCTTGACCTGTCGTCAGCCCTTCGGTTCGGTTGATCGATTATTTCCCTGCTACCTGCCATGGCGGACAGTGGGGACACCGAGATTCGGGATTGATGGAGGTGATCATTTTGATGACAATGGAGATCGAAGACGAGGGCGGCGGCGAGGGGGGCCTGGCAGATTCGGAGATAAATCACCCTTGCGGTGGTGCGAAATGCTTGGCCTATTTTTTTTTTTTTTTTTTTTTTTGCTCACACGCACCGCAAAGAGGCCTCCTCTGCAGAATGGCGATCTGATCTTCCGTCTGAACTGCGCAGGCTCATTTGACAGAAATCCCGTGCCGGCGGCCAAGGAAAGGGGACAAAAGAAGCCGGGCGCGCGCTGGAAACAGATGGTGTTGCAGATTTGCTCGCTTGGCTGTCGATCAGGTTGTAGCCTAGAAATTCCATAGAGGGCAACCCTCCATTTTGTTCTTCTTCCCGGCCACCAGCCAGCCAAAACTACCAAACAGTGGTATTGTCCATTGACACTGTCCTAAAGCTTGGCTAGTCTATCCTTTTCTTTATTTTCAGCCGGGTTGTGACATTTTCCCTTGGCCATTTCCTTGATCTTAACGGTACTTGCCAATCACCAAGAAACAGCCAAGAAAATAGCTCGAGGCCCTCACCCTGTAGGTGCTGTTCTTGGCTCCTAAAGCGAGATGCTTCTCTCTGGTAAGGTGACCTCCACAGCTCCTTGCCATGCTGTTTCGTTTTTGTCACTGCTCCTGCTGAGCCTGTGCCTTCTGCTGGCCCTCGTAAAGACCGGTGTAATAGCCGGCGTAGTACCAGGCCATCAGCATGGATTTGAGGCCCTCGTCCTGGACTGTCGGTCCCCACAGAGACTTTGCATTAGCCAAAACGTTTTGCCCCCTGACAAGAACAAGGAACCCATCTCCGTCCGATCGATTTGCGTAAGCTGCCCACACACACACACCAACACCAGCACCCCTGACGGAGGAAGCGGGATGAGTGAGGGGATGGATCCAAGTCACAACCTGGTCGCGGGCAGAGAAGAGTCTTGTTTGGAGGTAATAGAGAAAGACAAGAGGCCAAGCAAATGCCAATACCGATGCCGCTGGCTGTGCTGGCGCGGAGAAATGGGAGATGCTGGGTTTGGAACTCACCGGAACCAATAAGGGCCTCGGGTGGTGGAGGAGCTATCCTAGCATTAGCAACACCGTTGGAGGCTGCAATGCTGCCGGTAGTTTCCTGCAAGGGATGACACTATCGTCAATCACCATTCTCATGCCCAAGGGAAATCGTCTCAAAATCTGCTTTTGGATGGCATTCACGCAGCCCGACAGGAAAAAAAAAAAACGTGGAAAGCCGCCCATCCCGTCCGTAGCCGAAAAAGCCAAGCCTTTTGGATCTGCCGGGATTTTCGCGACAGTGTCCGGGGTAGAAAGATAAAAAGGGGGGCCGGAACGACAAAAAAGAAAGTCAAGGAGCGTCAAAGGGGAGAGAAAAGATGGGACGGAGAAGGGAACGGAAGGGAAACGGCAAATCACGGCAATGACGACGACAACGAGGGCCGTGTTCGCTGCGGGCGCGTGTCACGGGAGTAGGATGTGTTACCTTGCCGGCCGATGTTTCGCGAGTGCCCGGAGCCGTTGGGGCCCTGTTTGTTTCAATCTTGGCATCCAGTCTGCTTTCGGAGGGTTTCTAAAGGGAGTGAGTGGGTGGTTTGGGTGGGTGTGTGCGTGGGCAGAGAATGGCGGCGTGTCTGGGGGGACACGCACATGCACATTTTGCACTCACCCACACACGCCCGAACCACGCACGCACACCCCTCCCCCGGTGGGTGTTAGAATGGGGATCCTGTTCCAAGTTTAAAAGATGCTTAAATTTCCCAAGTGGGCACCAGAGTGGGAAATGGGCTGACTTTTTGGATTCTGGAACATCGGGTGCCTCGGGTCCTGGGGCGGAAGCTGTGGAAGCGGCTGGAGGCCGATGAGGCGGCGGCGATGGCTGCAAGCCCTTGCTGCTGCCGGCGTAGATGCTGTGGTATTTCTGCGGGGTTGAGAAAGGAAGAACGCGTCAGCAAGGAGACCAAGACGCGAACTAGGTATAGCGATAAAAACGATCTGGTGAGTGGAAGCTGGTGAGATTTCAACTCAAGTTCCTCACCTTGTATTCGTCGAGCGCCTGGTTCCACGAGTCGATCAGGGCCGAGTCGTCCCAGATCTCG
Organism: Falciphora oryzae; assembly: GCA_000733355.1. Taxonomy (NCBI): domain Eukaryota; kingdom Fungi; phylum Ascomycota; class Sordariomycetes; order Magnaporthales; family Magnaporthaceae; genus Falciphora; species Falciphora oryzae. The sequence continues at coordinate 173,567 of JNVV01000015.1, forward strand.
TCGTTGCTCAGGTCAATCTCGTCGTTGGCCATAACGAACGGCAGGGTCGTGCTCCCGCTATTTCCTTCTCGGCGGTTCAGCTGTCAAGAAGTTGCAGCTGCTATAGCCGTTTGTGTCATTGACAGGCGTGATGGCAAAGTGAAAAACGTTGCAGGATGCGGCAGCAACGACGAGCGTGTCAGTGGGGTCGATCAATTTGCTGCAAGTGAGCTGTCGTTTGATGGGCGTCGAATTGGGTTGCTGCGAGCGCCAGACATTTTCAGCAGCCCGTGTGCCTGGAAAAGACGGCCGCCACAGGGCACGACTCACATGCTGGCTACCAACACCAGACATGGAGATTCGTGCGACGATGCCGCATACGTTTATACGGCCTCGCCATTTCCACGAACATTTTATCTCAAGCACGACGTCTGTTTCAGTTCCCCTCTACAAACTTTTGGTTCCCAACCCATGTGTGAATTGCCGCCGGGCCAGGTCGCCATCACACAAGGGAGAAGTGTCTGCCTGATTAAATATAGACTCATCCTCCGGAGCAAGGGCGCGAAGAGCCCACCAGGTTCGATTCGAATCATTGATCTCCTCTCACGTCATGGGCTTGGCATTTGACTCGTCCCAACCTCACCGATGCCCACATCACCGAGATCGAGGATGCCGGAAGGTCAGGGGCGAAATAGGCCCTCGGACAGCCTTGACTGCTCTCACACCGCGGCCTCGTCTACCATCTCAAAGAGGGATAATACGGAGCGGTCTTGCTGCTTTAAGTTCTCCATTTACCTCCAGAGCTCCAATATCTGCCCCGGTTTCTCTCCCACTGCTTCTTTGTCAACCTGATTCTCTTTTCATTCGTCGCACGCTTCAACGAAACGCTGCCAAGGACCTCTCTCACTTGCTTCCCAAATTTACCCCCCGGTGCCCGGCACCCCTAGGACATAAAGGTCAACGACCGCAGTCGACACTGCACGTTCGGCCCAAAAGGGGTGTCCTGGATAAATGACTGGCTTCATCCCGTCTCTCGTGACTGACGGCTCAAAGGGTAGTTCCTGATCGGCGCACTCGCGACTCTTGTCTTTCCCATTGCATCTCATGAACTCAGAATCACGCATCCCACTTCGCTGGCCTTTTACTTCTGACACCATGGGTCGCATGCGATTCAAGCAGGAAATTCGGCAGCACGGCCATCGCCGCCGGCGATAAACCTGTGCGCAAGCAATAAGCCAGAATTAGAAAGACGGTGGGAAGTAGAAAGACAACGAGACGACGGAGGAGAAAAAAATCAAGTGTATCAGTCAGTAATCGTCCCTGCCCGCTACCTATGGCCGCCGGCGGACCGGGTGACAATCACCCCCCGATCTTCGCAGGGCGACGGAGGAAAAAAAAAAAAAAAAAAAAAAAAGTTGCAGACCGCGTGCCAGGCGGGGTGTCACCAAAAGGAATGCCGAGCCGATCGGCGACGGTCGCGACCTCGTATGGCAAGTCGAGGCCCTGCTTGGCCCGCGACCGCGTTGCGGTGCTCCGTTTTGCGGGGCGGAGTTGCAGAAAATGGTGAGTACTGCAGAAAGGGTTTGCGATGATCAGATGGCCACGATTGCCCCACCAGCACACACACTCTCCTGGCGGTCGCCGCAGGACCCCGCGGACCCTTTCACCGTTCGCCCGGAACCGCAGCCGCGGCGTCTATCCCAAGCAGGCATGTGCCCAAACCGCAAGATTTCCCGGCGTGGGGGTTGCCGAGTTCCATGTTCTTTCGTCTTGTCCGGCGTCTTTGCCGCGTAGGCCCCCCGCTCATCCTGCCAGGTCCAGCTCGGGCGGTGGGAGAGCTTCCCCGCTCGCTCGGCGGAAGCTCGAGCTGGGAGGGATTGAGCATCACATCACTGTGCAACTGAGCCTGAAGCTCTGGGAAAGCTGCCGCATGCTGAGTCTGCCCTGCACCGGAGCTGCCGCCACCGCCAGGGCATGCCATGGCCATCTGGACTTTGCCATCCGTGGTTCGGCTTTCCCAATCTGGACACTCCTCTCCATCCCGGCTGCTTGGGTTGTGCGACTTTTTTTCTTTGCCATTGACCACCCGACTGTAGATATCTTTGAACGGAGGGTGGCCAAACGATTGATTGGTGCCTGCCACGCGTGCGGTCTCCACGCCCAAGAGGGCCCTGACATCAGACTCCAGAACAAAACCTCGAGCAAGCCCCAGCTTTCCTCCCACCTCGGCTTCTTCCTTTCTCTCCAGAAGCAAACCAGGTTTTCGCTTCCCATCCTTCTCCATTGACTCTCAGCACCAGACAAGTTGTCTCCTGCAGGAGCCTTCCGTTGCGTTCCATTCAGCGTAGACTTTGCTTGCCCGATTCCCTTGAGGAATCAACACCAGAAACAATGAACACCGTCGAGTGAGTTTCGACCCCGAGGAGCCCAGGATACTGTTAATGGGACGCGACGGCGCCAAGCCAAGCTATGATGTGACGTTGAGGACTGACCAGTATATTCTCCATCTTCTTGCGGTTCCTGCAGCTCCCACGTCGTTCGAGTAAGTCTGATCGTCCGCCGGTCCGATCAATGCCGCTCTGTTCGCTGACAGCGCAGCTAGGAGCACTACATTGGCGTCGATGTAGGAACCGGCTCAGCTCGGGCCTGTCTCATCGATGACACGGGTGACATCAAGTCGCTTGCGAGCGAGAACATCCAGCTCTGGCAGCCCTCGTCAGGCCTCGAGGGATCACACTATGTACCGCTCCCGGACCTGCCTAGTCTTTTATCTAGTTGCTTGCTAGCTGGCTTTGATGCTGACGAGCTCACTGCCGCGACTAGGAACAATCAACTACCGACATATGGAAGGCCATCTGCAACTGTGTCAAGCGCGTGGTGACCGAGACATTGGTCGATACGTCCACTATCAAAGGCATCGGCTTTGACGCCACATGCTCTCTGGCGGTCTTCAGTCACGACACCGACGAACCAGTGCCCGTAACGGGACCCAACTTTGCCAACGATGGAAACGACCGCAACGTCATCCTGTGGCTGGACCACCGCCCCCTCGCCGAGACCGAGGAGATCAACGCGACCCGCCACAACTTGCTACGCTATGTCGGTGGCAGGATGAGCGTCGAGATGGAGATTCCCAAGGTCCTCTGGCTCAAGAATAACATGCCCAAAGAGCTCTTCGACCGCTGCAAGTTCTACGACCTCGCCGATGCCTTGACCCATATGGCTACTGGGAGCGAGACCAGGAGCTTCTGCAGCACAGTCTGCAAGCAGGGTTACGTCCCCGTCGGCGTTGACGGCAGCGTCAAGGGCTGGCAGGAGGACTTTTACCACACAGTCGGCCTCAGTGAGCTTGTTGACGACAACTTCAGGCGCATGGGCGGAGTCAACGGGGTGGTGAGCCTATTTCATACTCGTCTTGAACTGGGAAAAGAAAGAAGATAAGAAACATATCCGCTGCTGAGCAATATGCTAACCCCATTCCTCTGCGCCCTCAGAACGGAAAGTGGCTCAGCGCCGGGGAGCTGGTCGGTGGGCTCAGCGAGAAGGCAGCCACGGAGCTGGGGCTTCCGGCAGGCGTGGCCGTAGGCAGCGGCGTCATCGACGCCTACGCCGGCTGGATCGGGACGGTCGGCGCCAAGGTCAAGCTGACCGCGGACGAGCTCGACGAGACGGTGCCACCCAACGACGTGGCGCAGGCCTTCACTCGCCTGGCGGCCGTAGCAGGCACTTCGACATGCCACCTGGCCATGTCCAAGGACGCTGTTTTTGTCGATGGTGTCTGGGGCCCCTACCGCGACGTGCTCGTGCCGGGCTACTGGATGGCCGAGGGCGGACAGTCCGCGACGGGCGAGCTGATGCGGCACATGATCGAGACGCACGCCGCTTGCGCCGAGGCCCAGGGTGCCGCGGCCGCCGTGGGCAAGAACATCTACGACTACCTCAACGAGCACCTGCGGCAGCTCGCGGCCAAGAGCTCGGCGCCGTCCGTCTCGTACGTAGCGCGGCACCACTTCTTCTACGGCGACCTCTGGGGCAACCGGTCGCCGGTGGCGGACCCCAACATGCGCGGCGCGTACGTGGGCATGAGCAGCGACAAGACGCTCGACGGGCTCGCGCTGCTGTACTACGCGACCATGGAGTTCATCGCGCTGCAGACACGGCAGATCGTCGAGGCCATGAACGGCGCGGGCCACACCATCACGAGCATCTTCATGAGCGGCAGCCAGTGCCAGAACGACGTGCTGATGGACCTGATCGCCACGGCCTGTGACATGCCGGTCCTGGTGCCGCGCTACGTCAACGCCGCCGTCGTGCACGGCGCCGCCATGCTGGGCGCCAAGGCGGCCAGCGCCGGCAGGGAGGGGGTGGCCGACGGCGCCACCGAGGACCTCTGGTCCATCATGGACCGCATGAGCAAGCCCGGCCGCCTGGTCAAGCCCAGCACGGACGCGGGACAGCGGAGGCTGCTGGATGCCAAGTACAAGGTCTTCCTGGAGCAGTGCCGCTCCCAGCAGGAGTACCGGAGGATGGTGGACGAGGCCGTCAAGGCGTGATTCTGGTGATTCGGACATATTCTAGATAAATACTTGGCTGGATGAGGGTAAGGGTGACTTTTGGCTGTGAGATGATTGATGACGCTCAAAGGGCAATGGGGGGAACCTGGATAGGCATACGAATCGTTGGGTGATAGACGGCGTTATGGTTTGCTCTCAATAGAGGGACTTAATATTGTAATACAAAAGGACAGAAAAAACCACACATTCGCCATCAAGCCTTCTAGGACTTTCCATATGTATTGCGGTTGTCGATCTCCGGATCATTGACCAGATGCTTGTTGACCAGCTTCCTCCAGGTGGTGACAGGAGGGAATCGCAAGGCAAACACCAAAAGCGGCACTGTGTTTTAATGTGTGCCACGCTGCACTTTATACCGTGCAACAAACAGACACAATCAAAGTGGATCACCGCCGATTGATGGATGTTTACTTGCTGGACCCACCCACACCGACCAGCTCCAGATTTCGAAAGCTCGTCCATCAACTTTTCCATCGCGAAAAGACAACGATTTGGAAATCAGCATGCTGCCCGCCGCCTGAACGAGGCACCGATTACACGCGTTTTTCGCGCGCCAGACCACTCGCAGCCGCCCCAGAAGCCTATAACACCGGCCGACACCGCCCCCGACCTCGCCGACCCGCCCAAGATGAGCTTGTTTGGCGGCGCCAAACCCGGCGGAAGCCTCTTCGGCGGCGGCGCGTCGACAACCGCCCAGTCCACAACGCCGGCCGGCTCCTTATTTGGCCAGCCCGCCACAGCACAGGCGGGCGCGGCCCCCTCGGGAGGATCGCTGTTTTCTGCCTTCGGCGCCCCTAAACCCAACCAGCCCGCCCAACCGCAACAACAGCAGGCCCAACCGGCAGCCTCATCCCTCTTCGGCGGCGCCCCGGCCGCGACCTCGAATCCTCCCATGCCAACATTGGCGGGTCTGGGGAGAGCGCCTCAGGCACAGCCGCAGCAGACAGGCTTCGGCCTCAGCGTCAACAACACCAACAACAATAATAACAATATCAACAATGCTAGCACCAACAACCCGCCCATCGCACAGCCCGGCGCCGCCCTTTTCGACTCGATCCTGGCCAAGGCCAAGAAACAGGCCGACGGCGGCGACGGCATCGGCGAGCTCCCCAGCCTTCAGCTGGGCCTGAGCGACCTCCAGCAGCGCCTGCGCAAGCTCGGCCCTCGCGGCGCTCCCCTCGACGGGAGGGCTCACTACCTCCTCGCCGGGTCCGGCGTCGACCCGGGCGCCGCCGTGAAGGACCTCGGGGCATTCGCAGCACGGGCTGGCGGCAGGGCGGACGGCGGCAGGACCCCCATCGGGGCCGGCGGTGGCGGTGGCGGCGAGGTCGACGTCGAGGCGTACCTCTCAAACCTGCAGTCCAGGACGACGCTGAGCATGATCGCCGACGGCCTGGAGCGGTCCGTCCGCGACTTTGACAGCTTCCTCGAGGAGAATGTCACCATGGAGTGGGAGGAGCAGCGGAAGCGCATATATGAGCACTTTGGCATCAAGCCTAGGGAGGACAGCCAGAGGCTCGGTCAGTCAGCGGCCGGCGGTCTCGGCAGAGATGCCACAGGCGGCTTCGGCCGCTCCAAGAGGTCGAGGAACGCCGGTGGCGCCGGCACGCCAGGTACCCCGGCTCGTGGTGGGGCTAAGCAGAGCGCGTTCGGCCGGTCTGGCCTGCTGAGATCCGTCATCGGCAGCCCCAGCCGCATTGGCCCCCACGGGTCGCAGTTCGTCGACGTCGAGATGGTAAACCAGAACGGCTCGCTCGGCGGCCTGGTCCCCATGGATGAGCGGTTCCTGGACGAGAAGCAGAGGCGGTTCATCGACAAGATCCACGTCCTCAACGACAGCCGCATAATGAAGCTGTCATACCCAATCCTACACGAGTTCGCCGAGGTGACGGCCCGGTCCGGCGACGTCTACGCGCCCAAATTGGTCGAGGCTTACAAGGCAATGGTGGAAGTCGTTGGTGAGGATCCGGACGCAGACCCGACAACACCCGGCGCTACGGCCAAGGAGCGCCAGTTTGCGCAGAGCTACATCCATGCGCAGCCCCGGTCGCAGGAGGCGGTTGATCTGCGGAGGCGGATACTGGCAGGGGCGAACCGCTATCTCGAGAAGCAGGCGCTCGACGAGGTCGAGAACACGATCGCCAAGGCGCCACTGGAGGCCAACCTCGGCGGACGTCCGGACATTGTCAGCAAGATACGTGCGTATATCCGGGTGCTCGCGGCTAAGAAGAACCTGGTTCCCGACAACGTCGAGCTGCAGCAGGTGCAGGGCGAGTACGTCTGGGCTATCGTCTTCTACCTGCTGCGGACGGGTCACGTCTCGGAGGCGGCGACATACGTCAACGACAACCAGAGCCAGTTCCGCAGCATCGACCGGACCTTTTCAGGCTACATCAACAGCTACGCCGCCAGCGAGGACCGACGACTCAAGAGGCCTATGCAGGAGCGGTGCGCTAACGAGTACCAACAGCGGGTGCGCAACGCGCCTGAGGGCTCTATCGACCCGTACCGCATGGCCTGCTACAAGATCGTGGGGCGCTGCGAGCTGGCTAACCGCGGGTTTGAGAACCTCAAGACGGGCGTCGAGGACTGGATATGGCTGCAGTTCAACCTGGCTCGTGAGGGCGATCGCGCGTCGGAGCTGGCCAGCGAGTCCTACGGGCTCGCCGAGCTGCAGTCCAGCATCCAGGAGATCGGCAGCAAGCACTTTGCTCCCAAAGGCTCGGCTGAGGAAGCTAACAGCGGCTCCTTCGCCATGTTCTTCTTCCTCCAGGTGCTTTGTGGCATGTACGAGGCCGCCATCGCGTACCTGTACGCCTACTCGCGCACCGATGCTGTGCACTTCGCCATCGCGCTCGAGTACTACGGTCTCCTGCGCCCCGCCGACGCCATGTCGACGGCCAACGAGCTCAAGAGCTTCAACACAAGGGGTCTTATGCAGATCAACTTTGCGCCGCTCGTGGGCCTGTACACGCAGGACTTCCGCGCGGCCGACGTTGCCGCGGCGGTCGACTACATCGTCCTCATCTGCCTCAACATGGACAACACCACCAGCGAGGCGGACCGGCAGCAAGCAGCGCTGTGCCACGAGGCGCTGCGGGCCCTGGTTCTGGAGACGCGCGAGTTCAGCAAGCTCATCGGCGACATCCGGCCCGACGGGCGCCGGATCCGCGGCATGATCGAGGAGCGCGGCCGCCTCGTGGCGCTCGAGGACGAGGCCGAGTTCCTGCGCGCCATATCGCTCGAGGCGGCGCGCGCGGCCGAGGAGTCCGGGCGCACGACGGACGCGGTGCTGCTCAACCACCTCGCGGGCGACTACGACGCCGTCGTCGGGCTTGTTAGTCGCAGCCTGGGCGAGGCCATCGCGCTCGAGTCGGCGTCCGCCGCCGAGGGCAACTTCGGTGACTACCAGCCCGTGCGTCTGGCGCCTGTCAAGCCGCGCGTGGCTGGGGCTGAGGCCGAGGCCCAGGTGGGCTCTAGCCTGAGCCTGGCGGCCATTGACGACCCCGTCGAGCTGGCGCGGACCATGCTCACCATGTACGAGCAAGACGCCATGTTCCGGCAGCGGATCCAGGAGGGCAACCGGAACGCGTGCAGTGTCTTGTTGCAGATGAGCGAGATCAAGGACCTCATCAGGGGCCAGAACTGGCCCGAGGCATTGGATGTGAGTCTTTGTTTATCCCTTTTTCGTAAATCATCATTTTTTTTCTTTCCCTCTCCAAGCAGCGAGCTAACATCTCGTCCTCTTCTAGAAAATCCGCAACATCCAGATCCTCCCGCTCGACGCCAGCGGCGACCCGAGCGTGATCCGGAGCTACGCGGGCGTGTTCGCGGGGCTGTCGCAGCCCGTGGCGGCCAACGTGCCCAACCTGGTCATGTGGACGACCGAGTGCTGCACGCGGCAGCGCGAGAGGCTGGCGGGCGGGCACTTTACGGGCAACGAGTCGACGGCGCGCGCGCTCTACGACGAGCTCAAGCAGATCACGGTCGACCTGACGACGTACACGAGCCAGCTGCGCTACCGGTTCCCGCCTGCTATTCTGGAGGCGCTGGCCAAGGCCGCGGCGGATTAGGATGCGTCGTGTGGGGTGCAGGGATGAGCATGATGGTGATGGCTTTGTTTGTATGTGTGGATGGACGGATGGATAGGCTTTTTTTTCCTTCTTCCTTCCCAGAGTTAATTTGAACCCTGCGGCATGAATGGTACTAGATGAACCGCATACGGGACGATAGATAGCTTGTCCCCCTTCTGTTGTCACGGAGGTCATCACTCGTCAGAGTTTCTTGACATCTGTTGAAGAAAAAAAATGTAGCAACCTCTACCTCCATAGAGCGTGCGTCGTATTGGGTCTGGATATCATAATTGGCAAGAAAAAAAAAAAAGAAAAGAAAAGAGCCTCGTCCAAGTTCGAGGCCTCCGACGGAAGAGAGGTGCACGAACGTGGATATCTGAGGTGATCCAGTAAGGGGTTCAATGAACGGAACCAGCCACTTTTTGTCCCTCTTGGCTACTCGGTGCGGCTTAGCGATATTGGTAGATCCGTATACAGACCGTATGAAGAAGATGACCTATGTGTGATCTGATATCTCACATCCCCTCTTTTTTCTTCTTTTTATTATTCCATCTCTTATTCTTCGCTACGTGGGTATAAACTTCTATAAATAACATCTCACAAAACTTCCACCAGCCAAAAAGATTGTCCGTCTCCCCACTGAGGAAAAAAACGGATGATGGGGTTTGTGCCGTCATTATGTCCCCCTCCCAAGCCTCCTGTGATTCGAACGAGCGGCTCCTCTCTCATCTCGTTTCCCCCCTGGTGGTTTCCCACCCGACGCCCCTGCTCTTGTACCGAAAGATGAAAAGATGAAAAAGAAAAGTGTGGAGTGCGCGTGCGTGCGTCGTCCCGGCTGGCGGGCGGATCCGGGGGAGCAAACAACGTGCAGCGAGCAACCGTGCGCTGAGACATTTGGGGCGCGGTGGCTGACGCGCCGCATGGTTGTTTTTTTTTTTTTTTTTTTTTCTCGGTGAAATGTGATATCAAGATACCATCGGGAGGGCGGACCTAAGGCGAGGCCGGGAGTAAGGCCGGAAAAAAAAATTATGGCGCTGAGGGAAAAATTGAAAGAATGGCCGGATGGGGGAAATGTTGGAAAGAGGTCGTCGGAAGTGACAAAAATCGGGGGGAGAAATCGGAAGGATTGGGGGTCGGATGTTAGAAAAATCGGAGGGAGCGCCGGAGCCAGGACCGGGTGTCAGCCATCGCAATTGCATCTCACACTCGGAAAACCCCATTAGACGGGCCGCATCGAGACCTACAGCGCTCGTGTGTTGTCCAATTTCTGGTGTGGGCATGCTTTCTTTTTTTTTTTTTTTTTTTTTGCTCAACTTTCTTTTTTCTTTTCTTTTTTTTCTTTTTTTCCCTTCGCTTGTCCTTGATATTGTTTAGCTGGCTTGGCCTGCAGCCCATGCAAAATGGAGAAGGGAATAACACGGCCTGTATATTTCTCGCCTCACATTTGAGTACAATTGCGTAACAGCAAACAGAAGAAGTCCCAAGACAGCAAAATATAAACGTAGACAAAATGCCGCTGGTGCCGCCGCCCAGGTGGCGAGGCGGAGCCCAGCTGAGGCGGCTGACTGGACTTTGTTTTTTGAGGCTAACTATAGCATGGGCCGTGGGTAAGCTCCTCGCGCGCAGACTAGTAGGTGCCAGCGCAGAGGTCCGGCTGTCGTCTGGGCGTTCGTTCGTCCTGGCGAGTTTCTGCAGCGGCCGCAGGAACTACCAAGGCGAGCTAGGTGGGCTGTCCGACAAAGCGCCGTTCGTGGCGGCTCGTTGTTTGTTGAACTGTTTTGTTTACTTGGTTTTTTTCATTGGTTCTCTTTTTTTTTTTTTTTTTTCCTGGTATTCTATCCAACTCTCGGTCCCGGGGTCGGGTTTGGAGCTTCTACCAAGTCAAGGAGTTGTTCCCTCCGCGGGCGAAAATAGACGTTTCGCATAACGTAAAGCAAGGACCTTCCGCGAGGAATGCACATTTGGCCGAAAGTCAAATGTTCGGGCTGGCGCTGGACTCGGATATGCGGCCTGTCATGCTGTGTCATCGTTTTTTTTGCTGTTATTCCCACCTTGGGACTCGGTGCGTTGCTCAGGGTCACATCCCTGCTGCACACAGGCGAATAAAAGCCGGGAGGATTTTTATATTAGACGCATACTACGTACACTACGTCCACCTTCTCGGACTCGATTATATGTGCTGCCCCCGGTATATCGACCACACAATGCGGTGTGATAAGTCAGGAACCAGTCCGGTTGTTCGTCGTATCGTCCTGCATGCCGCCGATGCCTGCTGCAGGGCGAAGTGAGGGGTGGAACGCTATTTGCCCCTTGCTTCCAAGCACGCGTGTTTTTTAGGCGGTTGTGGATGGGTGGCGGGAACCCACGCTGGCGAGGACGGACGACAGAAAATGGAGTTCGAGTTTTGGTGATACTATGGGGCTGAGTTGCCTCGCGTCGGCCAATGAGAGAGCGTGCTAGGACGCGCCGCAAAGGGACTGCTGAGTCACCCCTCCTCCCACCCTCGAACTCCTGCGGCGGGCGATTGATTGATTGGGCCGTTGGTTTCGTCATGCAGTTGACCGGGCTGTGATTTCTGGCCTCGGCTGCTCACCATCCCACCCCCAATTTCAAGTCCCTGAACTGGTGCTCCTTTTCGGCACCGATTGGCCAACCGTTTGTCTACTCCCTCGATTTCTTATCTACGTTTTCGCCCTGGCCTGGGCCGGTCAGGCGCGGGGGGTTGCATCATGTCAAAATACTGCCGATGCTGGCTGTCCTGGCTATTCCATCTTCCACCACCCGGCAGAACAAACAGCCACTTGCATCTTGAGCGTTTCGAAGTGCCCCCAAACTTGCGATCTGAACGGTCGGGGCGTTACCTAAACTGGGGTTGGTGAACCAGAGGACAGAGGTACCACCGATTGCCCAGCCACCCTCCTGGGCGGCTTCCATGGTGTTCTTTTTGTCACTGTCGGCTTCTCTGGACTGATTACTCCTCGAGGATGACGCCCGTCTACACTCCAAGCCTCTCTGGGCGCACGCGCGCCTGTCCAGAAGTGGCTGGGTTCTTGTTTTGTCCAGGGCCTCCCTCCTGCGCGTCAGCAAACGTTGAGACGGGCGTTGGGGATAATGCGAACGTTGGGGTAGTTAGTGCGTCACCCCTCAGCTACCCCTCTTCTTGTCTGCGCTTTGCAGGTCGTCATGGCGGTCTGTTTGTTTGGATGTTTGCCCCTGCTTGTTGTTGGTGTCGTAGCCTCGGACATCGGAGGTCTTTCCTGTTCCTGGGTCTCAGGATGCGAACGGGACGGGGCCACCCCTCCCAGATTCCCCATATCCCGCACGCACGAGGCCGGGGCAGCTGACCAGCTCGGCATGCCCATCATCAGCCAGGGGGAGGGCTTGCTAGCCGAGGAAGGCGACACTGCGGGCGGCTGGAGCATCTGGCCAGAGCTGGGGATTCAGCCGTGTATTTATCTACGCGCGCGTCGCATATGGCTGGCTAGAGGCGTCTGCAGCACGCAAGCGCTTTGTTGTTGTTTTGTTGACGACCGACGCCCGCCGATACGGGTCATCGATCCCGCGATAGAGTTGAGCGCCCACACACTACACTACTGCGCGCAGAGCCACCGGGTCACCGGCTCTTGGATATAGGTAGGTACCATGCCAAAGGAGGCCAGGTTGGCCATACCGAGGACGCTCTTGGCCGCGATGCTTATTGACCGCGTTGAGGGCTAGCTTTGGAGGTGCTTGAGGGGCGGCGGTTTTGGGCGGAATAGAGTTTGATAGCATGATACGACATTCTCCATGGCTGGGCGGGATCGGACTGGGCCCCCGTATCTACACTCTCTACGCCGCGAGAGGTTAGATAGCAAGCAGCAGGGCAGAGGCAAAAGTGGAGGAAGGAACAAGGGATGGAGGCGCATACGACAGAACGGACATGCTGCTGCGTGTGGCTGCGCCGCGCCGGGAAGATCGGGTTCGGGCACGTCTGGTCTGCTGCAGTTTTGCGTCGCCAGAGGTCCCGTGTTCCACTTGTCCGCCCCGGCTGTCCATCCGCCCAGTGAAGCGGGCTGCCTCAAGTTGAGCCCTGTCGGCAGCCAGCTCAGGCACAAACTCTAACTCGGGGGAGCTAGATTGGATTGGACGTCAGGAAAAAAAAAAAAAAAACAGTCTTGCCTATCAGCGCAGGCCCAATGCAGAAACGAATGGCCCTTGGCCTACCTAAGCTCGCCAGCCCCTTATCAATTTGCTTGTCCTATCCTGTATCGGTGCATGCATTGCACAACCTACACATCTTGGTCACACGGGGTTGCATTATTTTCCATGCCCTAGGTGGCCCCCCTGGTTCCTGGCTGCGCATCACCCCCATCCAATCCCGCCACCCCGCCAGCAGGTTCGACATCGGACATCCCACACAAGAGACAAGGCAACAAGGGACGACGCATTCGCATGCGCACTGCGGGCGGCCCGAACAAGGCGACCAGTGCCCAGTGCCCAGTGCCCAGGCCCGTGTGCGCCGGCGACCGGATTGTTGTCGCAGGCGAAGGGAGGTCCCCTCGTCCCTAGGGTATCCAATATTATCCACGTCCAGACGCGGCAAATTTTCCCGCACCCAAGAGCCAGCCTGGCACCCAAGACCAAGACCGGACGCCGGTCGTCTGTCCCGGCGTACCCTCAGCCAGACCAAAAACTCAAAGCGTGCCCCTGCCCGAAACTCGCGGCCTGGCTGGACTGAGGTTCCTGGACCCGGCAGCGAAAGTGGGATCAAATTGGCTGGTCGCACCCAAGACAGGGCTCCTGCTGCGTATTAGTATTAGCGTCCACGAATCCAACGGGCTCCACCGTGACCACGTCCAAGGACGGCAGCCCTCCACTCGCTCCTAGTGGCTACGCACCAAGCGACCACCAAGGCGGGCCTCACCCACAGCCAATCCGGCTCGCAGCAGTCACCGCCTCCACCCGAAATCTCCAGTGTTTTTTGCTCCTGTCAATCCCAGTCGCCTCCAACCCACGACTCGGGGACAGTGTCGAATCCAGTCCTGGCTTTTGGTCACGCACGACAGACCCGGGATCCTGAGAATAATCCTTACCAGCAACCAGCACCGGGCATGCGCCACTGTCCCGCGTCGCCTTGTGTGTGAGTCTTTTCCACTGTCCAGTCCGCGACAAACCAAGAAGCGGTAAACGCCGACGACGCCGACGACAACGACGACGCTGCCGCTGCCGCTGCCGCCGGCGAGACGACCCCCGCGACGACCCGACGGCGACGACCAGCACCACCCCGACGGTCGCTCCATCCACGAAACGGCACGGCACGCCACAGCCCACCGCCGGATAACGCCCTCGCTATAGCTCACCCGACCAGCCTCGGAGGGACGGACGGAGCTCGCTTTGCCCGGCTGCTTGGTCTGCCCGCCGTCTCGTTTTGTCCCACACGCATTGCCCTCTCGGTTGCCGCTCCGAAACGCCCATCGCAATTTTCCCACCAACGCTCGGGGCCGTCCGTCCACCTCGACGAGCCACTTGCACCCCGCCGACGCTTTTTTTTCCCTTTCCTCGCCAGCTTCGTTTTGTCATTTGTTGTCTAGACCCTCGAGTGGTTATCTTTGCATTTCTGCGTCGTGTCTTGGGCCCACCCGCGTCGACGATGCTAGTCTGGGCCGGCGCCTGCTCCCACGAGAATTAGCTTCCTTCCATCACCGTAAGCTGCCGGTGTCACGCGGCCACTACCAACTGTCGCCCCAAACGTCGCTTTCAACTGCCCAAACTCGCACAGCCGCGGCACTTATCTCCCGAGCGGCGGTCAGTCAGCTCGACCTCAGACGACGAAACCCGCGAAGCTACGACCAGCTGCCAAATACCTTGCTTGGGCGCGACAAGACACAGACGAGAACACACCGGGTTGCTTTATCTCTCCTTTTTGCCTTTTAATTGCCCTGTGTTTGCCTTTGCCCTTCCCGGCGTTTTTCACTTTGTCTTTTTGGAGGTGCTAGGAATGCCGGGTTTGGTGTAACGGCGCCTCATTATTCCCTCCAAACCTTCGCCAGCGCCACACCACGCCGAGGCCGGGATGTCCGCCCACGCAGGTTTCTCGCCCGAGTTTGATCTAGTCGACTCCGACGACGGACTGGGCCAATCACCCCTCGCATATTTAGAATTCATCAACAGCGAAGACACGGACGCGCTGCAGCCATATGACGCCTCGCGGGTGGCCGACCAAAAAGCCCTGCTGACCCCGGGGCCGAACCCGCCACCGCCCTTGTCCAACTCGGCGAGCTCCCCCGAGTCGCCCAGCTCCACGTTCCCGGACTCGTCGTCCGACTCGTCCTCGTCCAAGCAGACGGCGAGCTCCGCCTCGACCAAGACTGGCTTCGCGACGGGCGACGAAATGATGACGGATGCTTTGGACCTCAACCACGAATGGAAAGTCGAGGACCTTGTCCACACCGACGACGACGTTAATAACAGCTTCGCCCCCGACGGAACCATAAATCCGCTGTCCATCGGCAACCCCTTTGCCCTCGATTCTTCCGTCAACGCCAACTTTGAGTTCAACAGCCCCGCGAGCACACCGAGTCCCTTCACAAACGGACCCTCCGAAGCCCCCCCTCCATCGCGACAGTCCCATGGCGGCAGCGCCGGCTCCTCCGCCAAGGCTCCCAAGCATGGGAAGCTGGCTTCACCAGGTGTGAGGCATAGCAGTACTAGGAGTCACGCTAAGGGCATGTCGGTAAGTGTTGCGCGATAATGCCGTCGCCTTAGAGGCATCGTCCGGCTGCTTAGGTTTCCACTGCTGACGTCGATATGCAGCAATATTCGCTGACCCAGTCCATGGGTGGCCTCAAGACTAATGGATCGAGGGAGGTTTCGCCCTCGTCCAACATAGTCTTCAGCCAAGGCTCATCGCCCTCGGCCGTGTTTAATAACTCACCGTCCCCAACCGCGACGATGGACTTTATGAACGCCGCCAGCATGGGTGTCGCGAGTGACGGCGCGCTTTTCACCAGCGGGTTTTCATTTGCCAACGGGCTCCCAAGAACCCCGGGGCAGCCTAATCCTCCGGCCCTGTTTGGTAACCACGGGCTTCCCATGGGCTTCCCCGGCTTCCCGCTGTGCCCCCAGCCTGTCTACGGCGGTGGCGCCGCCTGCCGCCTGATTATCAACCAAACGCCGCTTAAGTCGCGCGTCGAGACCCAGATCCCTGTTAAGCTGAAGCTCTCACCGTTGCCGCCTGGGATCAAAAGGCTTCACCTCCCTAGGCACACGATATCAAAACCCAAGCTCATCGCCAAGCCCCGCCCGGACAGATCTCCGGACATGCTGGAACTCTCTGTTATGCTTGTCTGCACTAGCGCGATGCAGAACACGGAGCTGTACCAGCGTGCTTGTGCCCGTGCTGCGGCGGCGGCGATTTCTCCGGCGCGGTCAGCTGACCGTAAGCCGGAGGGCGAGGAGGATGAAATCAAGCCGCAAGACGGAGGCGAGGTGCATATCTGTAGTGGGTGCATCACGCGCGAGCGGAAACGCGCGGCCCGGAAAAAGGCCAAGAAGCCCGAGGAGGAGGAGAACTGGACCCGCGACGAGCGCCGCCGTGTGGTGGTTTTCAACACGCATGAGGTCAAGGAGTGGCAGGATGCCAATGCTAGCGGGCCCAACGCCACGCCGGCGGGGCATTTCATCACTGAGGGCATCATCGACGCCCCGATGCGTATAGCATGTTATTGCCGACACCATGGCGAAAAGAGCGGGTTCCGCGTCATATTCACCATCAAGGACCATGCAGACAACATCATTGCCCAGCAGCTGTCCGAGTCCATCATGATAACCGACGACCACAAGACCCACACGGGCCATCCCGCCCCCGCAGCGCCGGCGGCAGGGCCTACCACCACGACCGTTTCGAGCTCCGAGACCTCATTGCTGCCGGGAGGTGTTGCCCAGTCGCCCGCCGACTCGAACACGCTGAGCCCCGGGGCGAGGCCGTTCCCTGCTCCTCACCAGTCCGACTCTGCGCTCAAACGTAACGTGTCGGTCACGTTTCCCTCCTCGATCCCCCCCAACGCCGCCCAGGCCTCCTCGGCCTCTGTATCTCATACTCCCCGCAACCTCTCGAGACCGGTCTCACCAAATGGCAACTCGGGGCCAAGCGCTAAGAAGCGCAAGTCCAGCGGCGGCATGACCAAGGTACCGTCGGGGCTAGCAATGACCAGACTCGAGACATCGCAGTCACCGTCAGCAGCGAAGCCGCCCGGTGCTGCCAACCAGCTGAACTCGGCCTTGTCCTCAGCCACTTCCCCCTTCACCCCCAACATGACCTCCTTCCCGGTTTCGGCAGACTCGCTATTTGGACAGGCCCCTGGCAGCGCAGCCCAGGGCTTCAATCCTGGCCCCCCAACACCAAACAGCAACGAGCAGGCGCTGTTCGCGACAACTAACGGTGGTAACCGAGCAGCGAGCGTGGACAACAACCTGACAATGACTCAATTATACTCGGCGCCAGTGTCAGCGCACCCCAGCCGTGCCCCGAGCCCGAACAACCTGAGGAATAGCGCAACTGCAATGCAACAACAACAGCAGCAGCAACAACAACATGCGCAGCTAGAAAGGGCCCTCGCAAACGGCCTTTACACGCTCCCGCTCCAAATGGCACAGCCCCGAGCGCCCATGTCGGTCATCCACAAGATCATCCCCAACGAGGGTCCCAAGTCCGGCGGTATCGAGGTCACCATTCTCGGTGGTGGGTTTTTCCAAGGCCTTGAGGTCATGTTCGGCGACCAGAAGGCGACGACGACGACGTTCTGGGGCGAGAGCTCGCTGGTCTGCTTGCTGCCGCCGTCTCCTATATCCGGTGCTGTGTTGGTCACGTTCAAGCAGAACGGCCAACCAGCGGCGCAGGCCTTCACGTCTGCGAACAAGCAGCAGCCCGTGTTTAAGTATGTGGATGACGACGAGCAGCAGCTGATGCGGACCGCACTCTCGGTGCTCGGCCACAAGATGACGGGCAAGATAGAGGACGTGCGTGACGTCGCAAGGCGTATCATCGGAGGCGGCGACAACTCCAGCTGGGGCTCCTCATCTGGAGGCGGTCAAGGTCCTGTCGGTGGCGGTGGATTCAACGGGTTCTCGTTCAACGGCGCCACTTTGGAGTCGCAGCTCCTCAAGGTCCTGGATCTGATCGACCTGGACGACAGCACGCACAAGGCGCGGCTGAACCTGCAGAGGCGCACAGGCCAAACCATGTTGCACCTGGCCTGCTCGCTTGGGCTGCACCGGTTCGTGGCGGGTCTCCTGGCTAGGGGCGCCAACCCAGACGCGCGCGATAAGGGAGGCTACACACCGCTGCACCTTGCGGCGCTCAACAACCACCCCGAGATTGTGCGGCGCCTGATATACGCGGGCGCAGACCCGATAATCCGGACGCTGTCGGGTCTGACTGCGGCGGACTTGTCACAGTCGCGTGAGGTGCTGAAGGCCATTCGGCGACTGGAGAGACACGCGCGGTCCAGGAGCGGCGGGTCTCTGCACAGTAGGGCTAGCAGCGCTACGTCGCTACGGTCGCTTTGGGAGCCGCCTTCTGCACAGCCCGTGGCCAAGGAGTACTCGACTGAGGAGTCGGAAAGTTCGTCGTCGTCGGGCGAGAGTCCAGAGTACTCGGAGATTGCAACCGAAGAGGAGGGAGGCGAGGTTTTAGACCAGGCTGGCGATGCATGGCTTGACATGAGGCGGCCAAGTTCATCATCTCGCGCTCCGGACGGGAGCAGCAGACAACCGCTTCTGCAGCCTCCGGACGCGCACGAGGGCCCTGCAGCGCCCGCGTCGCCCTCGGCGGCCATGATGGCGTTTAGGGAACAGGTTAGCGCGCAGCTGCAGCACCTCCAGCAAGCCATGGCTCTGCACATGCCCACGCTGCCGCAGATGCCCAACTTCCCCGTCATGCCGCCACTGTCGGACTACCAGGGCTACCTGAACTCGGCCCCCGTGTTCCAGCGCATCTCGTCGCTGGTGCCCAACATTGGCGGAGGGGCCCGACCGGATTCTGCGGATGAGCAGCAGCGGCCGACGCAAGACGGCAAGTGGTGGGACCTCTCATCACTAGTCAACTCTTCGGCGCCGCCACCGGCGTACGAGGAAATCTTCCCGCGGAAAGACCAGGCGCCAGCGAGAGAGGCGGGCTCGGGCCTGGAGATCAAGCAGGCGTCGGCGGCCATGGCAGCGGCCGAGGCGGAGGCGGATAGCAAATGCACGGCCATGTACGACAACGCGGCCGTTGCGTCCGAGGTCGAGTTGGAGGATGACGAGGTTGAGGCGGAGTCGTCATCGACGGCAGCGACGCAACAACTGCCCGAGCTTCTGCAAATCGGGCGCAAGAACGCCATCACCAAGGAGCAGCAGGACAATCTGAGGCGGGCGCACGCCGAGAAGCGCAAGGGACTTCGGTCTGACCGGAACTTGTTCATGATCTGGGTATGTTGTTCCCTTTCTTCAATGCCTTTCAAGGACGACGGGGTGAAACGTAATACGATACTAACGGACGGACTTTACAAACAAACAGATTCCCGTGCTACTCGTCGTGCTCTGCGCCACTCTGTACAGCAGAGTCCCGGCCATCATCTCGGCCATATCCAAGCTGTTGCCTCCTGGGGGTGCGGCGGCAGGAAGCGTCGCTGGGGGCGCTGAGCAGCAGCAGCAGCAGCAGCAGTCGATGGGTAGGCTGTTGCAACGTGGCGCCGAGGGTGCGCTCGAGGCCATGTGAAATGTGTGATGGATAGCTTTACTGTTTTCTTTTCTCATTGGAGCGGGAAGAATAAGGACGGGGGATGGGGCAAAGGGGAACTCATGTGGTGCTTGTGATTGGCGGGTCTTTGTGAACTCAGCCGGTCGTCCTCTTTTCTTTTTCCTTTTTCAGATTCTCCCTTTGACCTTATAAATAACCTTGTAACTTTTCTTCATTTCCTTCCCACCACTGCACAAAGCTCATTTTTTCTCTCCTTGGTTTCGGC
Source organism: Falciphora oryzae (assembly GCA_000733355.1). NCBI lineage: Eukaryota > Fungi > Ascomycota > Sordariomycetes > Magnaporthales > Magnaporthaceae > Falciphora > Falciphora oryzae. Next base: position 193,175 of record JNVV01000015.1, read on the forward strand.
AGCGGCAGCGGCAGCACAGCCTTTTCATTACTCAGTATAGGTACCATCGGCGCGCAAATGGTTCATGCTCGCGGTGTAGACATGTGGGAAACGCGCCCAACGCATTTTTCTTGTCGTCATGGGTTTTCTTCCCTTTTGTTGTTTCTTTTGTGTCACACTCCTTCGTTATCACAGCGGCTGGTCTGAAACAAGACAAATCCCAAGGTCCTCAGATAGAAAGGGAAAAGAGGAAACTCTAGGGTAGAAGGTGAGAATGAGCGAGATTTGAGGTCGGGAATTTATTTGTTCGATTGGAGCGATATCTCGATGTGTCTGATTTCTACGGGTCTGGTAGCTGATGGAGGCCAAGGTATGAGTACTGAAACTAGAAAAACATGCTCCTCTTAATCCTTCAAATGGAAAACGGCTTCGGCTATGGGAAGAAGCAGCCATCTAGGGCCCTCCGCCGGCCGCCCCCGACATGATGGCCGTCTGCTGGATCCGACGGCGGTCAACCTCCTTCTTGAGCATGCACAGGCACGTCGTCACGGCCAGGACGGCCGCCATCTCGCGCTCGGCCTTGCCGCCGCAGGCGCCGTCTTCTTCGCCGTCCGCACCATCCACCTCCTCGTCGCCACCGACCCCACGGTCCCTATAGACACCGCCCTCCCCACGCACCCTCCTCCCGAACGCGGCCGCGTCGACAAACAGCCTCCCGCCGTTCCCCGCGTCGCTCGCCGTGCTCCCCGCGGCCCGGAGCCCTCCCCCGCCGCGCACCAGCTGCGCCACGACGGTGCGCTCCTCGCCCGCCGCGCTGTCGGGCGCGCCGCCGGTCACGACGGCGCTGCTGCTCGCGGCGCGCGGGTCGCGGAACACGCGCACGACGCGCTCCAGCACCAGCAGGCTGTCGACCGTCACTGCCGACGCGCCGCCGGCCTGTTGTTGCGCCATCTGACTGGCCACCTCGGCCCGCTCCTTGCGCGACGCGTACCGCCACTCGAACTCGCCGAGCCGGCGCGTCCGGAAGCGCTGCGCGCGCGTGAAGAGGCCGGCCGACTTGACCTCGAACGCGTCCCAGCAGCCCTCCGCCGCTGCCGTGTCGGTGCTGGATGAGGAGGCGGCTGCGGCTGCTGCTGCTGCTGCTGCCTCGGCCACGGACGGCCCGTGCCCGGGGAGCCACAGGCGCACGCGCGGCGGCCGGCCCGGCCCGAAGCGGTACGTCGTGTCGCTTAGGATCGCGCCGCCGTTGCTGTTGTTGTCGTCGCCGGCGACGAGGCAACAGGTGTTGCTGCCACGCGAGTGGCGCAGCGAGACGTACGCGGGCGCGCCGTCCAAGGTGTTGCTGTTTCTGCCGCAGACGCCGTACACGGGGATCGGGTCCGGCCGGGTCGGCAGCGGCAGGGAGAGCCACGGCTTGCCGGCCGTCTGGATCTGCAGCTGCAGGACGGGGCCGGCGGCGCTGTTGGACGGGGGCAGCGGTGATGGGCCGGCGGTGTAGGCCGGCGGCGGGGCGAGGGCGTTGGCGTCCGGGGGTGGGAGGGGGTCGGAGGGGGAGTAGCGCGGCGCGGCGCCCAGGGGCTGCAGCTCGATGGGCTGGTGGGTGGGCGCTGCGTCGCGGCTGAACGTCGCCGTTGTGGTGTAAGACGGTGCAGAGAGTGTGCTGGTCATTTTTTGTTGATGTTTTGATGGTATTCCCTTGCGTTGTTGGTCTTGGGAGTTTTTATTGTTGGTGTCTGATGAGCTTGGGCGTTGTTCTGTGAATGTTCTGGCAGCTACTTTTCGAGGGGTAGCAGCTCTACATGTGATATTTAACATTCCCGTCAGGCGCTGCTTCGGTGGCTCAAAGAGGATGGCGACAGAGGTGATGGAGGCCATCGCACAACGGGTACGTCATCCGACGGGACGATACGATCCATACGGTTGGGCCCAGGTCGCGTTTTGTGGCTGTCCATGCATTCACAAGCTAAAAGAAACGTCACAGGCCGCAGCTGCTTGTCTCGTCCGCCCTGTGTTCAAATCCCAGCAGTTGATCAGGGACAGAGATGACTGAACTTGATGCTAGTCGATGCTGATCTTGAGCCATTCGCAGCATCTTCAACCCAACTGGCGGTGCAATGCAGCAGACCAATGAGAATCGCGCGTCTTTCGAATATTCTCCCAAAACGGAAAGGCGGGAGAAACGGATCCAATCAGATGAGCCCGATGGGGCACGAGGGGCTGGGTCGCCGTATTTCGTGTTGGGACTTTGCGAATGTACCCCGCCAAGCCTAAAGAAGCTAGGGTAGAGTCACGATAGGAGACGGTCTGCCCAACGTGGCTGTGCCTTTGACATCGGCTACCGAGATCGGGAAAATGCTTGGCTTGTAGCGGTATGGCTCTTGAACGCCGTCACACCTTGTTGGGCGATTCGAGGAGCTTTGGGGTATCTATTCGTTGCCACTGCACCATTCTGGTGGTGAACCACGCAGAAGATGGCTGACTATGTCATCCACGATACAAAAAAAAAAAAAAAAAAAATCGACAAAAAACGCCCCTGCACAGCACCACAACATTCCAAAACCCTTAGCTCAACCGCTCATGGTCGCACTAAAGAATCCCGGATTGAGCGCGAGCTGACGCTCGACCCAGACTGGCCAACTGTTATACACCTGGTACTCGGGCGCCACCTGCCCGTTGAGGTGCCGCAGCCACCTCGCGATCCCGTCCTCCAGCCCGTCCTGCCTCCTCTGCTGCAGGCGCTGCTGCTTGGCCTCGGAGACGCGCATCTCGACCTCGGTCACGGGCCGCATGACCATCTTGATGGCGATCCAGTGCGCCGCCAGCAGCGTGAACAGCTGGCTGCCCGGGTCGACGACGGCGCGGAACCGCTCGTGCGGGATCTGCATCCACCAGCCGTAGTGCCTGGAAATGGCCTTGTAGGCCCCGAACGGCGACGCCAGCATCTGCTCCGCCATGGACGCCAGGTGCGCGTGGTACTCGGCCGCGACCCCGTCGCCCTCCTCGAGCACCAGCGTAGACAGCCCGCCGACGGCCGCGACGGCGCCCTCGGCCCAGGCGCGGTTGATCATGGGCACCTGGTCGATGAGGGGCTTGAGCAGCGCGTCCTGCTCGTCCTCGATGATGTTGCTGAAGAGGAAGCGCGCGCCCCCGACGTACATCTGGATGGCCACGATGATGATGCCGCGGATGAAGGTCATGTACTCGGCCATGCCGTCGTCCAGCATGACCGACTGGAACGTCAGCGCGTAGCACGTCGCCATGAGGGCGTTGCCCTCGTCGGAGGAGAAGCCGCCGCCGCCGCCGCTGCTGCTGCTGCTGCTGCCCCCTGTATTGTTTTGTGGCCGCCGCGGCGAGTCCGCGAGCGCCTTTTTGACCGCCTTGATCGCCTTGAGGCGATGCGACATGGCTGCCTCCACGAGGCTCGGGTCGCCCTGCATTAGGTCGGAGGCTGCGAGGCCTAGGACTGCGTGCATGAGGTAGTCGTACTTTTTTTTTGTGTCCAATGGGCGTCAACATCATGGGACCTTTCAAGCCACCAAGCCGGACTCGGGGGGCTAGAGAGGACAGACCTCCTGTGATAGACAAGGCACCTCGTGGGTCCAGATGCTGTCGTTGTTTAGAGGCTGGTGGGGATAGCATTTAAACAGGAAGTGCTGGAAGAAGCGCATGTCCTGGAGGGTGAAGATGGGGATCTGGTGCTGAGGCTGGTGGACGACCAGCGGCGCCGCGGGGTATTCGCACTTGAGGCCCGTCTTGACGCAGTGCCCGCAAGCCGGCCTGTTCTCTTGGCACTGGGCGAAGGGAGTGAACCCGCGTGTTAATTCTCCTATCAGGGAAGGGAAGAAGGGGAGAGGATGAATGAACCTTGATGCGCCGCCGCTTGCAGTTGAAGCAACCTCTCCGTGACTTGGTGTGACCTCTCCTCTCCAACCGCTGCTTTGGCGGCGACGACCGGTTGGTCCCGGAGCTGGTGTTGCCGCCGACGCTGTCGGCCGTGGATGTCTGCGCGCCAGAAGCAGCAGCAGCGGTTGTCGAGACCGCCGACGAGGAAGCGCCGACGGGGACCAGGAGCGGGCCGGCCAGCCGTGGCTCGCCGCCGCCTGCTGCCGCTACCGTCAGCGCGGAGCTCGAGGGGTCGGAGGCCGAGCTCTCCTCGGCGAGGTAGTCGACGTCGTCGTCGCCCTGGATGAAGTCGGCGTAGTCAAAGTCCTGCGGGCCAAAGTCGACCGAGAGCAGGGACAGGGGTAGGCCGCCGGTCTGCTCCATGAAATCCATTGGCCCGGGATCTTGGGAGGGGGTTTTTGTGGCGTGGTCAAGATGATCAAGGGAGGACTGGTCGATTGACGGGGTGTGACGAGCTCACTGCGGGTGGTTTTCAGATTGCCCCTTTTACTGTTTTCAATTCGGGATATTTGCCATCCAGTCTGTCCCTCAATGATATCGCGATTTGAAGATCACACGGCGACGAGGCATCAACAAATAAGAGCAGCGAATAAAAGTCAGCCCCGGATTCAATCACGTGGAGGCGATGGCCGTTTTTGGCGGTGGCTGTGCCTAGCGAAGCCCAGTTTGTCCGGCATTCACAACGACGATCTTTGCTGCGGCTCGGGTTCAGCTCGACCCCAGGCACCAATCCGGTCCTGGTGGCCAAGACAACCATCGGTCGCTCAATCCGGCTCTTTCGCCCGAGAAAGAACACATCTTTGCCGTGTTATTTGATGGAGGTACGGAGACGTCAATATGCCTTGAGAAATCCACCTGGGACCACGGGTCATCTTTTCCTCCGCTTAACGCAACTTTGAGGCGTTGTTGGCAGCAGCAGAAGGCCCCAAAGGAAGCACCGCCGATCCTGACGAATAAACGGCAATCGTGATTGCTTCTGCCTGCCTGTCGAAGAAGCCCTGGACAGCTCGTCGGCGACAGCACTACCTTCCACTCAGCCAATTGCCTACACAAACCGCTCAATGCTATCCAGAGGAATTGATTGGCGCTTCTGATGAGATCGATTCTTGTGTCCTCTTCAAGCAAGCCTCTGCACGTTGGGTTCTGTTGCAACGCGGAAGCCTCGGGCGATCGTCTCCCGGCCTTCGTGCACCACCTAACCTACCCCTAGGCAGAGAGAGTTTGTGTCAGCGCAAGACAGATATATATTGGATCCTTGAGGGAGGGCATGTTACCAGGGGAGGTATGTAGGGACATGACAGCATCGTGGATTTATTGTTTTACATGCCCTCGGGCTTCCTTGGTGGGCAACCAAGGGATGCAGATGAAGCTCGCATTGCAGGCCTGAGTAGCTGCAAAAAAATGTTGACGTCGGCGGGAGCGCGTACCCGCGGTGTCTCACCCTTGATGGCCATCCTAGTGAGTCTGTAGGAACAAGGGTCTGGGATGGGAAATGCTCCCAGGAACATGAACAGACAGAGGACAGAGAGATGGGAGTCACGTGCCACCTTGATCGACGACTCCTGGCCTTGAGCCTCGCTGCCCCATGCACACGGGGCACCGGCAACTATTTGCACCACGCTTGCGAACGGACGTACGTATGCATGCTTTCTGTGCACAAGCAGCTGGACGATGGTGGCTCCCGCTAGCGACTCTCGGAGGCATCGCAGGACTATCAAAGCATAGAGCTAGCCGGCCGGGAAGAGGCTCCCGAGATGGTGGCAAACGCAATGTGCACACGCAAAACAACCGAGCTGAGCCACACGCCGAAGGCAAAGCGGAGCCGAAGACGGGTCGGGCGGCCAATGTGAGCTGAAGTGGAAATTGAAGAAAACCGATAGAGAAGCAAAACATTGGCATCGAGGCTAGCTGAGACCCTCGGCTCAGAGCCAACATCCAGAAACCATTTGGCAATATCCACAGGCTCCGCGTTTCTCTCCCGGCAATACTTGCTCGGCTGCAGGATTACCACCAGCAAGCCCGTTTGGGTGGTTCTTTATTTAGACAAAATCATTGGTCAGTTTCAAGGGTCCGGAGGTGGATTTAAAATGCTCCCCGCTCTCGACGACGGGGCCCGAGGTAACCATCGCGCCACAGGTGGGAATCTTGCAGCTGGGGAAACACCTGAGCGAGAAGAATGTTTGAGAAGAAGCCAGCAAAGCGTCCAGCCAAGATCATCCGGGGATGAGTGTGGATGAGAGTGCCGACTGCTGCAGCTGGGTGGGTGGCACGACTCCGGAGTGTGGTGGAAGAGACGAGGCAAAATCGGGCGGACTCCCTCTCCCTTCACCGTGGGTACCGGCCGTGCGAGGAACTCGCCGACTTGCTTTCCCGATGCTGACGGCGTGGTTGGATTTTGTCTTGGCAATATCATGCCTGTTAACAAAAGGTCACTTTTTTTGTCCTTTGCATCCAGCCCTGTTGGATGCGTTCTTTTCCAGGATCATTTTGGCGGACAACAAGACCCGCTGCCTTGCAGTAGGTTGGCCTGGCCCCTCTCTCCCAGAGCTGGCCCGATTCGGGAAGGCAAAAGAACGGTCCAGAAGCAACGGCCAAGGCGAGGAGCCCTCGGAGCCAAAGCCAAACTGCCGGGACCTGGCTCAATTTCCTCTGTGATATATTGGTCGTCTTGGCTCTCTGTCATTCAATTTCCTCTTGTGTCCTGCACAGTATTGATCCGGACGCACAGAACAGCTAGCTGGCTGTCCTGCCTTCCGCTGTGGCTGGCTGCAGGCGGCGCGTCACCGTCAATGTCGCCATCGCAATTTCATCGACGGGCAACAACATGGAAGAGCCGGGGACACGTTGTGCGCTACGAGTGATGTCGTCTGTTGTCAAGTCCGCCCTCGCTGAATCGTCAATACTGCTGAGACACGTCGCTCAGCGTTTGTTTTGCCCTTCAATGCCCGCCCTTTTCTTTTTCTTCCTTGGTGGTGAAATCCGATGAAACACAGGTCGGCCGATAGTCTGGCCTGGTCTCCCGACGAAAAGGGCGGGAAAAAAAAAAAAAAAAAAGCAAAAAAAAAGCATGGAAGCACGGAAACTCGCCGACGCTAGAGAAGCCCCTGCACTTGGCCGGCCCGCCCAAGCCGTTCACAATTGCCTCTTTTCGCCGGCGGATGCGGCATCTGTCGACCCGCGGCGGCGGGAGGTAATTTCGCTTCGCCTCAATGCAGCCCGTGGTGTGGGAGCATGGGCCTCGGGCCAGCTAAAGGAGGGGTTGGACGGGCTCTGGAGCACAAGTCTGAAGTCTGGGAGGCACAGAGTGAGGGTTTTTCCTCGTCGTTTACCAGAGTTCACACAGACCACGTCAAAGCGCCTGCTGTCCCAATCGACCAGGTCGAAAATACGGGGACCAGATGGGGTTCTCAGGTCGGCGGGGAACAGCAAACACGATGCCAAGACTGAAACCACGAGGGGTCGGACGCGCGGAAGACCCGCCGCGAATAGGGGTGGGGCGGCGCCAGAACATGGTACTGGGGCAGGAGATCGAATCGGAGCTGTCTCTGCTGATCCATGGCGCGATGTGCTACTAGATTAGTACCTACCGGTATGTGATCAGCAGCGCCTCGTCGGCACAGGGCGACGGCCTTGTCACAGCTTGAATGCAGCTATCGGCGGAGGCGTTCGATACTCCGGCCTTAGAATAAACGAGAAAGCAAGGAGAGCTGGCAAGGGCGGCAGCCAAAAAAAAGGCGCTTCCTTTCTTTTTTAGTGCCTCACCGCGCAGGTTTTCTGTGCCTGTGCCTGGTTCCTGCAGGAAGTGTGGTGGGCCAAGGCCCGACGAGACCAGTCGGGGGAGTGGCACAGGCGCCGAAGTGGGTGTGAAGCTGCAAGGTCGTGGGACCTGCATCGGCCGGACCTGGGCTGGGCTCTCATCCGTCGCCCGTTTTTTTCTTCTTCGTTCCTCTTCCTCCATCCTTCCGTGCCAAACAGACGGCGGCACGATGGTGGGTGGTTGACGAGGCCCGCCTTCGCCACAGGTGATGGTGCGGTGAGGTCCTGCGCTAGGGCACCAACTGAATCAGCAGCGTGGTGTGCAGCCTTTTTTTTTGGCTTTTGCCCTGCAGGTAGGTGGGTTTCTGTTTTTGCGCGCGCCAGCAACCGTCGTCCCAGCCAACCGCCAAACCCAATGGCCTATTCTCTCTTGGCACCCACCGGCCGCCTACGTTGGGCCAGGTTCGTCTGAACGAGAGCTCGTATCTGGCTCATTGGTGGCCCACCAGCTGCTGCTGAAAGGATGAGCAGGAGGCGGCGGGCGGCTGGCTGGGAAAACCGGTAGACAGACAATAGCGTGACGAGATCCTGGCGATGAAGGTGGGCACAGGTGATCCATTTTTGTCATCAAGGTTCTTTTTTGCTTCCTTTGCGCGTTTGCGCCCTTTGTTTGCTTCTTTTCGTCTTTTCCTTCCCCTTGCCAACTCGAGACTTGGCGTTTGTTTCCGTCTGAACGCAGTGCAGTGCCAGTCAGTGCAGCTGGCTGGGCCCCACCAGCTGCCTGTGCGTAAGCTGATTGATCTGTGCTCCTGGCTTCCACGATTGGCCCAGAAGGGGGCAGGAGGCGGCTCTGATTGGCTGGCAATTGTCATGGTCAAGCCCGTACCTGCATCCACTTACCCGTTTTGGGCGGTCGCAGCCGTGCCGCCCTGGGTTTTTGGCTGACTGAATTGACTGCAACTGCAACCGCAACCGCTGAAAGGGGCCCCTTGGGACGACGAGGTGTTCCTTCCCCTGCAGCAGGCAGGCGGGGAGGGATGTGTGCTCCTGCCAGTCTGTTCCCCTCCTCCGCCGGTGGACCCAGGCCCCTTGCATCCCACATGGACTGGATGGATCAATCCTGCCCGACCTTCTTTTAAGGGCCGCCCACCTCCCGCCCCATCGCAGCCCATGGTCGACGATCTTTCCTCACCACCCCGCCCTTGCCTTTTCTCCTTTGCACTACGGCCGCCAGTCTCGGCCACGCGTCAATACAGCCTCCTCGACCCCTTGTGTCGGTCCCTGTCGTCAAGCACGCACCACTCCTTTCGCGTCTTTGATAGATCGCCTCTCTTTTTTTTCTTGCATCCAGCCGACTCCTCTGACTCCCTGTCACTGTATTCGCCTGGTATCACCTCGGGACGGAAGCCATATTTAGAACTCCTTCGAGACTCTTTCCGTGGCCCGCCTCGTTCACATTCCTTTCACTTCGGGATTCGCTCAAGGCTTGCGCTGGCACCGCACCACTCTCCTTGATCACACCTCAAAGAGCGAACAAAGCAAGCTCGACAAAGCAACCAGCTCGACGCCGTCACCAGACCGCAACCGTTTCAAGACGTATTGGGTGCGATAAGTACCAGGCGAGTCCGCATCGAGTAGGGACCATCGTTCGTTTTGGATTTTTTTGGTCGACTTTCCACAAAACACATCACCATGTTTCGCAAGATGCAACTTTTCGCCTCGGCCCTGCTGGCCTCGGAGGCTGCCGCTCTCGTCGTTGCCCACCACAGGCACGGCCACCAGCCCTACAAGAGGGAGCTCGTCTACCAGCACACCGAGATCGTTGTCGAGACGACCTGGGTGACCAAGACCGTCTACGACGACGACCCGGTTCCCACCACCACCCCCTCGGTCTTCAAGGCTGCCGTTCCTGCCAAGCCCACGACTTCCAGCACCACCTCAGCTCCTGCGCCTCCGCCGCCGCCTCCTCCGCCGCCGGCCCCCACTACCACTGCTGCGCCTCTTCCTCCGCCGCCGCCGCCGCCTCCTCCGGCTCAGGTCCAGGTCGAGAACAAGCCGGAGTCCAAGCCTCCTCCGCCTCCGCCTGCCCCGTCGCAGCCGGCGCCTCCCCCGCCTCCTCCGCCTCCGCCTGCCCCGTCGCAGCCGGCGCCTCCGCCGCCGCCGCCGCCTGCCGACAAGCCCGCTGACAACAACTCGGGTGGCTCCGGTTCGGCTCCTGCTACTGGCGGTAACAAGCGTGGCCTGTCGTACAACGACGCCTCCCTCACGGCTCCCTTCCTCGGTGCCGGTAACAAGTGCAGCTGGGCTTACAACTGGGGCCAGCGCCCCGACGGCCTGAGCGCCGCTGGCATCGAGTACGTGCCCATGCTGTGGGGACCCATCGACATGCACACCAGCACCTGGAAGAAGAATGCCGAGGACGCGCTCAACAAGGGCGCCAAGGCCCTGCTCTCGTTCAACGAGTGCGACTTCCCCTCGCAGTGCAACAAGTCACCCGGCGAGGCCGCTGCCGCCCACATCCAGTGGATGAACCCCTACGCTGGCCGCGCTGCCATCTCGTCGCCGGCCATCACCAACAGCAACATCGCCGGCCAGGGTCTCGACTGGCTCCGCGCCTGGGTCCAGGCCTGCAACGGCCAGTGCAAGTTCGACTTCTGCGCCGCCCACTGGTACTCGCCGCCCGACCCGGCCGACCTGCTCGGCCACCTCGACAAGGTGCACGAGATCTGCCAGGGCAAGCCCGTGTGGCTGACCGAGTTCGCTCCCATCAGCGGCGACAAGGCAAAGTTCCTGGCCGACGTTATGAAGGAGCTCGACACCAACCCCAAGTACAGCTACGTCCAGCGCTACGCCTACTTCATGGTGGGCGTCGGTGACGACAAGCTTCTGTCGGGCCCGTCTACCATGAACAAGGTCGGCCAGACCTTTGCCTACCAGTAAAGGGGTCGACTTGTCTTTTCATTTCTTCTCTTCCCTAAGACCCGTTTCACATACCCTTCTCGCGTTCGCTGTACTATCACCGCTAGGGATCATTGGGATTTTTTTTTTCTTGTATCGGAAAGGAGGGTTGTTCAGGATGTAAGGAGGGGCATCTGGGGGGCAGACAAAAATATCCGCCACGGTTTTTACGACTTCTCTTCATTTTGTACATATTCAGCCAGGGAAAGTGACGATTTACTTCCCGACGTTTTTTTTCGTCCTTGTGGACATCTCTCCAAGACGAATCCTCCTATTTGGTTGGAAGTCCGGCTCAGCCTGCGTTGCATTATCGACCAATAGAGAAGATTTGAGAGCAAACTGCCGATTGAATTTTCCAAAGTGAACCAGTGCTATGGAACGGTGGTGAGTTCATTTTGCTGACTTCTTTTGTCGACTCTTTTTTAGCCGTTCCATACATTTTGCGCATGTCGCGGCGCATCTGTCCGTCGCATTAGACTGTGGCCGTCGGGACCTTGCACGGCGGCTGCAGGAGCCCGGCTCGGACGGCTGCCAGGCGTGAATTGGATTTAGCCATGCACTGATTCGGTTCCGACTGCTTGTGGTTTCCTCTGCGCTCTGCGCAGCCGTTCTCTGGGGATGGGGAGAAGATCTCCGAGAGGAGCATGGTTCTCTCTCTACCTTCTTTTTGGTCCTACTTTGAGATTATAACGCCATATGATTAGGCAGGTAGAAGAACATTGGCAAGCTTTGTTACCGCTGACATCCCCTAGCCTTGTCTGCTTGTCAGTTATCTTTTCTGATGAATCGGCTGCGAGGGCGTTGGCCCCTGAGCCGTGAGTAGCGAGGGCTCTGAGGCTCGGCACCCTGCCAAATGGAGGTGTGTGTGTGTGTGTGTGTGTGTGTGTATGTGCCCTGAAGCAGCTGCCTACATACTCCCCCGGACCTTAACGAACACGAGTTTTTTCTTTTGCCATCCTTTTTGCACGAGCATCCCGCTTTGCGGTGCTGATTCCTGTCCCTGCCGCCGTCTGATATCGCCGCTACTCTGATTTCCCATGTTATGACACGACAGTCTGCGAGCAGGGGCCTTGACTCGCCTCGCTCTTGTTGTCCTTCCCCCTCCCTCCTTTGCGCTGTACATGTACACGTTTTGACCGGCCGGTCTCGCTGGTTTTGTCCGTCCATTTTGCCCCGGAGGCGCTGGGCATCTTTCTTGCCGGCCGTCTTTATGCGTGATATCATCCTTTTCAGCGGCCGTCTACCTGGTATCTCAGAAGCGGGACGGAGAGGGTAAGGCCGAACGGTCGGGAGCAGTGCGGGATGGCAAGGATGGGATGCGCCACGAAGCCAAGAAGAGATGGTAGGTCCCGGGGGCCCCATTACTACATACACATCCGTCCATCACCCGCAGGGCCGCCGCGGGGAGAACCAATCATGGCTTGCCGGTCCGTCATCCAGACGCGGCTGGGTCGGAGCTCTCCCTGTTGGGTTGATGGTGGTGGTGGCGGGTCCCTTTCCGCTTTTTTTTGCCACGGGTTGCAGTGCGGCTTTGCGCCCGCGCGGCCAGAGAGCTCTCATCCCGGTTCAGGGCTGGCTGCTGGCTGCCTTCTTGGCTTGTTCGGTTCTTTGCTCCTACTGGTTGGGGGCGGGACCGAAGATCGGAGAGCTCTCCGGCGGGAAACACTGTGTATACCTATAGGCTGGGGGCTTGGTGTGATCCGGTGTCGACGGCACTCTGTGCTCAGGGGTGACCTGGGATTAGGTAGCTTGTTTGTTCGCCGGGTGTGTGAGTGTGCATGTGTTGTCGGTGCGTGCTCTTCCATGGAGATTCTGGAGATGCCGAAAAAAAGCAACGGCAAAGGCAGACAGACATGCAGGCAGGTGGGCGCGTCGCTGCTGTCGCCTCATTGGACCTTATGTAGACGGACGGGGGATCGGGCGCGTTCGGCAGGCATCCAATGCCAAGGTGAGATTTTTTTTATTTTTTTTGCCTCATGTCCCTCACTCGTCCCGCCGCGGCCGCTTTCCCCCGCGGTCGGGGCGCCCGAGCAAGTCGAAACCAAACAAGAGTTCGGGGCTCGGGGCTGTGTTTGTAGAAGGGATGAATGCCCCCTTCGTCACTGCTGCGATACCATTGGCCGCGCTTCTTGTCACTGCGGCCGTCCCATTGGCTAAGCGCTCCAGGAGGCCTTGTCGTTCGCTTCGCAATGCAAGGAGGGAAAGCGTAATTCAATATGCCGGCCTTTATAGCAATAAAAAAAAAAAGAAAAAAAAAAAAAAAAAAAGTATCTTTCCCCCTTGCTTCCATGCTTGAACCCTTATCTTCTCCCGCACCTTTTCCCCCCTTCTTCCATGCAGCTTCCTTCTGCGTTTCTTCGCCCTTTTACGTCCCTTGAGGGGGGTGGGGATAAGGACACCCTTATTCCTTTCCGTTACACGTCAGATGCCCCGGCCCGGCTCATTACTCGAGACTGACTTCTCTGCCCTACAAAGCCACGTCCAGCCTTTGCCCCGGCTCACCGAGGTGACCAAGGTGAGGTACGGTCCGGGTACCTGACCCCGTCCAGATATGCGGGGAAGAACACACATATGGGCGCCGGCAAGGAAGGACAGAGAAAGGCAGGCAGCCGCAATGGGCCACTTAGCCTTTCTTCGGGCCGCCCGGACTTTTGAAACAGCTTCACAGGGCGGGCAGGGAAAGCTGCCCAACTCGACGGACGCTTCTGTTGTTTTGTTGTTTTGTTTCGCTTGTTCCGCACAACCCTCTTCTTCCCAAACGGAAGAACCCTCCAGCGAAGGAGCTTATATCTCCATATGGCAACGAGCATGAGCAGATACCTATACATGCATTAAAATAGAAGAATCTGATGTATGTGAAAGAAACAATGGGCAAAGGGGAGGGGAGATGGAAGGATCCCGGGGGAGCAAGCCGGTCCTGTCCATCTTGGACTGGTTGATTAGTGCAGGCAAACCCAATGTTTACGACCGCCATACATCCCGGTATTAACATATCCTGTCATTGATTCTTGCTTTTGGTCTGGGGAGGGGTGCAAGACGCATGGGGAGAAAGGCTGAGAGAAATCAAAATTATGATCAGCTCGAAGCAACAATGCCCTTCATCTCTCATCCAGCACAATGAAAATGCTAGGGGCGTAAATAAACACAACGCTGCCAAAAACGGGTATTATGTTGAAGATCTGGCCTCGCCATAGATGGCCTCGTTTCTCTTGAGAGGCGTGTTGGTGGCAGGAACCAAGAAGTTGAAACGGTAGGGGTCTCGCGGGCGAGAAAGGGGATCGATCGTAGCAGTGTTGAAGGGATTAATGTGGGCCGCGCCGCCGCTCTCGTCTGACACCGCTACCGACCGCCGTCCGGGTCTGGCGGCTTTCCATTGATCCCCGCCTGCCGCACCAAAGCGGCCCTCTTCTCGTCGCCATCGCTGATACTGTCACTGCTGCCCCCCTCCCCGCGCATACGGATGCGGACCTCGCCATCGCCACCGCCGTGGTCAAAAACAGAGCTGCCGCGCGGCGACCCGCCGTCATCATCGGAAGAGTCCGTCTTGGAGGCCCCGCGCAGCGCCGCCTCCATATCGCGCAGCTCGTCGTCCGTCAGCGCTGACAGCCTCCGCACCGCGGCCGGGGAGGGCGGGCTTATGACCGCCGCCACTCCGTCGTCTCCCGGCGCTGCTTTCCCGCGCGAGGGCGGTAATGGCGGCGACGGGTTAGTGTTGTTGCCGCCAGCATCCACCGCTGCTGCTGTCGCCACTGTCTCTGTTGGTATTCCTGCTGCTGCTGCGCCACCACCGGCGCCGCTCGTGCCCGTGCAGCCCGAGTCGTGCCGCGTCCGCCGAGGGGGCGACGACGAGGATGCGGTGGCCCTGCTGCTGCGATTCCGCCACACATTGTTGCCGGCTTCCGTGGCCGCCTCGGCACGTCCGGGGGTGCCTCCGCGGCGGGTGTAGTTCCCGGACGCCGTAGTCGTGGCATTGTCTTTGGACGTGACCCAGAACAGAACCAGGGCGGAGAATAGAACTGGACAACAGGTAAGTTATCGATCAGTTATGGGCAGCAGAAAAAAGTACCCCCCGCCTCGGCCGAAACCTACGTTCGCTGTTGCAGGATGTGAAGCACACCCAGCCCGGCTCGCCATTGAGCGCCATGAGCACGGACAGGTTGATCACGCTGCTGGTGAGGGTGCAGCATGAGCCGATAAATGTTTTGGTGGCCATTGTGCGAAGTCTTGTCGTCGGCGCCCCGGCGCCGTTTCGGAAGGAATAGAGGCCTGTGGCAGACGGCCCAACGGTGAAATTGGTTAGCGTGAGCTCTGCGCGTGAGCCTCGGCGCTTAGGCTTCAGAAGGGTTCGTGTACAAGACGTTACCTGTCAGGGGTATTAAAAATAATATGGTAAGGTAGACGTTGGCCATGACGTCGAAAGATATCAGGGGTATCATAGCCTTCCTCTCGAGCCCAATGTAGCACATGCCGTCGTCGATGCGCCTGATGCGGTAGACAAAGTTGAAGGCGACAATCACTATAAATATAGCGCCGATTCCACACGAGTTGAAAAGATAGAGCCGCGACCGCATGCGCAGCTTTCCGCCCGGGCGGTCCCTGATGATGTGGGCCTTCTCGACCAGGAACAGGTAGAGCAGGGTCTTGGCCGCGACGTAGAAGAAGAGGCAGGCCAGGACTGCGGCGTCGCACTCGCTCACGCCCGCGTTGGCGTTGACGCCGAACTGCACGATGGCGGTGCCCACGACGAAGGCGTACGAGTCGGCATAGACGGCGAAGAGCAGCCACACGACGCAGGGGACCAGGCGCCAGGACCGGATGGCGCGCGCCCGGAGCGTCAGGAGCACCGACAGAACCGTGACCGAGACGAGGGTCAGCACGATGCTGGCTATGGACCCCCCGAACGGCTGGCCTGGGATCCCAAGCCGGTGAGAGGCGGCCGATGATGGTGATGCTGCTGCTGCCGGGTCCCCATCTTCAGCCCGGGGGAGCAGCTGGTCATAAAAGACCGCTCCCGGCGCCATGGGAGGCAGCAGGAGGCAGAGTGTGTCGTCAACAGGTGGTGGTGATGGCGGCGGTGACTATGGCTGTTGCGACAGGGTGGGCATTCGAGGGGGTCCTCCGCGGGATGGTACTGTCGCAATGCGCCGCCTGTGGTGTTGGTGGTTTTGGTGGTAGCGAACGGTAAACATGGAGATCTCAAGCGCGAAGGAAGACGGCGGAGGGAACTGTCGGTAGAAAGAAAGTGGACGATGTGGAGGTTTACGACACAGAGAAAGAAGGACGACGTGGGAGGGGAATAATCACGGGAAAGGAATCCTTAAAACGAAACGGCTACCTGGCCATCCAGCCCTTGATAAGAAGATAGGGGTCTTCCTTCCCTGGGTTGGGTGCGGCGCGGTGTGCAGGGCAGAGCAACGTGTTGTTGGTGGGCAGGCAGCTGACAGACATGGGCACGCCGTAGCTGTCCGTCGCAGGTGGGCAGGCAAAACAATGCATCCGTCCTTCGCCGTTGCTCGGACCCCGGAGCTTTTCCGTGCGTGTTTCTCGCTCCCCTCGTCATCTTCCTGCCGCACGCCGACCCGGGGGTCTCCATGCAAGAGGCAGCCTACCCCGGGACTGCGAAGCTTTACGGGCCTCCTCGGTCCCATATTCTCGCCCGCCTTGGTTTGCACGGCGTCCGGGGCCCAGGATACAGCCTGGAGGGAGGGAGCGGTGTGCAGGAAACAACGTCCAGCAGAAACCAAAAGCTACCGTGTGGGATGCGTCATTGACTGGTTGGAGTGACTGACTCTGGTCTCTTGTCAGCTCTGCCCGGGCCCTGCATGTAGGTACCTAGCTAGCTAGGTAGGTAGGTAGGCAGCTATAGCCAACTGGCCGGCGCCCGTTTGGCGCCACGGAGAGCAGCGAGTGAGATTGTGGCCTTCATCATCGTAGCCAACGGAACAGTCCATCCGAATAGCGCAGCGAGCCAACATCGACATCCGAGTCTAGAATAGTGACACAGCATCTTGATCTCGATCGAGCTTGCACAGCAGAAGCTTGAGCAACGCCTTCGCTTGCAGAAATGGAATCGTCCCGTGCAGCAGCCTACGGTTCGCTCGCCGTGGGTTTTGCGAGGTTTTTGCCGTTTTGGGAAGCCCGGCCTCGCGCGCTCTCACCACTCTCTCGTCTGTACTAGTGGGATTGAGCACTGCATGTACTGTAGTATGGCCGCTAGAATCGAAAGAGAGGGACAAGGCTGGGGTTTCCCCGTCGCGCCGCGCGAGCGAAAAGATGGAAGCTCCATCCAAGCAGAGGCGGCACGGCAATTGGTTTAGCCGCTGAGAATCAAAAGGTGGGGTAATTGGCACAGCTCACAGCCGCTGGGTGGACCGCACGGGCCGCGCCCATGATCTGCACAGGGATCAATCGCTCATCTCCACCTGCGCCAAGTCCAGCGGGCAGCCAACTGGAAATTCCATCCCTTGAGCTCTGGGGCCAACACAGCCAAAATGCTCGCTCTCGCAAAGCCACCATCATCAAGTGCAATGTCCAAAGAATTCGGCGCCGCAGTGGTTGTCGATTAGGTGAGTCATCAGCCTCAAAGCTGCCCTCTTCCTTCTGTACTGTGGACGTTGGTCTACAGAATCGCCTCATCTATTCCCGTCCATCCTGCCCGCCATCCTCCTCTCGGCTCGGTCTTCCGTTCGCCCACGGCTCGCATCCGTCCGTTTCTTGGGGCCAGATCCCGGGCCGATTTCCTGTCCACCCGCGCGCCCCATCACGCCGTGATCCATCAACTCCTGTGCGCCATCTCCTTGTGACACGGCCCGGGCCCAACCCGGCCCAACCCCAACACTCCCCTGCATTCCCCCGATACCGTCCGTCCACCCCTCCTTCCTTGGTAAAAAAAAAAAAAAAAAAAAAAAAAAAAAAAAAAAAATAACAAACAGTCGATGTATCTAGATATCCCCCAGGAGAGTATGAGCAGAAAAATGAAGGAAAAGAAAACTCTGCTAGGCAGGTGATAGAACCGCAAAAATATGATCAAAAATCGGAAAAGACAGTGATCAGCCTCCAGTGGCTTGATGACCTGACTCTTTAACCTAGAGTATTAACACAGGTAGGGCCACAAGTGTATAATGGTCTTTGGAAGAATGAAGAAACGCCACGCAATGCTTTCTGTGCTGGCTCTTCAGTGGAACTCAGCACAATGGCCAATCGGCTTAGGCCATGAACAAGGTATAAAAACAACAGAAGAAGGAAGAGAAGACAGTGGGCCTGGTTTCGCAAGCCCACCTTGTGCGGTTTCAACCTGGATGAGGCAGGTGGCGCGAGGTGATTTCACCTTTTGGGCAGCCGCAAAACCTCACCCAAGTGGAGGGATGAATCGGTGGTGAAGTGTGAGAAGAGAAGGCCGCATTAATCTTCATCAGGGTCTTTCTTTAGCTCGTGTTTATGGCTGACAGTTGCCATCTCGTCCGCTCCGGATGTCGAAAAAGAAAACCCGTCCAGGGGTATCATTAACAGGTTTGTGGGAATGCAGAAGCGCTGTGCTTGAATGACGGAAGTGTGTTAAAAACAATATCGAGAAGAAAAGAACATCAAGGCGCTGCGCTAGCGTCCTGTGGTGTCCTCCCAGCCTGCGGAGGGGACTGAGCCCGTGTCCGCACCCGGAACTTCTCACGGAGGCGGTGCGTCAGGCGTGACGTCCTGCTGCGCTCCTCCTCATCGTTGGCATCGCCACCTGAGATGCGCGACTCGTGCCGGTACCGCCTCAGCACCTCGATGCGCTCTTCGACCGAGGCGTGGCGTAACCTGGTCAGGTCAAAGAATCTTGAGGTCCGGCGACCTTGCCGTGAGGATGACGGCGTCGCGCCGCCGTCGTGCTCGGGGTCAGGCCCCAGAGGCGGAGATAGCTGTCCGCTGTCGGGGCTCGTCTCATCTGTGTGTGGCTGCAGATCGAGTCGGCTGTCGCAGAAAATTAAGAAACGATAAGCTGACGTTCATAACAAGAATATCGAAATGTTGCAGCGCATGAAACTCACCATAGAGGGCATGTGCCCGAGACATTGATCAACCATGGGTCGATGCACGGCGGGTGGAACTTGTGGTCGCACGGTAATACCCGCACGTCCTCGCCAACCGTGAAGTCCTCGGTGCAGATTGAGCAGCCGAGGTGCTCGTCGCCAACCGGCTCTGCAGTCTCAGCTATCGTGGCGGGTATCTCCAAAGCGGCAGCGGCAGCGGCCGCGTCGCCAGCCGGCATTCGAGACTCCCTGGTCGCGCTGTTGTTGCCCGACGGCACGGCCTCGGCGTCCTCGGGGATTGTTGAGAGGTGGTGTGCCTGCATCGCGGTTTCGACCTCGCCCTTGCGTTTCCTCTGCTGCTCCGCGTCCTCCATCTCGAGGGCCGGGTCGGGTTTTGCGGGGTCTGCCGGGGCGCCGAATTTGACGATGGGCAGCGTGTCCAGCACGGCGCGCGCGATGCCCTTGGCCCTGCTCTGACTTGGCCTGCCGCCGTACCCAGCCCGGGGACCGTACCGCTCCGGATATCGGTGGGCGCGTACAGCGCCGGTCCCGATGATGACGAGGAACAGCAGAGTGATGAGGCCCGTGATGCTGTAAAGGATGCTCATTGCGACGGCAGAGTTATTGCCGGTACCGTTGGGCATGCCATCTGGGCCTGAGTTCGTCGAGTTCCCCACGATGGTGGCCTGGACCCAGCCGTTGCCAGAGTTGGTCATGTTGAGCGTCTCGGTCGCCTCGCCTACGTCGGTCATGGTGAAGATGGACTTGTACGGGATGGTGTCGTTGAGTCCGTTCAGGCCGCAGCAGTTGCCCTGGGTGCTGTAGAGCAGGATCGCGACCGGCTTGTTCTCCATGAGCTTGTTGAGCATCATCTCAGACGTGATGAACGAGTCGTTCCGGCGGTCGCAGCTCAGGTACGCCACAGACGGGTTCGATATGCCGTTGTACGTCGTTTCGGTTGCGACCATGATCGGGCCGTGGATACGGATTGTCTATGTCACAAAGTTGGCGGCTGGTCAGCAAAGAAGACACTGGCGAAGCAGCGAGCCACAAGCAGGCTCGTCCACCGCAACGCTACCGGCCCGCCACCGCAAGCCCCGTCCCGGAATTGGTTGGGGTGTCTCACCCCTCGTTCGGTCTCGCTGCGATCCAGTCCGGCGTTCATGGTGAATGGCACGACATCATAAGTCAGAGACAGACCGCCGCTGGGTGCCGAAATCTGCAGCGTCATGGCCGACTCCTTCTGCCAGGTCGGCACCTTGTCGAGCGGAAAGGTCTGTAGTTGCTGCTGCTGGGCCGAGACCGAGGCGGCGGCCGCTATCAAGGCGGGCCATAGTCGTCTAGGCCATAGCGAGGCCATCTTGCCTGGTACCGGCGACGGTCGACGTCGTCACGGCGGGCTCGGCTCTCTGCTCTCTCTCGCGCACTCTCTCGCCCTCGCGGCTCGTTGCTCTCGGAGCTGAGCCAGTTCGTGATGCCCTCGATGGTGAATGGGCGGGAAAAGGTGTGTGGAGAAAACACGGAAACGAGAATTCTGGGTGTGAGTGGGCAGGATAGAGGTAGTGAGGAAAAAAAAAAAAAAAGTCGGAAAGGGGAGGGGCGGCAGGGACCAGGTTGGAGTCGGATGTTCTTTTTTTTTTTTTTGCCTTGGGTGCTGGGATTCCGCGCAGAGGTCACATCTCAATCCGGGAGGGGCGGCCAGGGAGCCTCTGGGAGGATCTGCTGGGGCGGTTTCGAGATCGGCGACAAGTGTATGCAAGGCTGCTCCGCATGCTTTGCGCGACTGGGCGAGAGGGTGATTGATTGCCTGCTGCCAGGCTCAAGGTGCGTTTATTGCGCGAGGGAAGCAAGAGAAAGAATGAGGTTGCTTTTCTTTGGCTGGAAGTGAGGCGGCGGGAAGTAGCAGCTGCACGCCTGCACCAGCCAGCCGGACACTTCGGGATGCGGGAGAGGGAGGGGTCGGAGTCAGGCCAGTGGAGGACTGCAACAGCCAGACAGCAGGGGGGATGCAAGGGATCGACGGCCCAAACGGGACTGGTGCGAGGCGCGCGGGTGGGTCACCGAATCGGGCAGTTGGATGCAGTCGGCGCACGTCAATGGCCTTGCCGCTGCACAGCACAGCCCTTTTCAGCTGATTATTGGGCAATCTTGTTATGTCTAGCGGCACAGACGGCAAAGGAGTGACTGGTTGGATGTCGCCCCCAGCAAAAAGAAAGTAAAGGCTCGAGTCTAAGGCGAGGGAAAAGCACGGCAAAGGAGGGCAAAAGGCCAAGTGTGGTTGATGGACAGATTCCGAGACGCGACTGAGCCGCATTGATGGCTGCGAGGCGCACCTTCTGAGACGCCAAACCTGTTTTAGCGCCTCTTCTTGGTTAATGCGGGCCCCCTCCGCACACCACGCTGCCGGCACCGCGGGAAGCCGCCACCGCTGCAGACAAACCCTGCACCCAAGGCCTGGGGTTGGGCTTGGCAGGCGTTCCAAGTCGCTGTCTGCGACCGACAATGACGAGACCCTCGTCGGCCAGAGCCAACCTGGGAAGAACACTGAACACAGAGCAAGAACAAACAAGCACACATGCGATGTGACACGCGCCGGCAACACCAGCACATGGCCGTTGTGGTTCGTAGGACGGCAGGACAGCCTGCACTAAGCAAGTTGTCGGTGTCAACCGCTAGCCGTCGTGGGAGCGCGGACGTGCACGCGTAACCGTCTGATTCCGATAAACACCTTATTTCGCACACTTCAGTACCTTGCAGCGGACAATAGTCCGGCCCTCCGTAGACCAGCCCAGCAAGCCACCAACAGGACGCCGCCGCCTCAACGACTCGCCCGTTCGGTCGAAGCCGCGACAGACCGTTCCGGCACCCTCACCGCTCGAAACGTACAGTCGAGGGTCAACCCCGTCGCTTCTCGCAGGCGAAGAGCGTCGGCTCTTCCTGGCAAGCTGCCTCATCCACGGCAACCTTTCCATTTTGTGGGAGATTTTTCTTACCTAACCGCTTTTGATTGGCTCGCCAAACAGGCCTTCCCCATGATCGATCGCGCTTGGATACCTCTTTTGGCCCTCTCCGTCCTCCCAGGCCCAGCTTTGTCCAGGGCCGAACTCATCCGAATGGCAGCCTGTTGCTTGACGACGCATGGTGATGTTGTTTTGGCAGTGGATATCAGCTGGCTTAGCCGTTGGCCCAAGCTCGCAGTTCGTGGGTACGGAGAGGAGTGTGGCTACGGAGAGGAGTGTGGCTTGTGCTTCTTCGGACATGTGCGAGAGGGAGAACAGAGCCGAGCAGAGCCTCCACAAAGACAAAAGGACTTCAACATGCTTAAAGCGACCTACACCGCACTTTGGGGCTTGGCGGCCCGGCGCAGGACAGGTCTCAGATGCCAAACGTCACCCACACAGGCGAAAGGCGAGCGAGCTGTTTGTCAAGCGCCAAGACAAGAAAAACAACAAGGTCTGGCGAGAGAGCGGGAAAATAGCGGCCAGAGACTAACGCGTGTGATGTGCAAATTTCCTAAGCACATGGCGCCACAGTCAAGACAAATAAAGTCTGTGTGGCACCTGTCAAAAGGTCTCGAAATGCCGGATTCGCAGCGTTTCTCGAATAACACAGAGACATCTCGTGACCGTCCCGGTTCCGACTTTCTCTCGCCGCAAGCACAGACAAGACGCCAGACGCAGCAAACCACACGCGACCACTCACACAGCATCCGCAGGGGGGCCATGCGCTGAAACGGTCGCACAAGGGCTAGCTTCGTGACCCCTGCGCTGGGTTTGGCGGGAGGAAGGGCTGTGCGTAATACACCAACTGTCAGAGGTCCGCCTTGACCCCTGTCCACACACAAGACCCCCACTCCTGGATTCAGGGGCACGATCCATGTGGGAATTCCCAGCCCTGTCGATGTGTGCCGGCCGGCCGCCCGCGCTGAGCCTCTTCGAGGGCTCGTCAATGAGAGACGAAGTTTAATCGCAAGCCTTGGAGGTCGAAAAAGACAAAGAAAGGAAAGAGTGAAGCAAGAGGCACAAAATAAAGAGGTGAAAGAGCTATTCTTGTCCGCCAACGATGCAGAGCTTGGGCCGTCATCTTGCGCCACCTCGCTGTCAAGAGAACACACTGCGAACAGGCTCGAGCTCAAATTTTCCGGCGCAGATTTTTTTTTTTTTTTTCCTTCCATGACCCTGACAAAGGTGGCTGACTCCATAAGAGACGCGCGCGCGAGCCAAAACTCGGAGATTTAAAGCGTCAATCAAGCGTGCAGATGCGGCTCCTCCGCAAGCCGATCCAGATTCTGGGGGAAATTAAAGGCGGCTCCGTCCCGCACCGTGCTGGCGCCAGAGAAAAAAAACATTGAATGACGAGTTTCCCCCATTGAAATCCTACAAGACCAAGGAACGAGAGTTGTCGATCTTTTTTCTTATTCTCCGAAAAAGCGCGAGTAAGCACCGTCGCTGTGCTGCAACCTTGGACAAGGGCCCGAGTTGGACTGAGCCCACACCTTTTTGCGAATGCCCACTCTCCTGTTTGTCGATGACTAGCCGGGTTCGCCTCATCACCGTCCGCGTGCAAGGGATACAACCAGGTGACTGGTCCTGCTTAACAAGCCGTCGCGGTTTCTTTTGCTTGCGCCAGCGACTTGGACGGCCCCGAAACGCTGGGCGGTTGGCCTCTTCCAAGCCCGACCTCCCTCTCCTTTAGGGAGACGTTGACGTGCTCCCGAGAGGAAGGAAAAGGAATTTCTCGATGCGGTCGCTACCATCAGTTTAGCGTGGAGAGCGGCGCGGGGCCGAGGCGATCGAAGGCGGCCAAGACATAGTGAGAGGATCATGACGCGATCAAACTCGGTGCCTAGCGTCGAGATGTTTCTGCTGTGAGACGTGCCAAAACGACGGCCTTCATCGCGCAAAAGGGCTCTCAATGCGCCCGACATTCTACAAGTGTCAAAGAAAACGACTTCACCGAGTCCCTGGCTGCCATGCGGGCAACATCACTCTACCTGAAGAAAAGTCACAAGGTCACGTTCTCACCTGAGCAGAGCCGAGGCTGCAGACGGAAGGAGCCGAGAAAAGAGCCGCGTAGCCCTCTTGACCAGCACCTGAGCTCTCGAACCGTGCCAGACCGGGAACAGAAGACAGCCGTCGTCGTCGGGGGAGGAATGTGGCGTTCTTTATAGATAGCTGCTGCTACGAGCGTGATTCTTTCGCATTAAAAGCAAAAACATATCCCATGAAGATGAGGAGAAAGCTAAAGCCTAGAAAGCAAGGTTTTCGAAAGTACCGCATCGTCAAACCTTCCGACCGTTGCGAGGCCGGTTCCTCGGGAAGGGCTCGAGAGCGGCTGGATGGTGCTCGCGGAGCGGCTGTCAGGAGCAGCAAAGGCCAGGCCAGCTCAAGACAAGACGGCAATCGGCGACCGCGGCATCCAAAGTCAGAGAGAAAGTTCCCATAGACCTCGATGAAGGACCGTTCGCGCGAAAATCGCAACGTCACCTGAGCGCCCTTGGAGCCTAGCTGCGTAAGCCCACAGCACCATCGCCCAGCCAGGCGAAGCGAGCGCCAGCACCTTATCGACTTCCTCCAAGGGCTGAGGCTGCCTCCCGCACGTCGGCCGGATCGGGGCTGCTCGCGTCTTAAAAAGTTGCGTCGACGTCACCCAACCCCCTGGACTGGAAGCCGGCCATGGAAAGTCACGTCGTCGTTTCCAAGATGGAGGCCACGGAGCCGTTTGGCATGCCGTGCTGATACCTCCGGCGCCGGGTACCGGGTGTCCCCAGGCCCGGCTCCTGCTCCTATATCTCCCCGCACCTGGGAAGGGAGAGGGACCAGGAAGACGACGAAACATCACCGCCCTCTGGGGGTCTACAGCCTCTCCGGCCCAGACTCGATCTGGGTGATAGCGGTAAGTGAGTAAAACCGTTCTAGCGTTCTTCTAGCAGAAGAGTTCTGTGAAGACGAAAGATGGTTTGAGGCTGTATGTATATTTGGTTATTCACACCTTTGAAGCCGTCGTGTGCCACGCGGAAGTATCATCACGGATGTAAATACGATAGAATCGCGGAAAGCAAACAGTTCAATGGGTTGACCAAGAGGTGACACCCCAGGAATGATATCCAGACGGTCCGGAAGACTCGAGGAACAGAACCCCCTACTCTGAGGATGTCTGTCACAAAGCTTGCTCCCGGCCGTCCGAGTCGGCTCCCCGTTTCTTCAACCCTACGATTCCTGGTACCAGAGCCTAGCGGCGCGCACCGCCTGTAAGCCGGGCACACGAGAGTAGCTAGCCATCCCAGTGTCCTCTACGCCTGTCTATTAGGCTCAGGAATCCCAATCAGAAGCCGGCGCAGGAGCCATGTAGCGGGTCCTGTCGGGATATGTCGAGGTGGGGAGAACTATGGACGGAAAAGGGTACAGGGTCAACGGAGGCGGCGCGCAAGTAGGACTTTCGGCAGATCGATGCGAGGAGGAGTGGCTATTCGGGAGCAACAGTAGGACACACCCGTCCGGCTCGCCATCGTCCAAGATCGGGGTCGACTCCTGCGTGTCGTCGTAGTCGCCGAGGCCGCTACCTGTTGCTGGCCGGCCAGCTCCGACTAATTGCCGTCTGGCGCACTAAAAAAAAAGGTTTTAGGGACCGCTGTGTGTCCTCCAGGTCAGGTGCAGACGGAGCAGACGGTGAATACTCCGCTGAATCAGCGCTGCCAGGTGTCAAGCTATTCATTATGGCCATCGATTACCAACAATCCGCGAAGTGCCGCAAATACTTGTCTCCCAGGCATGCCACAGGGGATAGACAACCATCACATCCAAGGATATCTTCAATGCAAAAGGCTTGAAGGCGGTATTGTGGGCACAAAGACAATCATGGTTACTGGGATGGGGATACCATCACCCCATGGCTAGCCGGCGAGGGTCACGGTTCGAAGCGACAGAATAGGAGGCTTCGATGGCGCCAGCTCGATGGCCGAGCTACACGGATATATCACGGTGAACAACATCTCAATGACACGCCTGAGGGTGCCTCGAGGATGGCATATGGCGGCCCGGGCAGGTTTCACAGCCCTCTTCCTAGCTGGTAATCTTCCGTGTGCAACCTCTTCATATATCGAGAGCGTCTATGATGGTGGTGATTGGCTTTCTTCACCAGCCCTGATCCGAGCCGGTCCAGCAAATCCAAGTCGATATAAGACTCGTCCTGGCTCTAAACGCCCGAAGTCTTCTGCGCATCTGACTCGATTGAGTGACAGGTAAGGGGCAGGTACCACCAGCACCTCCAGCTCTCAGATCTCCTCCATGTCGAGGTCATCCGCCAGGTCATTGAGCGGCGGGAAGTCCCCGACCTCAACCCTCTCCGGCCGCACAAACACGCCATGCTTCAGCTTCATCTCCCCATCCCCCCAGTACCTCTTCCCGCCAACGCTCCCGTCGTTCTTGCCCACGGGCTCGTCGAGGTGCACGCCAACCCAGAAGCCCGCGCCGCCGGGGATCTCGGGCACGTCGCCAACGTACTTGACGACACCGCGGCGGGAGTCGTCGGCGCCCACGCGGCAGCGCTTCCCGGCCTCGACGCCGCGGTCGGCCGCGTCGCGCGCGTGGGCCGCGGCCCGCGCCTCGGCCTGCCCGGGGGCATCCGGATCGAACCGGCCCAGCTTCTGCGCCTTCTTCCACGCCAGGACCGAGTCCTGCTTCTTCTCGTACTCGGACTCGGGCAGCACGTACTTCTCGACCCCCGTCGTGTCCGTGAAGTTCGGACGGGCCGCGGGCGGGCGCGTGTCGGTCACCTGTTATTTGGTTTGGTTTCGCGTAATTTTAGTCAGTTTGGGCTGAGAAGAGAAAGGAAGAACAGAAAAGTAAAGCAGATCATGGCCTTCGCCCGCCTCCGGAAACTATCCGAACGGCAACGACATGCTCCTCCCTTATTTCTGGTTTGCCCCGTCATCGACCCGGCCGGCACCGCCACAAGGCTGACGCATGGCTTGTGTTGGGCCTTCGGACGAGTTCCAGAGACGACCCATGAAACGTTGGCCAGATTACCACCTCGTGGCGCAGCCCGCCCGATACCCCATGTTTGTTGACTCGACCGAGAGAACAACGGAGTCGCCGAGGGGCTGGACCGGGCAAGAGGGTGCAGCGGTGAGGTTGTCAGGAGCGAGGGGGGTTCGGCTCACGAACAGGCCCGACTCGCCACCACGACGGCTCTCGGCGAACCGCGAAGGGGAGCCAAAGACGGGATGAAAGAAGCAAAAGAGGACAGGGAGGAAGAGACGCAACAGCGGAGCAAAAAAAAAAAAAAAAAAAAACATCGAGGAGATGGAACAACCAAAAGTATATTTGATATTATCGAGCAGAAACAAGCAACTTACAATCAGGTCGGCGTACGGCTCCAGCGGGAACCCGTTCAGGGTGGTGGCATCCTCATCAGCCGCTTCGATAGGCACAGGCTGCTGTCCCTTGACATTGAGAGACAGGCGCTGGGACGAGGGCGGGACGCCCGTGATGGTCTCCAGCTTGGCCTTGAGGTGGCTGATTGACCACGACGGCGTGATGCGCCGCTCGGACGACGTGTTATCCGAGACTACTAGCAGCGGAACGTCGGCCATTTTCTTTCTTTTTTTTCTCTCGTAACTTTTTGTTTGCTTCCTTTTTTCTTCTCCCTCTCCTTGCTTCTCACTTGGTTTCTGGTGGCTCAGGGGGGCAGCGGGTTTATTTCCAGAGACCCTGCAGCCGGAGAGACCTGATGAAAAAGCAAAGTCACTGTTTGGGATGACGAACGACGACAACGACGACGACGAGCGAACGTGGCTCAGTTCCCAGAAGCGGCAGTCTTGGGCGAGACAAACGGCAGGCTCGTTCGTCCCAAGCCTGGATGATAGGCCGTCAGAGGGCCAAATGCAGGCCTATGTGCCCATATTAAGGTGGCGTTGTTGGTTAGCCGCCCGGTGACTGAAACTTGGCTGATATCAAAGGCACCCCTTAGGCCAGGGCACGGGTGCCGGGAAGTACCCCGCACACGAAGTGAAAATAAGCAAAGAAAGTAGGAAATATGCAGGCAAAAGGACCGAACCTACGTGTTCTCCAGGAAGCTATCTGCGTTCGGGAGGTTGATTCAGCGTCGCAAGTCGGACAGCCGGTATGGAGTCTCGTGATGCGAGTGCTGTGGTGGATGACCTTGCGAGTGTTTGGCAGCGCGAACCTGCCCCTCACTCGGGCTCGAACCCAGACATGCCGTCACCAAGGGTCCATGCCCAAAAAGCCGAGCACGAGCCACACCCGGGCCCAACATGGCTGCCACACCAGCTCACACGCCCCAGCCACAGCATCTGACCTGTCACCTTCCCCCTCGCTTGGGAAGCGGCCGGCGTCAACCGGCCGGGCATTTTGGAAGGGACCTCCACCAGGGACCCAGGGAAGGAGCAGCTGCACAACAACCACACACAGACTGGACCTGGCGCTGCACCCCAGGCCGGGCGGCCCATCTGGCAAAAGAAATCACCGAGAGGTCGCTCTACCCACACCAGAGAAATGTCAATCTCGGTACGGGGCGTGGGTCCTGCCCTGCCTCGACCTCCTTCTTGTCAACGACACCGGGACGCGACAAGGCGCGACAAAGGGCAAATTGTAGTAATAATATTCGGGCTGTTAAGTTCATGGACAGCCCAGCGAGAGAAGCACACAAGAAAAGACAGGGCGGGGGGACACGGAAAAATAAACAGAACAAAGAAAAAAAAGAAAAAAAGGGGGGTGGGAGAAGAAAAGAAAAAGCAAAAAGTCGGGGCTTCTTCGATGTCGAATGCAACATGGCGATGGCAAATGGCGGGCTGTGACGGGGCTGATGCGACAGGACAAGGTCCCAGCTAAGGAGATCAAGCAGACGTCCGCAAGCGATGCGGTGCGATCTCCGTCTGGATGGTGGTTCGGTGTGTGTGTGTGTGTGTGTGTGTGTGTGTGTGTGTGTGTGACCCGCGCTGGAGCTATAATACACGAAGCGATATAGATCCAAAGCGGGACGACCACAGCACCACGGCTGGACGGGGCGGCCAACATCGACAGACGAGAAAAAGCAAAAAAAGAAGAAGAAAAAAAAGGAAGGAGACGACGAAAACGACGACAACGACACACGGACGGGATTCCAATTGCTGGGACCGGGAACATTGCCCACCAGCTCCATCTCGCCTTGTTTCGTCTTGTGCCCCTCTCTCCTTTTCCGTGCGCCTAAATTTGTGGGTTCTCTTTGCTTTTTTATTCTTTCTTTTTCCCTTTTTCTCCCCGAATTCTTTTTTTACCTACCCCCTTCGCTTCAAGCAGCCCTGGCCCAACAACGACTCGCTCACCGCACGCGCGCAAAAAACCGCGCACTCGGGGAATATCGTCATTCTGATAAAGGGGGGGAGGAGGGCGTGCGAAGTGAGTGAGTGAGGCGCAAGGGGGCTAGAAAAGAGGAGACATGGAGACGATGGTGAAAGATGTGCCGGTGCAAACGAATCAGGGACGGGGCTGGTTCATATTTGTCGTCCTTTTGTCTCCCATCGGCCCTTTGCGTCCATTCTCTTGAACATGGTTCTTTATTTTATTTTATTTTTTATTCGGTTCCCGCACACCCCTCACCCCGCCTTGACTCCGACAGGCGAGGCAGGTATACCAGATATTCGCAAAGAGATGTGCCAAGGTATGCGAGGATATGGGATGTGATGTAGCCAGGTTTGTTTGTTCTATCGTCCTCAGGAGTTCCTCTCTATGCCCCCCCCCCCCTTTTTTCTTTCGTGACAGCCCCATGCTGTGTTCGGTATAGAAGGGTAAAAGAAAACATTATCAGACGGCATATGCTAAAAAAGAGCCACCTAGGGGCACACTGTGCGCAGCCGTGGGCGCTTCTTGGCACAGCAAGCCACCAGATATGCTGGCTGCCTTTTTGGATCATCGATGCGGCAAGTGGGAATTAGCTGATCGGAAACAAGGCACCAGTCACTCGTCGGGAGACACAAACTCAAATCACGCACAGAAAAAAGTGCTGCTGGATGGCGGACAAGGGGGCAGCAGCAGCACGCGCGACGCGCAGAAATAAAATAATGTGGCTTGCTGCGGGCAACAAGGTTGTTTTGTGCTTGTGGAAGACAGCACCACGCAGCCAGCCGTCGATTTCGCGCTGCCCTTTGTGCCAGGTACAGTGGCGTGGCGCTGCGTGGCTTGTCCCGCCTACACTCCAAATAAGCAAGCTGCCGCTCGCGGGTGACGCCCCTTTTTCCCTCTTCGGATCGCCTCCCCGAGTTCCAGCGGGTATCCGATCATTGGGATGACGGTGCCATTGGGCAGCCTGCCTAGGCTGGCTGCAGATTGCAGGCAGCAGCAGGTACAGGTTACCTTCCCTTCTTCCTTCTCGTTTGCTCGATGTCGCCTTTTTCTCCCACCGCCCTTCAACCAACCCCCTTTTTCGCTTCTATTGCTTGGGGGAACATGCAGCCTTCCGTCTTGGTCGTCCCCGTTTGTTCATCAGCCGCCGACACCGCCTCCAAACCCAAAAAAAAGACAGGGAGAGACAGACGGGACAGGACGCAGAAGGAAAAAGAAAAGAAAAGAAGAAGTCTCTGACAGGGTCAAGTTGTGCAATGCGCTGCACACACCCGCCCGAGCGCCGCCTCGGCGTCTTCCATTCCCCCTTCCATTTCGCCTTCGTTGGGGGAACACGAGCAAACGGGCCTGGCGTCGCTATGTAGGTAGGTAGGTAGCTGTTGTGCCACAACAAACGCCATGGACGGGCAGCGAGAAAAAGGAAAGCGTGCCCTTGCCTTGGTGCCTGCCTGCCTGCCTGCCTGTCAGGGGGCCGGCAGGCGCTGGGCAACGCCCCTTCCCCTCCTCCCTGCCGCCGCCGCCAATCACCCGCACCCCGTCACTTGTTCCTTCCCATCTGGGCCTGCCGCCTGCCAGCCACGTTGGAAGCTCCCAAGGAAGGTCCCAGGGTTCGGGCGGGCAAGTTGGGAGGCACGCAGGCGGCTGGACCATTAGCTTCCATGGAATTTCTTGCTTGCTTTTCCCCATCATGTCTGTGACGGCGTCCAACGATGGCGGGATGGGGATGGAGGACGGCATCATTCCAAAAATAGTGCGCGTCCTGCTTCACCCTGAAATTACAAGACGGGGAGTCTCATGATGCAGCACACGATTCAACAAACGGTGGCTCTCAGCGGAAGCTTTTGGTCTACCGAGGGCCTAAAACGGCTCCCTCTCGTCTGAGCGCATCTCAAGACAAAAAAAAAAAAAAAGACAAGGCGGTGGTGGTGGTCTGGTCAAACCCTCCCCACTCCCCATTCCCATCTTTTCCAATGTCTCGGCCCAGTTTGCGGTCATCGAAAAAAGTGCCCCAATAAAACAAGAAAAAGCCAAGCAAGAAAAGGACAGCAATGTTTCAATGGTTGTGGGACGAGCGGAGGAAAAGGCTAGACGGTGACAGGCGGAATCTCGTCGGGAGTGGTGGAGGCGGTGGGGAGGAAGGGAGGGAGGGTCCTGTCGCTTCTTTGGCCAGGCTAGGGACAAGGAAGAGGAGGAGGAGGGGCGGGCGGGCAGGCGTCGTTCCCTTTGTTGGGTGTGCTTGGGTTGTAGGTTAGGCGGTCCTGACGTCGAAAGTGAGGGATGGGATGGATGCGTTCGAGCCAACCTAGCGAACGAACGACACACCCACAACACAGGCAGGCTAGGCACCCTAGGAGGAGCAGCTCCCCCCTCTCGGCCATGTCATGTTCGTTCGCGTGTGGAGGTGGTTGATCCCGAGATGTGGACAGGCAGGCTCTCGCCCCAGACGAATAAGAGACACCCAAAACCAATATTGGACAGGCAAAATTCTGGACAATGGCCCCACGACAGCCAAAAGACGCCCCGCCTGCCAGCAAACGGACCATGCTCCGGTATCTGCCCCGTCGAGTGTTTCTATTTTTGCCGTCTGGTGATGCTACCCTTTTTTTTCCTTTGCTTGGGGCGGCTTCACGGTCCAATCTCGCCAACGCTCGTCACCAGAGAGCACGGGAGGGACTTTGATTTCCTCTGGGCCGTTTTTATTTTCTGGAGACCGGTGTGTGTGTATGTGTGTGTGTGTGTGTGTGTGTGTGTGTGTGCTTGCGGAAATAACTAATAACTGTGAGATCAGACAAGCAGCCAACAGGGCTTTCGTCTTTGCTTTTGAATCTCCAGTGACAGGGCATGATTGGTCAAGACAATCAACGATGAAGTCGCAAAAGCCAATGGGGCAGGGCGTGAGGCTTTCCGGGTGGCTGGCGTTTGCACATCTCCCCGTCGTGCCTCTCTTCCGCCTCACAAACGCCACTCAGCAGCACTCCCTTTTTCCCAGCTCAGACAGCCATGATCCCTCCCACACAACACACACACACACACCCCTCCCATCCCGTGAACGGGTAGCGTCGCCGCTGGAGAGACATCGAGACGCCGGCTGTCCCATCCGCCTTCCACTTTCCGGTTGGGCCACTAGCTGCGCGCCGCCCGTGGTCCGTTTGTCCGTCCGTCTACCCGTCCAGCCCGTCCCTGCATGCGCCGCGGCGGGCCTGAACCAAACCAAAAACCGGGCGGGCGAGTCGGGTGGTTCCCCTTCCCTCTTCCTTCCTTGCTTGCTACATACCTTGACCACATAACCCCTGGACGAGGCGGCGATCCAGGCCCGACGGGGGGGAGAAGCATGGCATTGGGCATCTGGGTGCGGGCATTTGCATGGTGTATGTATGTATGTACTTGGACGGGGTTGGATATTCCAAAAGGTGGCCAACAAGACGGAAGGAAAGCCAAGAGAGAAGAGACGATACCATGCAGCACCATGCAGCCAGCGTTGTACGTTGCGGTCCGCTTTCCCACAGTCTCGGCCTGGAAAGGGTGAGGGTGATCATGCATTGACGTGACCCCTCCCTTTCCATCTCGGACCTATCAGTCCAGCTTCCAGGGGGTCAGGTCAGGCCCCTCCCCAGGCTGCACTCTTCGACCGCCCTGCCGGGCCTCCACCTCGACGGCAAAACAAGTAGCACGGCCCAGGGGGTGTGTAAGTGTCGGGGGAAAAAAAAAAAGTAGTTCGACACCAAGGGGCGGCACGGTAATGATCTTGAACTATCGAAAGGACGGCACAACGGGATCGGTAAATACAAAACCAACAAGATCAATGAAAAAAAAAAATGAAAAAAAAAAAAAAAAAGCGAAGAAGATCAGTCGTTTACGGAGATTGATCGCCACGTCCTTGATCAGCCCGGGAAACGAGGGCATGTTCTTGTCCCCGTTCCGTCCTATCTCTTCTGGCTCGTCGTCCGTCTTGTCAGTCCAAGGTTCACGTTTTTCTGTATTCGGCAAACAACCCCTGGTCACCCATCTCTCGTTTGCTCAACTTGTCAGCGCCCGAAGCGAGAAGAGCATACGCAAGGACGAGGAGATGGGGTGTGTGTGTGTGTGTGTGTGTGTGTGTGCATGGTCGGTGGTTCGGCAGGCAGGGGGCAGGCAGGCAGGACAGCCAGTGAGGAGGCCGGGTTTAGGACGACACTCGGTTCCTTTTGGTCGGGGATATACGTGGATCATCCGCGCGAGCCCCATCCGCCCACTCAAGGCGTGAGTGAGCCCGTGTGTGTGTGCGTTTGGCTATCCTATCCGGCTGCCTCCCCCGGCCCAGGGCGCGGGGATCGGGTAATTTGCGAGCGACTGGGCGTTCGCTTTTCTGCTCCGGCCCCCAAGTCCCCTTCTTCACGTGGGGACGGCCTGTCAAGTGAATCAAAGTGTCCCCGGCACGAGACGAAACATGGCCAGAGCGTGTTGAGCGTCTATGTATGTGCGTGCGTGCATGCGTGCGTGCGTGCGTGCGTGCGTGCGTGCGTGCGTGCATCCACCCGCCGTTGGCCCGGCTCCAGGCCAGCCTATCGAGATGTGTGCTTGCATACCACGCCCTTGCCGCCCCGTCTCGGGGTCTCACCGCTGTTGGGCTGTCGTCTGTTCGTCTAACGCGATTTACCGCGAAGAGATGAAAGGGAATATGCAGGGTAGTGGTGCGTATGACAAGAAAGGCGGCCCTATGACAAAAAAGAAAGGCCCTTCTCAGGGGCGGGCCGGCTGACGGTTGCGTTGGCCATCGGGTATCAGACGTGATGCATGACGTCGCTATCCATGTCTTCATAACGGGACGGAAATATAGGCGGCGCGAGCACAAACGCCGCACGCGCGCACTCGCTCGCTCACGGGGTGTAATGTGCTGCGATGCGACTTGCGATCGGCGGCATGCACAAGCCGAGGCCGGCCGAGGTGGTAATGACCCTCACCGATCGATGGGGGTTGTCGGTGGGCAAGGCAAGGCAAGGCAAGGCAAGGCAAGCCCGCAGCGGTACAAAGCGCGCGCGCGCAAGGGACCCGTCGGGGAGGGGACGGGGAGGGGGATCTCTCTCAAGGGGGAAAGCCAGCCCGAACTAATTTCCATCACACCGGTCCCTGTCCGGGCCAGCCTCCCTCGCACCCCCGGACAGCCTATCTGTCTTTTCCGTTGCTAGTCTATCTCCTGACCAGATGCCTGGGTCGGATGCTATAGTCTGGGATCATAGACTTTGGTCCCCATTCTCTTAGCGTCAAACAGCAGCAGCAGCACGCAATGAGGAAAATAGGCGACATGTAGACAGCCAGATGAGGCCAGCCAAGTGTGTGGGCCAGGCCTGGAGCCAAAAGCTCTTTCCTGAAAAGGGCACTAGCCCCCTGTCAGGATGGTTCGGCCGAAGAGCATCTAACCCATCCATATCCATGTCGCGGCTTAGGAGGGAAAAAAAAAAAAAAAAAAAAAAAGTGAAAGTGATAGAAAAAATGGGACGCGGCGCCGCCAAGTGGCTAGTGGCCAGTGTTGTGCCCGCCCCAATCGTGGGGGTTTGCGGCCCAATGGGCCAAAAAGATCAGACCGACAGATGCCTTCGGGAAGACGTGAGGAAGTCTCCATTGTACGTGCGCCGGCTTGGGTTGATTGCCTGTCCCCATCGAGACGAAACCAGCCCTTGGGTGGCAGTGTGCAAGTGCTGCTTGCCAAGACGAACAAGGGCGTCGCATAGGCTGCACAAAGGATAAGAAGCAAATACGAACAAACGAAAGAAGATTTCTTTTTTGTTGTGAGGGAGGATCAACCGCAGGGCTCCGGGGCTTACCCGCCCACACGCATACAACCAGACGCACCAGCTCGGCCAGCTTCGGCAAGCAAGGGGTGGGTAGGTGGGTGGTGGTGGGGTTCAACTCTTCGATCCCATGGCCCTGGCTGGACAAACGGAGGGCAGAGGGCAGCGTAGAGACTGGACGGGACACCGACATGAGTGGGGGCCGGGAGAAAAAAAAAAGAAAGAAGAGTAGAGTTCTAGCGTACCGCGGGCCCTGCTCTCTCACCAAAAGAGAAGAAGCAAGAAGAGTCACTAGCGGCTGGAGAGCTCAAAGAGGTCGTGTGTGTGTGTGTGTGGGTGAGCAAACGGAGGCGGCGGGTGATCATCAGCTGGGGGCGCATCTGATTTGCTCGGGTAGCGGCAGGTCTCGAGGAGCAGCAGTGTAAGCAGCATGCTGGCGGCCGACTCTGGAAGCTGCCTACTGGAAGCTGCCTCTTTGCCTCTGTTCGGCAGCCGGCCCAGGGCGCCCGGAGCGGCACGTCGGTATCTCTGGGTTGCTGGCGACACAGGCACGCGTCGCCCCGAGGCGAGGCATCCGGACGAGTGAGGCGTCCCACCGTCGTGGCCACCCACCTACCCATGTCGTCGCGCTTGCTTTGACGTGCGCTGCGTCCTCGCCCGCCCTTGGCCTCGGCGGTGTCACTGCCACATTCCCATCTTGGGTCCAGGAGTCTTATTTGCGGACGGTTGTGATATAGGCGGATGGGGACCTGGGTATTGTGTGGCTCGTCCAAGTCAAAAAAAAAAAAAAAAAAAAAAAAAAAAAGGTCTCTTTTCTCGATCCATGCGATGCGCGATGCGACCCTCAAGTCTTGGTGGGCGGGAGCGCCACGGCCAAAGAGAAAAAAAATCTGTGGGTCCGGGGCGAGCAGCCTGCAGCATTGCACGCAGCTCAGTCCTGGGATGAACCCTGCTTTGGCAACGACACACATCAAACGCCGGACTCCACAGAGTTGCATGACTCCACGCCGAGGGGGTCTCGGTAGACGGAGTAATTAATTCAAGTGACAGCGGCAGTGCTGCGCTCGATGGGGCAGCTGGCACTTGGCCAAGCTGGAAAAGGGGAATTAAAGACCGACACCCCTGGGCAGATCAGGCAGTTACCGATCATGGGGGGCTTCAAGGCATTCTGTCTTTTTTGTCCTATTCTTTCACTCACCCTCTCGTCGGTTCCGTCGCTTTCGAGTGGGACAAGCCGCCACAGCTTTGGAGGGGCAGCAGGCAAAGTGGATGATGAAGGCACGGTTCAGTTCTGAAGCAGGGAGGCGAGAGTAAGGCAATAAAAAAAATAAAAAATAAAAAAAAAATAGGGCGAACAAAAAAAGCATCAAGCAAGTCCACACAGCCAAAGACGGAGAAAGGGGGAAAAAAGAAGCAACAGAAAAAAAAAAAAAAAAAAAAAAGAAACACTGCCAAGCCGTTTGGAAGCAACCAGATCTGTCATCATCTCTTGTTTTTTTGTTTTTTTTTTCCCTCTCCTCGGGATCTCCGAATGAACGAGAGGAGAAAGAAACCCTCACTGCCGTTAAAGCAGAATTCGAATACCGAAATGGTTTGATTGCCCTTGGGTAGTCGGAAACAACGGCAGGGCGGATTTTGAGGCGTAGATCATGGTTTATGATGGTGGGGATTCGAGGCGTCTCGCCAAAACATCGACACCAATGCCATGGCCCCTGCTTTTTTTTTTTTTTTTTTTTTTCTCTGTGTATGTGTTCTTTCGTGTGGATGACGTTCGCTCATCTCGCTCGCTCCCATATCGTCTCGTTTGAACAAACTGACGGTGAGCGAGCGAAGCGAGCGGAGATCCGAAGGGAAAAAAAGAAAAAGAAAAAACAGACCAGGGAGAAACGCAAACGAGGTTACAGGGGGTGGCAGGTTCTGGCGGGCCGGCGACACAGACTCTGCAGGTTGGATCATAGTGAGGTCGCAATATAGGCCGTTCGGCGGCAAATTGGAGCTCGCCGAAGTCTCGTCGACGCATAATAGCAGTATCATTGAAGCAATATGTCAGCAAGGGTTTTGGGGCAGGGTGGCAGGCGCATACCCGGGTGGAGCAACAGCCACCGCTCGCGCAAAGCTGTCAAATTGCCAATTGCAGCAGGACCCGGGGATCTCAAATCAATTTTGGTCCTAACGGGGATGGACGATGGCAGCTCTTGTCGTCGAGATTGCTGCGCCAGCCGGGTGGTGGAGTTCTGGAGGGGGGAATGATGCGAGTTGGAATGATGATGGAGGGTGGCAGTAAAGCGGAACCAGGCTACGCTCAACTTCTCTTCCCGTCGTCATCATTCGCCCGCGCGCACGGCAGGCCTCCCCGTGGCCAGTGTGCCAGTCCCGTCCACCCACCCTCAGCCCGGAAATTTTCAGCCAACCCAACCCAGCCCCTTGGGATTTTGGGGCACCGGTTGAGGAAAAAAAAGAGCCCCTCACCTTGCTTTTATGTTGCTCATTTTTTTCTTTTTTCTTCCTTTCTTTTTTCTTTTTTTCTTTTTGATAGCGCTGCTTTTTATCTTGTCCACACCAATCCAAGTCGCCCGTTCCACAGTAAACGAAAGCGAAGGGACTGCTGATCCGGCTGACTGACTGACCTGCCCGGGCCTGGAACTCCCGCCCTGGCTTGATGATCGTCGTTTTTGCGGCTGCACAGGCCAAGCCCCAGGGCCAGGTCCCGCAGCTGAGGACGGACCCTGCGGCATTGACTCCATCTCTCTGCTTTTAGGCTTAGCCCACACCTTCCTACCCGCACGCGCAGCGTTTGTCCGTCGGTGCTCGGACTCGGCCGTTGGCTTCCATTCGCAACTGACTTCGCATGGATGGTGTGGCATTGGCATGGACCGCTGCGGACGCTGCTACCGCTTGTCAGGGTCGCATCGGGGATGCTGGTAGAGTTTCTGGCGCCTCGGGGAGCATATACGCACATAGTATTTGCTTTGCCAACAGAATGTAAAAAGGAGAGTAACTTCAATTTCAGAAATCCGGGCAGAGCGATATGCAAACGACGAGAGAGGTGGAAATCACAGATCCTTCCTCCAACTGACTGACTGGTTACAGTACCTTCAATCCCACCCTTTTTTGGCTGTGACCGGTTTTCCAGGCCGCCCTTCCCTTCCCCTCCCCATCCGTCCCCTTGCCCGCCAGCCCTTTTTTGCCTCTTCCCCCACACCCACCACATCCGCTCTGAACCAGGTCCGGCTGTGCAGTGCCGTGCCGTATAGTGCGAAACCATGTACCAGGAACTGTGGGCGACCCATGCCGCTGGACGGGGGAGCACTGAACAAGTTCATCCAGCAGGGCGATCAGGCTGGAAAACGGTTTGATGCCGAACATGCCATTACCGCAGAATGCTAGAGGTAGGTCCAATGTTGTATACGCAAGGTGGCTGCTGCAATACGCCCGTCCCTGCGGGCATGATTCTATGATGATCATCGGTTCATTGCGCCAGTTCGTTCGGGCGCCTCGTGTATGCGTCTGGTGTTGTTCCTGCTTTGTCCTCCTCCCTGTCGGATTTTTTAGATGGCGGGATTGCCAGCGCGCGCTCCGGACCACCACCCAGCACACAGATCTGGTGGGCCGGGTTGATCAGTGACATGATGGCGATGCCGGCTGGACTCCCCCGACGTGTTACAGTCGCCTGGCCGGGCCGCGCACAGAGGCTCTTTCCCAATTTCAACGACATGGCGACGCATAAATCGATTATAATTGCCCGATATTCCAGCGTCGCATTTTTGATGTGGTGGCACGGCCAGATGCGACGCTGCAGGCCCTGCAGTGCTTCGTCTTGTCGTGCTGCGCCGAACGCTACGCTGGAGACGGAGAATGTGGAGCCCGCTTCTTTCTCTCCAAAAGGTACGTTTGTCCAAGTACCGTCGTCACACACACGCTTCCTCCATGCCGGCCGGTAACTTGACTCCGACTGGACCGACAGAATCTCCAACCTGGCCAGATGCCCGCCAGCCCCAGCCAGCCCAGCAAAAGAAAGGCAGTGCACACAACCGGTTCCCGTCCCACCATCACCACCACCACAATATCCCTTCCCCTCACCCCCTTTTTTCTGTTATTTCCCCTTTTGCCAACTCAGCCGTGTGTGCCCTTGCCGGAAGTGGAAGGGGGCTTGTTGCTCCCGAATTTGATACCAGGCTGCGAGGAAGATCGGGAATTTGGCCCACTCCTTTTGGGCCTTGGAGGTGGTCCCGGCTGAGGGTCTTGGCTTTTTTCTATGTGGTGGTTCTGGTCCCCTCCTTCACACACGCACAAGCGCGACACATGCACGCGCCGTCTCGCCCTGCCCACAAAAAAACACATCGCAACGAGCTGCCAGATGGGGCATGGCATCCGATGTCTGCCTCCTTCCATTGACACTCTCGAACATCTGCCCCTAGCGTTTCGTCTCTAATTGAGTTTTCTTTCTTCCCTTGTGGCCTTCCTCAGGAGGTTCTACGGTAGATTCTGTGCAGACTGTCCTTGCCGTGCTCGTCCCTGTCGTTTGAGGTTGGATACTGTCTGGTCTGGGCAAACCTGCGCCGGCTAACCGCCACGACGTGGCCATTCGGCGACGACCTTTTACTTGGATCCTACTTGCTTTGGGTTCGGTTCCGAACTGGATGGATACCGGACGGATGCTATTGTTGTTTTATTCGATTTTGTTATTTTTTTTTTTTTTTTTTTTTTTTTTTTTTTTTTTTTTTGGGGTTTGCCGCCTTACCACTTTCTGTGCCGTGCCGTGTCTTGTCTTGCAGCTCCCCCCCGGCTCAGCTCCCATGGCTTGGGTTTCGTGGCGGCTCTACTTCATTTACACGTATTGTTTGTCGGTCTAGGTCCTCATGGCCCGTCCGGGGGGGCTGCTTGCCGCGGGGACCGGCCAGAAAATAAAGCACAAACGTAAGACATTGCATCGATATGTGGGAGCGGGTGAGTGGGTGGTGTGTGCAAGTGTATGTGCGCGTGTGTGTGCTGGCTTGGAGGAGCCCGGAAACCTGGTGTTCATCCATGGATCTCAGATCTTGGATCTGGGATCGAAATAATAAAAAAAAAAAAAAAAAGGGAGATCTTGGTTGGACGGGATCTCTCCGCGTCTCTTGGGCTTGCCACATTCGGAGTCGCCCGCGAACACCTGCCTGGCTGGGACAGGACCGGCGGTGGCTTTTTTTTTCCCCCTACGTTATTCTTCACCGGGCTGGCCGGCTAGCGGAGGCGATTCAGACCGAATTAGAGTCGATAGACGACGCACTTGACGCAAGCCAACCCAATCCCTTCTGAGACTTGGATGGCCATCGGCTGAACAGGACCAAAATCCCGGTGACCGGGGGGGTAGGTGATTGGGATAACCTCGATGCCGACGCGCAAACGAGTTTCTGGTAAGGCTAGACAAAGCAAGCCACCGCCTTGGAGAATTGGCCTCGTGCGGCGGTTGCGTTGTGTTGTTCGTCCCAGTCCGTCCTCCCCGACCCTCACCGACGGGCCCGACCCAGACCCCCAGGCAAGGACGCACCAGATTGTGTCCGATCTAGCCATGCTGTCCACCCATCCCTGCGGGCTGATTCGGTCTTTCTTCTTTCTTTTCTTCCTTTTTTTTCCCCCCTTCCTATTCTTTGTCCAATTTGGCGGCTCGATGCAGACGTGTCTCAATGGTAAGCCAAACGTGGCGTCGTACTACGCATATCCTTCCTGTCGGGCTGTTGTTTGTGAAAATGACGGTCATGGATGTCAAAAAACCTTGGATCGTTGGACTTTTGATGCCATCCGCGCGGGCACGCGAGCTCGAACCAAACCCACACCCCCTCCTCTCGCGCTGGCCCCACACCTGACGAGGCGTTGTTCGCTCTCCGCATGGTCGCATGTCGGCCCATCATTTTAGCAACTGACAGTGCACACGACCCCGAAAGTATTGGAGGGGGGACAATGTTGTGTAGAATGGTTTCAAAGCTCGGGCGGGCCTGGTCGTCGCCCACACCCGCCCCCAGTTGCTCTCCAACTCTGTTTGCACGCAAAGTCCCTTCCTGGATGCTTGCACGATGGACAGGTGAGCCCCGTCTCGGCTGGCGGGCGGCTGACGCACAGGCTTGTCCGCGTCCCCCAGTGTCGGAAGTCGGACCGCGCAAGAAAATCAGTGCTTGCCTTTTTTTTCCTGTCCGCGGGTGCCACCGCACGGCGAGGGGGGACAGGATGCTGCGGGCAGCCGGGCTAGGCAGGGGACTTTGTCACTGGTACTGGCTGGTGGTAGACACCAGACGAGCCAGACTGGCCGCGGTGCTGCTGCAGAAGAGACGCTGGTCTCCACGCCATCTCTTCCCATTGCCCCGTCCCTTCCGCAAGACCCAGGTCGGCACTAATGCACTGCCGCAGCAGCTTACACCTCACATGGGCTGCCTGCATGCTTGCAGCAGCTTGCTTGCCTCTTGCGTTTGTTCTCCCGGACGTTGAGCGTGTTGAGCTTCGAAGCTAGAGGTAGCTCGAGGTGCCTGGTAACCCCAATTGCCGCCGCTAGCTCGGGAAAACCCAGCAGTCGCTAGCTCGAGGAATCCCAAATTGCAACAGCACCTCAGCTAATGTGTGTGCTGTCCCGTGTGCTAGCGAGTCTAGTCTCTGGCGCTACGCATCCCCACCCATCCAGGCCCCCAGCTAAGCTGCCGACTTGGTGCATGGTACTTTGTGCTGTCTGCAGCCAGGTATTTTGCCTGCCGGCGATGGCAGCGTCGCCAGTCGGGTCTAGCGCAGGCAGGTGGCCTTGCTGATGTGCGGATGTGAGGTGGTGAGGGGTCCGGAAACAGCAGAAAGATGGCCGTTTCGACGGTTGAGCATTCAGCAAACGCGTCGCTGGCTTACACAGTAGACTGTAGATACCGCCTCAAGCCCAAATGGGTGAGTCGCCTGCTCTGCCAGCTGCGGCAGGCGAATCCATCATGCATGAATGCGTGGCTAAACGTGCCAAACACCCTGGGTTGGATTTTATTGCTCTCTTTGTTTCTGCTTCTGCTGATGTTGTTGTGCCGGATGATGCCCGCCGGCGTTCTTGGCACAATCTTTTTTTTTTTCTTCTTCTTGCTTTTCCTATTGTCGCTCCTTTTTCCCTTGCCGGCCGACCACAACCACACCCATGCCGACCCCAGCAAACGGGCGGTTCGAGGACCAGGTCCTCGGCGCTCTTGCCATGATCGACTTGTTTGACTCGCTCCCCCTATTGTCTG
The DNA here is from genome assembly GCA_000733355.1 of Falciphora oryzae. Classification (NCBI taxonomy): domain Eukaryota; kingdom Fungi; phylum Ascomycota; class Sordariomycetes; order Magnaporthales; family Magnaporthaceae; genus Falciphora; species Falciphora oryzae. Next base: position 235,111 of record JNVV01000015.1, read on the forward strand.
GCCAGTCCCAATCCAAACCCCCAAGTTTCCATGCGGTTGATGTGCGTGTTTGGATTGCAGGCCTGGAGCAAGCAACGTAAAGCTGGATGAAGCAACCACTTGAGCAAAGCGAGGCAAACCACCCGACTCTGCACATGCCTCGCGCACGCGCAAGCACACGTACGCACACACCTCAACTACCGCCTTTTGACAGTGGGTGGATTATGTCAAGTGGATTGGATAAATCCTGGGACGGGCACAAGTGGCTAGCACCTACCAGGCCGTCGTCCACGGGGCACGCATTTCTGGGACAGCGAATAAAAGAGCCGAGACAGCGACGGATAGAGACGAAAAAGAAGGAAAGGCAAAAACGCTCAACTGAGCTCGCCATCATGGACGACGACGACCCCGAGGCCCACCAGGCCCCATCTGCTGGTGGGCACTTTTCCTGGCCGGTTCTTGCACGCCGCGGCGGGCAGGGGGGTGTGAGAAGATGAAATAGGAAGGAACGAGGAACATGGATGGCGGCGCTAGGAACAATTCACGGTGGGGACTGGGCCACGGAAGGAGCACTGGGGGCGTGAGCGAATATCTCCGGATCTGGGCGGCGCACTCACTCACCCAACCTGGATGGCGTTCCTTGCTCCTGCCCTTGCTGCTGCTTGCTGCCACCACATCCGTCCATCTCCCCTGACCCTGTCCTTGTTCCCCAAAAGAAAGGGAAAAAAGCAAAAAAGAAAAGCACCAGGCCCCAGGCCCAGCCAGCGTTGCCTGCCCAGGGATGGCACCACAAGCCCCGGCACCAGCACAGTACGCCTTTTTGCTTGGCTGCACGCCCATCGCCGAACCAACCCCCATGTGCCGCCCTCTCGAACACCATCGTTGATCTATCCAATACACGGTTCGGGCCCAGCCCTGAGCAGACAGGCGCTCGAGGTGATTGCCGCCAAGCGGGAGATGCAGGGCATGAGAGATGTTAGTGTAGTTCAAACCAAGCCGAGGGCGCAGTTCAAACGACAGCACGCTGCCTCCTGGGACGACACGCAGCCGCCGCCGACGCAGAGGAGATCGGATCCGAGGCCGCTGTCGCCCCGTTTCTAATGCCATGGGTTTGACGTGCTATACACCACACAGCACATTGCCGGGCACGTATCCATCCACGCATCCGTCCACATTACTGTGTGCTATGGGAGGGGCGGCACTGCCTCGCCAAACCGAACCAAACCAAACCACCATGGCCCGGCCCAACGAACACGGCGGGCCTCCTACGAACCTGTATTAACACGGGGCCCTGGGTCGTATATAGCCCCCCGCCGCCAGTCAGGCGCGCGGCGCAAACACCCGACATCCAGAGCGGAGTAGCCCAAGGCCCTGGCCCTGCTGTCCTGGACCTGCTGCCCTGCCCTGCCCTGCACAGGACAAGACCAGACTGCGTCCGCGAATACTCCCTCCCGCCCGCCACTACACTACCACCGCCTGCCGCCGGCCACCACCACCCTCCCACCATCGTCGCCGTCGCGGCCTCCCCACCCGTCAAGCCGCAACGACTCACTGCGTGTCCACTCCCCCTCGAACGGACGGCAGCTCCACTGGGCTGCCACGGTTGCTTCACCGGTGCCGAGCAGGGACGACGTCGATTCGGCTTCGATTGCCAGTACATATAACTTATGAGCACTGTCATCAGCGCAGTCTGTCAAGTCCCAGTCAGTTGCTGTCGCATGCACAACCCGCACTGCACATCCTGCTTGCACCCCTCCTCCCTTGTACCGATCTTGCATCAGGTACTTGTGTTCTGCTTAGCGTCAGGTTCTGGGGGGTCTACTTTTTTTTTCTGCTGCTGCTCCCCTCCACCCCCAACTCTTTTTGGTTTATTATTTTATTTGGTTTATCCCCATTCTTTTTTTTTCTTTTCCCTTTTATTTTTACGAGCGAGCTCTTTTCGGCAGCCCATCACCCACCCACCCTTGCCGGCCTATCGCCTTGCTTGGACCCTGGATGCCTGTCCATTCCCCCCACTACAACAAAGCTGATCACCACTAGAGTAAACCGCAAACACGGCCGCTACATGGCTCTGGTCGACTTTACCTACCTCCCCTACCCACCCAGATCCTAGTGCTGTCGACCTCCTTGTCGACTGCCACGCTGCATACACCACCTTACCTGCCCCATCCCGGCTGGCCTACCGCCTACCACAGTACATCTACCTTGGCTTGCCGACCGAGCTGCTACCAGGACTGGCCCGACCTCGACCTGCTTGCCTCACCTTGCCTGGCTGCTATATACCTGCATACCTACATACATACACATACATACCTCCAGACGCCCGTACACACCTGCCTCCCGACCTCCTCCCCAACCTGCCGCCCGCCCGCCGCCACTCCCGTCTCTGCTCCCGCCCGCCGGAGCACACTCTTTAATTCGTACTTCTTCTTGGCCCTCCTCCTCCGTGCCTTTTTGGCCCGGTCAGACAAAGTCCAGCGCATCCTCCCGACCCGTGCCAGCTTCGTGCCTCCGCCCCTGTTCCCTGCCTCGACCGTCATGAGAGGGTAGCCGCTACAGCCTGCAGACCGCACTCGACACCGAACGACGGAAGACAGGCTGGCTCTTTTCTGCTTGGGCGACGACTACCTACTATGGCAGGGCGTCCTATTGGGTCGAGAAAGTCTAACGGAACCGGCCTGTCTGCCTGACGTACTCACCCGCACTGCGGTTTCTCACCTGCTTTTTTTTTTTTTTTTTTTTCCTCGGCCAAACACCAGCTCTCGCGTTCATTGGCTGGAGCATAGCTCGGAGAGACGCCGCCAACCATGCTCCTGTCTGCCTTCAAATTCACAAGCAACTCCCCCTTCTTCTCCTAACCCATCCAAAAAAACAAAAAACAAAAACAAAACAAAACGAGGGATCCCCCAGCCCGACCCCCCATCTCGTCTGCTGTCTTTGACCATCACGCATAAATCCGTGCTCGTCCTTAGCGCGCTAGCCTGACTTGCCGCATTCTCCCACTCTTGCTTGCACCTGGTTCTGCCTCCGCCGCGTAGAACGACCTCATAGACATAAAAGTTGCCTCCAAGTCGTGCCTGGGCGGCTTCCCCAGACCTTACCCATCCCCTCGGGAGCAAGAAAACCCTCGTCCTCTCTCCTTGATAAAGGCAAACAGCGGACAAGAGGGCATCCAGCCAAGAGAAGGCATCGAGTTGCACAAGCGAAACCACGAAACCCAGCCGCACACACACCGACAACGCCCACCCATCGAATCCCACGCATCCTTGGGCTCGCGAGTCAACGACGCAAGAGCAGACCCCTCCCCTCCCCTGCCACTCCTTTGAACGTCAGTCCCCGGAGAGATAGATCCCCTGCTATCCTAACGCGTCGGCTGAAGGGCTGCTGCCGTCCACCCACGGCCGGGAGCAAGGAAGCGCGCAGGTTGCTTGCGCTGATGAACACGGGCCGCCGCTTACGGCTAAGCTAGGCGAGACACCGCCAACGTGGATATCGCCTCGCTACTCAAGGGTTCCGACTCTAATGAGTCCGCTTCCGCTCCCGCACAGCAAGCCCGATCCACCTCTGATCCTCCCACGACGCTTGCGACGGCGACGACCGGCGGTCCCGCGCCGACCTACGGCTACACCACCACTGTTCAGCAACCAGCCGCACTAGTGGCTTCCACGTACGCTTCCGCCTACGGGCCCGGCCCTGGGCCGTCCTTTGCGCCCGGCCCCTCCGCGCTGGGACGGGATCTCGGATCGCATTTTGGGACAGGTCCTGTCTCTTTCGGACCCGTCTCCGGATTGGGTCTTGGGCCAGGCCCGGGAGCAGGCCACAACCAGCCCGTGTTTTCCCCGAGCAGCAGCAGCAGCAGCGCCGCCGCCTCGGCCGGGCCCCAGCCAAGGCGCAGCATGCCGCCGCAACACGCGGCCGACAGCCCTCCTGCGGCAAAGAAGCAGAGTAAATGGTCACCCGAGGAGGACGCCATCATCATTGAGCTTCGGGGCAGCGGCATGAAATGGGAGGACATCTCGAAGCGCCTCCCCGGGCGCAGCTCCATCAGCTGTCGCTTGCACTACCAAAACTACCTCGAGAGGCGAAGCGAGTGGGATGAGGAGCGGAAAAACAAGCTCGCCAGGCTTTATGAGCGGTAAGTCGCAGCAGTTTTACAGTGTTTCCAAGGCCTACTGGGACTTGGAAAGTGGTGATCAAAAGAGGCTAGAAGAGGGCCGAGCTGGGGATTTCTTGCATGCCGGAGAATTACTAACACTATTTGGTCAAACCCTAGCCTGAAACCGGAGATGTGGGCAAAGGTGGCGGAAGAAATGCAGGTTCCGTGGCGGGCAGTCGAGGCGATGCATTGGCAGATTGGCGAGCAAGACATGGCCAGGCGCGCCGGCGTCGTGGCTTTCTCGCTCTCAGGGGCGGCCGAGAACCCGCACCACCAACGAGCATCTCCCTCGAGGAGCCATCACCACCCGCAATCCCACGGCCACATGCCTCGCGACATCCTCCCGGGCGCCGCCCCGACTCACTACGGGCCCCGTGGCGGCATGCACCCCGTCATACCCCCACCGCTCCAGCCACCGGGCCGACCACTGGCCACGCGCCGGGACAGCGTGCACTCGCGCACACTCGGTGGCCACCACCACTACGAGATGGGCGAGCCGCCCCAGTCCATGTATGCCCCCGCGCACGGGCTGGCACCCATTCAGACGAGCGCGCCACTACCACCACCGCAAGGAGGTGGTGGGCGCGTTGGCGGTGGTGGCAGTGGTGGTAACACGCTCCCGTCAGTGGCCGAGCTGACGACTGGGGTTAGCCCCTACAGCACCCCCGCGTACTCGGTTGCGGGCGCGAGCCCCGTGCACAGCCAAGCCGCCGCCAGTCCGGGCCAGTTCCCGCCAGGCCTCCCCATCTATCCGATCCTAGACCCGCCGGGGACGGCCAAGCGGCGGGCTAGCCCTGATATGGGCCGCGAGACCAGCCGCCGACGGCATTTCGACCCCACGCCGCCTGATCCGTCCGACCGCGGCGGCCCCTCGTCTGGCCGACGTATGATGTGAAAAAGACTCTGCTATTGCTCCTGTTACTACTATTATTACCTCATGACGAAAAGGAAGGAGAAGGAAAACATAATAAGAGGCGGGATGTTCGCTCAGCTGCCCTGGCCGTGTTTGTTTCGGTGACCTCAACGGTAACATCGAACACACCTGGCAGACCATGGGGACATTCTGGGGTCGATGGCCTTGCTAACGGGCTTCCCCTTCGGCCCTGCTGACCGGCTTGGGCATCGGATTCGCATTCTTCTCTCTCTGTTTCACTTGCATTTTCCCACCCTCTCCGGGAGAATGCCTGTTTCATACCACGCTGCTCGTTTTTTTACTCAACTGTTTAATATCACGGCATCTCTAAAGCACAGGAGTTTGGCATGTGCAAGAGATGGGGGACTGCTTGCTGCCGCATTGCATCACACAAAACGAGCCAAAAAAAACATAACCTACATCTTTTGGGGAATGGGGCCTGGCCAAACCTGCTTGTTTCGATTTAGCATGGGTTTCCGCTGCTTCGGGGCAATCTTTTCCATCTTCATCTGCTTCCTCCTTCACCCCCGCCCCTTCTTCCAACAGGCCCGCCAGGTTGTTTGTGTGATGGACCTTCCCTTTTTTTTTTTTTTTTTTTTTTGTTAAACACCGGCCCTCGGGACCCCCAGAAAGAAATGCACCTGTCGTCACCCGTGCCCCCCTTACCCCTGACTTTATTTTTTGGGTTGTGGAGACGGAACGGGACAAGGCCCAAAGGTTAGCAAGACGGACGGCTGACCAAAACCTGACAAAGAGCAAGGATGGCGAGGAGGGACTGCCACGACAAACCGACAACAGGCGTTCGCATCCCCTTCGTATGTTTCTTTTTTTGCTGGAGTCCTGTGGGGGAACCTGGGGGGTTTGACTTCGGGATGACGTCTGAAGGGAAAAAAATTCCCGGCGCGAGCACCCATCATCCATCCATCCATCCATCCATCAACCATGCATTACCGCACAAGCACAGACTCGCGCGAGCAGCGAGCAGCCCCTGTCCCCCAACTTCCAACACCACACGCCCCTCCTCAACGTGTGTTTGTGACACTACCGACTAGCCCCGCGCATCGTCGTCAACATCAAACCCATGGCATGTTCACGGTTCGCAGTTCGGCAATCCTCCCTTTTTCCTGCTTGTCCATTTTTTGTTTTCGGATCCCTGATTGTTGGACAGGGCAGGGAGTCCAAGGGTGGAAGGGGCAGGGAAAAAGAAAGGCTTGCTTGCTTTAATCGTCAGGCGCGAACGTTTTTTTTTTCCCTCCAAGTCATGGACCCTTCCTGCCTTGCCTCTCTGTCCGCCTGTCTGTCTTGCTCCTATTTGGGATACTTTTACACGAACACACTGTGTCCCTCTCACTGCCTTCATATGTAAAGGGGAAACTTTTTTTTTTCTGGCCTGGTGTTTGGGGCGATTCGGCGGTTGCTTTCTTGGGACTGATGATCTTTGTCTAGCTTATTATTCGCGTGGGAAAGGGCTAGAGAGGGAAATAGAGATCGGGGTTTTCTGGGCTGGGGGCGGCGAGATTTGACTTGGGGGGTGGTGTTGGTGGTTTTTGTTACACTGGAGTTTTCTCTGGTTGGATGGGGGTGGAGGGTTTTTTTTTCCTGCTTGCTTGCTTGCTTGTTTTTCTTTTCGAGGGTTTGAGGTTCACCCGCGAGACTTTATGACGGATATGGTAAATATTCCCCCGGTATGTCGTTTTTCTTTGTCTGCTCTTGGCTGTGGCTGCTGCTGGTGGGCGGCATGCATCTTGTCCGTTTGGGTAGGAGCAGCATTTACAAGTTCGCTCCCCTAGGCTAGGGGACCTGTATCGATTAGCTGATCGCATTGTCTTTTTTTTTTTTTTTTTTTTTTTTCCTTTTTTTGGGCTAGCTGCTTCTCAGACTCCATTGTTGTCGTCCCCGTTTCGGCCTTTCGCATCGGTTTTCTCCGTCCCCTGTAATTCTCTAGTGCGCTATTTCCCCCCTGCCCTTGCCCCCTTTTTCACCTTGACTGGCATCCTGCCACGGCATCTTACCATGTAGAGAGAGAGAGGGGGGGGTCACACTGACCTACCTCTGTCGGGCTAGCTCTCTCTTCGCCGGCAAAGTCGGCGGAGGGGACCCCGATCGTAACCTCGCGGGACTGGACCGTCACGCAATTGGTGTGCATGGGACGTCGAAGACAGGGCTAGAAACAGCACTTTTTTATTTTCTATCACGTTCCCCCCTATGTACAGCTTAGGCGTAGCCTTTGGTATCGATTAATCTTCTAGAAATCCATAGAACGTGATACTAGAGGGTTCTAGGAAGGACCCCTCGCAGCAATGGCCCACCAGTTGTCCCTTTCGTAGCCGCTGTCGAGGACGACCCCGCCGGCCGCGGCGACGTCCTCCTCGAGCTCGCCCTTGCAGTACAGGTGGTAGTACCTGTGGAACGTCTTGTCAGGGGCGGCTCCGGCATCGGCGTCGGCCGGGTCTTGCGGCGGCGCAGCAGCAGCAGCAGCAGCAGCAGCATTTGCCTCGACAGCACCGTCCGCTGCCGCTGCATCTTTGTTCTCTTCCTTGGTATTCTTCTTCTTCTTCTTCCGCTCCCTGCCCTGGTCGCCCTTCATGACCCAGGGCACGAGCAGGTCCTGGTCGCCGCCCTCGTCCCACCCGCGGCGGCTGGAGGCCTGCTCGAGGGCCCAGACGAAGACGAGGGCCGTGCCGCGTCCCTTTTCTTCTTCTTTCCCGCCACCACCTCCCCTTAGACACCGCAGCAGCTCCCCGACGGCGGCGACGCGGCGGTCGCGGGTCGAGAGGTGGTGGATGACGGCGATGCAGAGGGCAAAGTCGGCCGAGGCCTCGCGGAAGGGCAGCGACAGGCCGTCGGCGACGAGGACCTGGCGGGGGCGGCCGGCGTGGACGCGGGCGAGGTCGACGAGGGCGGCGCTGCGGTCGCAGCCCAGCATCAGGACTTCTTCACCGGTGGTGGTGGGGTCGAGGTCCCGGGCGGACAGGTACTTGCCGTTGCCGCAGCCGACGTCGAAGCCGACGGCGCCGGCTTGCTGGGCGGCCAGGTAGCGCGACACGAGCGGCCAGGGGCGGTGGCGGGTGGCCGAGAAGTGCGGGGCGATGGCCTCGTAGACGGCGTGGACGTGCGCTGCCTCGTAGGAATCCGGTGCTGCTGCTGCTGCTTCCATTGCTGCTGTTGTTGCCGGGGGTGCCGCCGCCGCTTGGACGGGTTCGTCCCCTCGCGCTGCTGCCGGTGCACTGTTGCCGCTGGTGGGTGTTGCTGCTGTGGTGGCCGCAGTGGCACATACCCGTTCATGCTGCTGCTGCTGTTCCTGGGGACCGACGTGGCCCTGCAGCGGGCGGTGGCAAACCTTGTCTGGCGGGCCGGGACGGGCGGGCAGCGGCGCGTCTGTGGACGGCGGCGGCGTGGGACGGAGAGTTGATGAGGCCGATGCTGGAGCAGTTTCCGATGCTAGCGCGGCTGCGGTTATGGCGGCAGGGGCGGGAGCAGCAACAACAGCAGCAGTGGTAGCAGCAGCAGGAGTGGAAGCAGCAGCAGCACCGGGGCGGCCAGCCTCCTCAACATTGCTGCTAGGGAGCTCCATGACTTGTCTGACACAAAGGTTAGCTGGCGGGGCGCATGTTATTTTGGAAGAGGGTGTGCAAATGCATGCACATGTGTGTAAGGAGCATGCGGTGTATAGGCCCGATGGGACACGCCTGATGGGAGAACGCACCTGATGCCCTCCCCTAGTGAGGAAGTACCCCGGCGAGGCACGGTACCTCGCTTCTCGCCAGCACACTCCCCCAAGCTTCCCTGGTTTTTTACTCGATTCACTCTAGCGCCGTGTCTGATGTCAGGTTGGGGGTGTCGGGTACTTGGGAGGATGTCCGGGGAGGGGTTAGGCCAGCTGGACTTGGGGTAGCTGCGGGCTATCTCTCAAGGTTTTTTGAAACGCCCCTTTTTGCCGGCCTCTTTTTTTTTTTACTTGCTTATTTTCTTTCTTCCCTTTTTTGTTCCTTTTCTTTCTCGGAGGTTGGCCTGCACGCTGGGCTGTTAGCAAGAAGTTTGACGTTGTGCTAAAGCACGACGCTCATTCGGGACTGTTGAACCCCGCGCAGCAGCTTCAGCCTCAGCCAAGCACAGCAGCAGCAAGGGAGGGAGGGGTGTGGGGTTTGTCTGCGTACAGTGTGACCACCAGCAGGATTCCGACTGTGTGCAAGTCGGCGGAAGTTGACCTGTCGTTTGCATGCGAAGGAAAAAACGTGGTGAGTGCGCAAAAGACGGGATGATGGTTGCCCTCGCCTCCCTGCTGGATTGCCGTGCCGAGAGGTCCAGGCCAGGCCACGGTCGGGACATTTGTCCCAAAACGCCCTCCTCGGCGCTGTGGTGAACTGGAGGGGCTTTTTTTGAGCGAGTCGAGTGCATACCGTACTTCTTTCCTGCTCGCACCCAGCCGCCGGCTCCAGACCCACCTGAAGCTGTTGGGGACGAACTCACAGCGCGAGAACTCTGGGGCTCAGAACTCTGTGGTTCCGTTCCGCTGGGATCATCCCCTTTCCCATCTCCAAAGATGACGTTGCATGCTTTCGGGCCCGCGGTAGCAGCAAAACTGTAAACGCCCTTGCCGCTCCTCTCGTCCCTGCCGACCGCGTTCCCCAGCCGGTTCGCTGGTTCGGGCGTCCGTCGATTGCCCGCCTGCCAAGAGATGGATGGAGGACGAGCACGATCGCTTCTCTCGACAGGGGGGTGTGGCTGTAGCAGCAGGTGGCACCTAACCCCTCCTCGTCGGATATTATTTGCCCCAGTTTTTTCTATGCACGGGCGGCACACGCGCCCCATTTTTGCCCCATGGACGACAACATCAACATCCCAGCCGTGAACCCATGAGACATCCATCAATTGCCCGTCGCCAGCCGCCATCGCGTCAAGCCTCCTTGACGTCATCCTTGTTTCCCTTTCCCTCACGATGCCCAAGTTCTCCACCAAACACAACACCAAGGACGGCCCCGTGCTCAACGCGCTCCTCTATGCCGAGATCCAGCAGCTGCGGCGCTGGGTCGCCTCGTTCCCGCGCCGCCCCTCCCAGAAGGAGACCATGGCCTGGATCGAGAAGAAGTTCGACAAGAAGATCGCCCAGTACACCATCTCCCGCTACCTCTCGAGCCGCTACGCCCACGTCGACACGGTCCCGCCCGGCGACGCCTCCCTGCAAGCCACCAGACCGCGCGTCGGCCAGTGGCCCACCCTCGAGAAGATGCTCTACCAGTGGCAGCAGGCCCAGCCCCCGGGGAGCAAGAGCACCGGCAACGAGGTCCTGCAGGCAAAGGCCCTCGAGATATGGATGCAGCACCAGGAGGCCCGTGAGGGTGAGCCCTCGACGGCCCCGCGGCCAACCCTCGGCGCAAACTGGGTGCGCATGTTCAAGGAGAGGCATGGGCTCAAGAGGAGGAATTCGCGCGGCAAACCCTTTGTGATGGCGACGGCTGCTGAAGATACGACAGCGACAATAGAGGCAAACGGCAACACAACCAACTGTTCCGATGTCACCCCAGACGAATCCGACCAAGACGACGAAGCAGACGCAGAAGAGACGGGAGATATGACAACCGAAGACAGGCATATTCGGGATGCCGTGGAGGAAGTCATGGCGGCTTCGTCTGCCAACAACAGCAACGACAACAGCAACAACGACGACGACACTAATAATAACCACGCTAATATCACCTTTGCCGCTGCTGGCGACGGCCATGCGCCAGGCCTGTCGTCGCCCTTGGCGCTCTCCACAGGGGTCGGCAAGCTTGCGGAACTCATACAGTTTGTGCAGACGTCTCGGGACACGGACAAGGAGGACCTGCTGCTGCTGCAGAGCCTGGAGAAGAAGTGGGACGCGCTTGTGGCGCTGCAGAGGGCGCGGGCGCACCAGAGGGAAATGACGGAATTCTTTACGAGGCTGCAAGGCGCGCAGTAGTGTGTCCGCATTTGGTGGCCACGGACCGGGTGTTTGTAATGTCATGACAGTGTAGAAGGACGCCAGCATATCTGTGGGTTATAATAATAGTAATAGGGGGTACACCATGCGGGAACACGACCTCTGTGTATGCTGTACCAAGGGGCGACTAGCGGTCCTTTGCCCGCGTTAGTGCCATCGACCGTTGTCGTGCTGGAAGGATGGGCGTGTGCGTGCGTGGTGATGCAGGGCAAGATGACCGGGCAAACTTAAAAATAAAACAAAAAAGGGAAAAGAAAATGCAAAAATAAAATAGGCCAAGGCCATCGGCGGTTCTAACGTTCAACCGATTTACCTGCCTCAACTTTTACGCTTCCCACGCCCTCCCTGCAGCGTGCATGCAGCAGCTTATTTTATTGTTGAATCCGAACCGCTTGCGTGCTCACATGGCCGACATTTTTTCCTTGGCGCCTCTCTTCCTCTTTCGATGTCCTTGCCTTACACGGCGTCTGGCCAGCACAGCATACACACCACACCTGGCCAAAAAAGACTTGGCCGTCTTCTTCTCCTTCCAGAAGGGCCAGGCCCCTCCGCCCCAACGCCGCTGCCCGCCCTACCCGTCGCTCGGACGGACGGCGTCTGGACGGACAGACCGTTTCCCTCCATGCCTTGCTTTTTTTCGGGCTAGGTTTGTTGCTTTCTTTTTGATTGCACACGCCCTCCATTCCAGAATCGGCCCACTCGGGCGAGGTATAGGTACATTGAATCAAAAATAAACACCGTCGGGATAGGGGGGGCTTTTCTTCTCGCGTCCCCGACGGCACACACCTCGCTCAACCCACTTCCTCTTCCACTCACACACATCCTCATCTCTTTTGTCGCCTCCCTCGGGTGCGTTGCTCCCAGCCAGGCGTCGCAGCGTCTGTCTGGACGTGTTTGCCAGACGGTGTCAGATATATCGGACGAAACCCCTCCGGCAGTTTCCCAAAACCCCCAGGGCCGGGCAGCGAATTTGACCATTTTCTGAGCGGCGCTTTTCCCCCGCCGGAACGTCCGCCCCGTCTGTCCGTCCGTCCGTCCATCCGTTCGCCAGTGCGCCCGTCCAGGCAAGGCGTTACTGGCTGCATGTGTGCACATGCCAGCGGTTCACGCAACACTTGATAGGGGGGAAAAGGTCCGGGGAAGAGAAGGCGAGATATCAAAAAAGACAAAAAGGAAATAAAGGCAAAACGCCGGTGTCCCCCACGAACTGTGACTGTGCGCGCTGCTCTTGAACTGCCGAGGGCCATGACCTCGCTTCCTCTGAGGGGCGACTTGTGTATGTAGACCGGGCCGCATGTGGCTCAGATTCGTGCTCGGCCCGAACTCCCTGATTCCCATCCCATCCAAGGCCCTTCTCGCCTTTCCCCGTTTCACCACGCAGACCTAGCCCCTCCCCGTGTTGAGCGGGCTGTCCGGGTCGTAGACGTCCGTGGTGATCGGGTCCGGGTACTCCACGCCGCCCTGGCGCAGCGCCTCCTCCATGACCTGCATGATCACCACGCTCTCCTCGAGCGGCAACCCTTCGCTCTCGAGCTTCCCGTCCCGCACGCACCGCGCCGCCTCGTCCGCCTCCCAGAACATGCCGTGGCCCCAGCCGCCGCGCGCCGGGTCCTTGGGCACCACGAACTTCTCCTCTTCCACCTCGTCGCTGTCCCGCCGCAGCACCCGGAACCCGTCGGGCCGGTACCCGTACCCCAGCACCTGGATCTCCCCGCCCGTCCCCTGGATCCGGATCGCGGGGCTGAGGTCGAACGTCCCGCCAGGCTCGCTGGTCGACCCGACCCGCAGCGACGTCAGGGCCACTCCCACGGCCCCGGTGCGCGGGAACGTCAGCACCATGCTAGTGGACTCGTCCGCACCCGTCGCTGGATACTGCACGCTGGCGCTGACGACGGCCGGCATCTCGCGGTGTTCGGCCGGCTGCGCGTGGTAGAGGACCTGGAACAGCCAGGTGAGCGAGTAGACGCCCAGGTCCAGCAGCGCGCCGCCGGCCAGGGCCGGGTTGAGCATGCGGTGGTCGTTGGCGAACCCGAGGCTGCCGTCGGGCCGGCTGTGGTTGATGGACAGGTCGGCTGTCGCGACGCGCAAAGAGGGTCAGGGGGGGTGTTCGTCAGCGGTTCGTCAGCTGTTTGTCGTGGCTGTGCAAGATCAGGGGAGGGGGCGGTTGAAACTGGATGGTTGGGTGAAACGAAACACATGGAGGAAAACTCTATACAAGACACACACCACGCCCATACACCACCCAGAAAACATGGAAAGAGGGGGATAAACTGACCGATGACGCGGTGCACCTTCCCAATCGCCCCATCCCTGACCAGCTGCCGGATCTTGACGCTCATGGGGAAATACCGCGTCCACACCGCCTCCATCAGGAACAGCTTCCTCGCCCTCGCCTCCTCGACCAGCCTCCGCGCCTGGCTGGCCGTGACGGTGAAGGCCTTCTCGCACAGCACGTGCTTGCCGGCCCGCAGCGCCAGCATCGCGTTCTGGAAGTGGTGGCTGTGCGGCGTCGCGACGTAGACGATGTCGACGTCGGCGTCCGCCACCAGCTGCGCGTACGACCCGTACGTCGCGATGGCGTCCCGGCCGGGCGCGTCCACCTTGGCGAGGAAGGCGGCTGCCTGGGAGGCGGATGTGGACGAGGCCACGGCCGCGACGGCGTGGCGGACGTCGTGCACGCCGCGCGTGGAGGGGTCGGTGAGGAGGTCCCTGACGAAGGCTTTTTTTTTGGGGGGGGGGTTCTTGTGTCAGGTTTACCTTGCCCATGGCTCTTCATGTTCACTCGGCTGAAGACATACTCTCGGCGATCCACCCCGTGGCCATGATGCCCCATTTTATAGTCGTGGTGCCTGAAGCCATTGTTGCTTGTGGTGTTTTCTGGTTTGCGTGGATGGTGACGTTGGTCCTTCACTTTTCTTGGCCCTGCTTCCAACTTCACAAAAAAGACCAAATTACGAGACGTCCTCTTCGTGATTCCAATTCAAGTATATGGAGAGGATGGCTGGAGTCGCTCGACGTGGGGACGAACTGGGCGGGCGGGGTAAATGCCTCCTCCCTTTTTATACCTTCCCGTCCCGTCCCGTCCTTCCCAAGCCCCTTTATGACGAACAAACCGATTGACCCCAAGACCTGCGAACGGCAGAAGCTCCGGCCACGGAGAGACAAGAATCGGGTCGCACAGTTGCTTGGCAGATGATAGAAGGGATACCAGGCCCCCGTATAAACTCCCTCATCAGTTCAATTGCAGTCTACACCAGATGATGCACATGTCGTTTTGGCCTCTGAATCGGCTTATCGACTCGAAAGAGCTCGTGCCCCTCACCTTGACGCCCCATCGTGCCGTCGATCCGATCGACGGGGGAAGGATGATGCAATCAACGACAGAGTGGGGTTGTCCTCTTTTTCTCGACATCGGCTACCCGCACCGATAATGCTGTGGCATGTAGAGTTGACAGACACAAGGACGGTTAAGACGTGGAAAAAAGGGGCAGGGGTTGATGCCATCGGGACCAGCCAGACATCACTAGCTTCAATCCTTCTGCGCTTATGTGACTGTCGACGTCTTTCGTGTGGAGATCCATTGGATGTTATGCAGATTCGGTCCACCTTCCTTCAATAAACTGCCGTCAAAAATATGTGTCGCTCTCGCAGACCAGGACTCGGTAAAAGCATGAAGCATTCGCAACCAATTGACAATTTGACTCGGACCGCATTCGACCAAGACGTAGACTCATCAAATTCCACGCAATGACTTCCCCTGGCCCGTCAAGCATTCCCGTCCCTCCCGCTTACTCAGAATGCTTCGACAAGCACGCCATCGCATACTATCCCAACCACATCACCAAAACCACCTCGTGGCTCCACCCCGGCAAGCTCAAGGCGCTGCAAGATGTGGGAGTGGTCCCCACCCCGGGGAGGACCTGCCAGACTCCATCCAAGATATTGAGACCAATGCCCCAGCTGCGTCTTGGGCTACGATCAGGGCCAACGCCGACGCCGGACGCGCATATCGGGAGACCGCCCCTTTCGTGCAGGGAGAAAGCAGCATGCCGGTCGAGGACGAGTACACGTCCTATGGCGTGCTGCCTCCCTGGATGCTCCAGGAGACGACCGTCCCGCCTGCCGGGAGCGGGCTGCAGCCCAAGCCGTACTGGGTCAACTACAGGGCCGGTGTCAGGGATCGCCTCGAGAGCCCGCTCGACTCGTATAAGGAGCGGATGAGAACCGCTTAGGCACTAGAAGATCCCGACTCGAGGCCACCTCCATGTTTTCCCACAACGTTCCCGGCCGGGCCAGGCCACAAGGCTCCCCGTGAGCGTTACAGGGACCTTGATTTTGACGAGCTGATTTCAGACAAGGGTCTTATCCTTGGGTCTCGAATCACTATACAGGAATGCGATTGTGGCTTCTGCACCGAGATTGACAGCCAGCTCGGAAGATGCTCCCGGCCCTGGGTACATGAGCAGTCTTGCACCGACCCATCTGCAAGGGACGAAGAGGCCGTTGTGCTGAGGGTTAGTTTTTGGAACAAAAAACTCGACGGGCTCCGGATCGAGTATAAAACTCGGATTCCAGAGGGCTCGGACAAATATCATACATGCGAAACCGAGCTCCCGATCTATGCTTGGAAAGGTACCGACCTCTTACCTGCATATCTATCTATTTCGCATTTTCTTGCTTTTGCCGCTGTATATCTGTTGTTGGCGACCCGCTAATTGACCATCAGGATCGTCGATGGTGCTTCACACCTCCTATGTAGCGGCGCGCCTGAGTGACCCTGGCCCTCTGGACCAGTCCCGCGTCAATCTCGGCTAGATCAACACTTGCATCCAGGAACACGATCACTGCAAGCCTTCGAGCTCATCCCTCGGCTTTTTACCCTCCAGGTTGGTCGACGTCAGCGACCCAGGCCGGCTGAAACTAGTCGAGCCCCTAAAAGACATCGAACGGGGCCAAAAACTCCCTTCCGAATCCTACATCGCCCTCAGCTACCGCTGGGGCGAGCAAATCCAACAGGCCACCTACGTGACTGCCCCGGAGAACCTTGCGGAAAGAATGCAAGGTTTCTCGGAGCGCGAACTGCCCCCTACCGTCCGAGACGCGGCAATCACCGCCCGTGGACCGAACGTCCGCTACCTGTGGGTCGACGCGCTCTGCATCACGCAAGGTCCCAGCCCAGAGGCAAGGGCAGACTGGGAAGCCGAGTCTGGCCGCATGAGCGATATTTACCACGGCGCCTACCTCACTCTCGTAGCGGCCGCTGCCGGATCTGTCCACGGAGGGATTTTCAACAGCAATCAGCGCGAGCGTATCCCCTACACCGAGGTAGCGCTGCGCTCGACGCTGCGGCCCGAGCACAAGGGCGCCGTCCGCATAGGCCGCCACCAGACTCACCAGGACTGCATAGAGATGCCCCTGTACCGGCGTGACTGGGCGCGCCAAGAGCGGACCCTCTCGCGGAGGCTCTTGATGTGCACCGCACCCGCGATCAAATTGTCTGGGAGTGTCAGCAGGGCAACCACACCGAGTCCGGCCATCCAGCGCTGGACGGTGGCTCGACGCGACTGCCGGCCGGCGGCGGCGCCACCGCTGCGGAGCTCCATAAACGCTGGAACGACTTGGTCAGGGACTCCTGCGACCGCGAGGTCTCGCCCGAATCCGACAAGCTGCTCGCCATTGCGGGTCTGGCCAGGGCGTTTCGCGGCATGAGCGGAGATGAGTACCTCGCCGGCCCGTGGAAAACGAGGCTGATAGATGACCTCGTCGCCACTACGTCTTCTGGCTGAAGAGTGGGCTCCCGACACGATACAGAGCCCCCCCGTGGTCCTGGGCCGCAGTCGACGGGCCGATATCATCCGGCTACATCTACAAGGAAGATACGGGGCATTACGCCAGGGTGATAGACCGCGTCGTCACCCCGCGCGGAAGCGATGATCTCGGCAAGGTTCCCGACGGCATTCTGACGATACGGGGTCCGCTGTTGGACATGTCGGGCTTTGCGTATTGGCACTTCCACGACTCCAATCGCGACAAATCACCCTCCCGGCATACTGTTGACATCACGCCTCGCCTAGCCGGCATCGGTGAAGACATCAAGGAGCGGCACGACCAAGACTCGGATCACCAGCCCAGGCTCAGGATATACTTTGATGGCGACAACAATTATGACCCGCCTGGGAACTCCATGCACCTTTCGGGCTTCCGGTTCCTACGGGTTAGCGACGTGGCATCCTTGGTGTTGAAGCGCTGTGAGGGAGAGCCAGGCAGCGCGCGGGGCTTGGCTTATAAAAGAGTTGGTCTCGCGCTCAACCGGAAGTGGCCCAGGGCAAAGTACGACTATGACAGACCGTCCGAAGACTGCACACACGAAACGATCAAAATTGTATAGTCCACGGGCCTGCATCGGTGACGAGGCAGGCAAGCCGTGGCATCGGAGCAAAGGCGTTCTGCAGCCAGCTCCACACCCAGCATCATGATTCCGAGCTCGGCAAGTTCGCACACCCGCTTTCACCCGGCCTCTGTGCAAGTACAGCTAACAGCTGGTGCATTCTTGTGCCCGCGGTGCAAGCCCAGCAAGACATAGGGGAAATGATCGAGGAATAGGAGCCTTCTGTCCCCGCATACAGAAGTCAGTCCCGCCATGGCGGAAGCGCATATGTCTCGGCCGCGCTTCCGTCGAGGCCTTCGGCGCGTGCTAGACTACATGTGTGCCAGCTGGATCGATCTAGCCGTGCGTCTTTGTGACCCTCTCTAGCCGCCGCCTGGCTCGCGGGGGCGGCTCATCAGCCCAAGCGCCCGTAGCCACATGTGCGGCACAGCAGCGTAAATTTGGTGTTTTCCGGGGAGGAGACGTGATGGCTGTGTAAGTGCAGGCGGGGACGGGCCGAGATCCATCGATATTTGCCCCACGCTCCACCCCCAGAACCAACAGCACAGGGTGCTTACTGCGCAGCACGGGTGCACCGCCTCCCCGTGCATGGGGCGAGGCGAGTATCAACCAACAGTCTCGATACATGCTATTCTTGTGTTGGGTTTACCGCATAGAGCACGATAGAGTTGGTAATCTAGTTGAGTATTGGCCTTAGATGACTGTGTCTGGGGGCTATTTTTGTTTTCGGGTACAAGTGAATGCGGCAGTCAAAGATCACGTCAAAAATCTAGCGGCTTCACGTTTGAGATGCTTAGATGTACATAATCCGCGGCCGACGAGCACTTCTGTGATCCGTCTCGAAACACACACGCACACTTACCTTTTGACATGTGCCACATCCATCCTCTCGCAATGCGTCCCTTCTTCGGTATCGCCATTCTCGGCAGCACCCTCGCCTTGGCAGCCGAGCGCTCCCAGACACATCCGGTGGAGATGAGATGCCGCAAGATAGACGATCCGCCTGCATTTAGCGGGTCGCGAAGAGACGCTTACCGGGACGCCCTTCGATATTGCAACTGCGGCAAAGCAACAACGGGCACTAAGGTATCCTGCAAGAAGGCCGAGGAGGGCAGCCGGCTCTCCGAGGAGGAACTTGCAAAAATCCTCTCCTACGAAGAGGATAACTGTCAATGCCGTAAGTCTTTTTTTTTTTTTTTTTTTTTATCAGATCCCACGGCAACCCCCTCTTTTACCCCTTGATTGAGACCCATTGAAGTCGCACATCTTTCCCCTGAACCTTATGCTGACGAAAACTCCGTGTTGCAATTTGTTTAGTAATAAGGCGAGGAATTTTCCCCTATAGACCTGGGAAGCCGGCGACAGGAACCCAGCAGCGCAGAAGCTGGAGCGCGTGAAGGGTGACATCTCATGTGCGCGGCAGCTATCAAAAGACGCAAGGACTATTCAGGAGGGGGACCTAAGGAGAGGCATTAAGCTCCCGCCGAGTTCGAAACGTTTTATTCCAGCGCAGCGTGACGGCACGGCGAGGGTGAGGAACGAACCCGAAGCCGGGCCGGCCGCGGAGCGATACTTACTTCTGTGTGATTCTCAAAACGTTCTTCCTATTCTGTCCTAGCGCCTTTAGAATCCGGTGCGGGGATTGGACGGCTCAAGAATCCGATGCGGGGATTGGTCCATACTGTCGACCCCCCCTTCGGTGCTTTTGCCTCCCACGCACCTCTTGCCTTTCGAAGGCAGCTGATAAAGCGATCCGCCGCAGGCGACCGGGCAGCCCGTTGCAGGCGACCCAAAGCCTTCCGCAGGAGCCCCCCGGGAGGGCCCCCGGAGGGCCCCCGGAGGGAATCACTCAATAGATACGCTCAATATCCGATTATCGCGAGATTTGGGCTTTGGTGTTTTGGTGCAGGCGACGCAGGCGTAGGTAGGCGGATTCAAATTGGTGACGTAGACTACGTGATAGCGCGGGTCCGTGCAGATTACGTTAGCCGCCTGCCCCTCCTATAACGCGTCTCCCAATCCTTTCAACCCTCCCCGCCCTACCTACCTACCCAACGCATAAAAAAACAACAACCTCGATGCCTTCAATCCGGATTACCGCAATCGATCGCGCGCAACGGAATTACGGTTTGTATATTGCGCGCGCGATCCTTTCTCTCTTTCCTAACCGTTGAGGCAAAAAACTGACGTTTTTTTAATGCTTTCCAGGCTCTCGCGATGGCAGCGATCGCTCCCGACCCGGGCGGTCTCCCACCTGGCGACCCTCCCGGCGACCCTCCCGGCGACCCTCCCGGCGACCCTCCCGGCGACCCTCCCGGCGACCCTCCCGCACCTCTCCCTTAAGATACCAAGCAATGCCGCAGCTGCGGTTAGGTTAAGCCGGTGGGTAAGTTCCTCCCCAAGCGAGGCACCACTTTGACTGTTAATTGCGCTGCTTGCCGGACCAAGGCATCTGGCACCAGGCGTATTGGCAGCAGTCTCCGCCACGCGTTCAGCCGGGTAGTTTCCGGCGGCACCAAACGGCCGCACGGCCAAGGCGAAGGACCGTCGTCGTTTCCAGAGCGCCCTCCCTCGCGGCCCAAAAGTCGTGCCACGTTGCCCCCGGAATGGGTGCTACCGTTTCGCCTAAAGCCTCGCTCTAACCCGGACCTTCGGTTTGACCTTTAGCACCAACCTTCCTAAGCACCTTTTCCCTTTAGCGGTGCTGGTAATGCTAATACCGTTAGGTTAGTGTAAGGAAACGTTAATAGTGCCCGCACCATTATTTATACTGTTTTCCACCCTCGGCCGGAGTCGGCTCAATCGATCAGGCCTGATTTCCGCCCTCGTAATTTTACTGCTAGCGTTCGCAATAGTTTACAAAGTAACGCTACGGTACCGAATAATACCCCAAATGGCACTCGCACCATTTACCCTCGGGGTATTAACCTAAAGGCCTTACTACCTACCCAGCGTGCCCAGCACCGACAAAATGTTGCCTTGCGAGACTACCGCTAACGGTAACGTGCCGGCGAAAACCCGTCGTTTGTACCGTTAATGTTTGCTTTTTATTCGCAAGTACCGTCCTCGTAGCACCCGCTTTTAAGCCTCCTGCAGCCGCCTTTAAAGTCCTCGTTTTTGCGACCCTTGCAGCCGCCTTCTAGAGCCTCGCAGCTGCCTTTCCGCCCTACTCCGCTGCCTGCCCTCCTTTAGTCTTTAAGACCTCGCCTCGCTCTTCCCTTTGCGGCTGGGTTTAACGAAAGCGATTTGTATGATGCCACCCCCGCTACGCTTAGAGAGGTTGCGAGGATCCAAGCTGCCCGATTAGAGGCTGCCCGTTAAGAAGCTGCCCGTTAGGAGGCTGCCCGTTAGGAGGCTGCTTTGCAAGAGGCTGTCCGTCGCCATCCTCCCACGCCTCGTCGGCGATTTCGGTCTTCCCCAGTTGATCGAGCTCGGCCTTTCGCCCGGGAGCTGTTTAGCTTTTAGCTTTTACAAATATCCTCCTAATATTCGCTTAACTCCTAGCTTAGCTCCTAATTCAGTTTCGTTAAGGAGCAAAGCGGATCGCAGCGTCGTAGCCTTTCTTGTAACAGTTAAGCTATTTGCCGAAGCGGCCGTTCCGGTGAATAAAACGAAATTGATAGCTTGGAACCTTCGTTGTATTAGAGAGATCTAAAGCCCCTGTTTTTTTGGAGATTTAGCAGCCTTTTGTTTTAACGATTAGGATTTTTAGCTAATAAACAACTTTTACGCTAAGCTTGACGCTAAGGCCGTGCCCGAATATTGCATTCGCTACCGTTACAAATGGTTTAATATTTAGGTGAATAAAGGCATTTGCCTGGGTTGTACTAATAAAAATAAAGGATAGCCTACCGATTTCCCTTTCTTTTATTTTAACGAAAATAAAATGCATTTCCGAAATATCCCTTTCTTTTTACAGTCCTTCGGCGAATTTACTTAGATTAAAAAGTAGTTAATCGCCCGGGTTTATACGCACGTTTAAATTTGTACTGTCCGTGGTTAGCAGCTTAAATACTTTAGCTACGTTATTAACTTTTAGCGGGATATAAGCGCTATTTACGATCAACTTCCCCTTTTGCCCAAAGACTTTAATATCGTAATCTTGCGCCCGCCGGCCGTCGCCCCCAACCCGTACGCCTTTCGGATTTTCCGGCGTGATTTTACGGTACGGAGGCGGGTCGTGGAGGCCTGGTTGGATTGGCTGATCGCCAACCAGCCTAGTTACGAAGACGTTTAAATTAACCGCAAACGCCTTAACCGTTTCCTTATCGATAACGACGTCCTTGGCCGCATCACCCAACTTAACATTAACGGCGACGGCCAGGCCTTTTAAAATGCCTTTGATGCCGGCGGGGACGAAGATATTAACGTTGCCGCCGCCCCAAACTTGATCGCCGCAGCTAGAAATTTGCACCGTTTCTGACAACAGCTGCGAGGTAAGCACGCTAACCCTACTAACGTACCTGTTGCCCCCCGCAACTACATTAACCTTTTTAGCGTGCGTTTTACGCCTTTAAACGATTTCAACCAACGCACTGCCCTTATTAGCTTGGCTTTGCCCTCCCTATTTCCCTTTAGCGCCGGCGAATTCACATAAGGCCGTTTCCGGAAGGTCGATTGGCTTATTTGGGTCCGGTACGCTTTAATATAGCACGATAGCCGTTTTGCCCGTTATTTTCGCTTCCGATACATCGCTTTTAACACTTCCATACGTGCTACCGTTAATAAACGCAGCAACTTTTATATTAATAAGCCCGGCCCGTATCAGCAGTTCGAATCCATAAACCAACTTAAAAAGGCGTTAAACGCAAATAATCCCGAAGGCCGGGCTTTATTGCAGTTTGTGGTGCGTTTTAGGAACGTTTTCCGAAGTAAAATTTTACATTTCTTTTACTTTATTTACTTTTCGTTTTTATCCTATTTTTCGTTTATTTATCCGTTATAATAATATTTATTTTTTAACCTATAAGCGAAAATAAAGTCCGCTTATAGGTTATAAATCCCATTTCCCCTCTTTTCCCCCCTTTTACCTCCCTCCGCCGCTGTTCGGTAAATCCGTTAGTTTTTAAAAAGCCCTGGCATGCAACCGGCCCCCTTTTTACCACTTGCGGGTAAATATCGAAGCCCGCAAGCAATAAAAGTACAGGCAAGCAGGTATAAAGCGGGCGTTTCCTTCCGTTGCGGTTCGGTAAGCCCGTTAGTTTTTAAAACGCTTTGGCATGCAACCGTTTCCTTTCTACCACCTACGGGTGAATATTAAGGCCCGCGAGCATTAAAAGTATAAGCAAGCTGGTATAAAGCGAGCGGTTGCACTAGTCTTTGCCTTTTAAAAAGGTGCCGGCTAATATCCTTTTACCGGGGATTTCCCCTTTTTTTACAAGCACCCGTCCCTTTTGGAATAACGAGCGCCATAAGCTATAGGCTATATGCTACGGCCTCGGCGCACCCAGGCTGTTTTTAACCTTTTCAATTGCGGATTTGCATTAGGAAAGTTTCGCTAAAGTGATGCCACGTTACGACGAGTGGCTACGAGCCGACGATTAGGGGAAGTACAAGATCGCCCGCGAGAATTTGAAAAACCACCTTATAATCGCCGCTTACCATTTCGTTAAGCGCATTAAGCTTTTTATCCAAAAGTATATGCAGCCCAAGTTTAAGTTTATTGCGTATTGGTACCGTTTCGAGTGGCAGGGGCGTGGCAGTCCTTACTTCTACGGTCTTTTTTGGCCTTTTTGTACGCCTTCGTTTAACTTTTTACACGAGGAGTACAATTAGCAGAGGTTCGTTAAGCATTAGGGCATTTACATTAAGGCTTTTAACCCTGTGCCTAGCCGCCGGCTTTAGCTTTAAGAGGATAACCCTTTAAAATATTGTGTTGGCACGCCTGGCGGTTTCCTTTTAAACTTCGAGACCTTGGCACGCGTTGTCAACCGCGTTCAGCAGCACGTCTGCAGCCCTGCCTATTACCTCCGCAAAAAGAAGGACGCATAAGGCCGCTTGTTAGCCGAACTTAGCTATCGGTTTTATTTCCTTCGCCCTTTGCACTTTAGGGCCGTGTTAACGATATAGCTTAACCCCAAATACCTTATGTACGACGGCGAACGCAACGACCCTATTATAAATTAGTATATCCGCGGCGTTGTTTTGGGCTGGGGCGCTAATACGGATGCTAACGCTACGATATCTTTAAAATCGGTGCTTAATTACATTTCCAAATACTGCTTTAAAGCCGAGGTGCAAACGGTTCCTTATAAGGATATTATGACGTTTTTAATTCCCTGCGTTTTTTACTCGCGGCTTATAGTGTTTTTTGTCGCTAAAATGATGAATAAGCTTATTTTAGAGCGAGATTGGCCGGTTATGGAGGTGTGCCATTACTAGTTTGAAATCCCTTTCGTTGAGTGCAGCTATAAGGTCGTTACTTTCGATTGCCGCCGTTCCGATAGCTTTAACCCGCAGATGCTAATTAGCGCCGAAAACCGTTTTAAAAAGGTTAAAAAGATTTACTTTAAGTATACCGAACGTGTTGCTATTTAGGCAGACTTTACCCTTTTTAAATTCCTCACCCGCATTAACCACGTCGGTAATAGCGCCTTTTAGCGTAAGTTTGGCCTACGCGCTAAACCTCGCCTGCTTAATTATTTCCTTCGCTATAATAAGGACCTGAACTATAAGCAGTTTGAGGATTTCGCTCGGGTAAAGCTAATGCTGCATTACTTTTACTTCGATTATAACGACTTTAAAATAATCGACGGCGAGGTTTTCGACACCTTTAAAAAGGCTTACTAATGTTATTTGGCGCAGCACTAAAATTTTTATAAGGATGATTATTACGCCGAGCTAAATAAGGAGTTTAAGGAGGACGATTTTGTTGACGAGCCTAACCACACCTAAAAGGTTACCCGGAAGGATTGGAACGATTTTGCGGTAAAGGTTCCTCGCCGTGGCCCCGAAACGGAGGATATCGACCTTTTGGGTAATAGGAAGAGGGATATAGCCTACGATTGGCTCCTTTACGTAAGCCGGTACGCCGATTTGATCCCGGCCGCCGCCACCTATTGGAAGGAAAAGCGCAATCTTTTCCCCCTTATCCCTACCAACCAAGCTCGGTCTAGGTTTACCCTTTTTAATTATAAATAGCGGCTTTTTTTTGACACCGTTGTCGCTTATTAGAACCGGGCCGTCGATGCTGGTCGCTATGGAGAGATTGTTGCACGCGCTAGGGAGACTTAGCTTTTATTACAAATTGATGGCCGCGGGGGCACCGGTAAAACCTTCGTCCTAACGTAAATCGGCTTAAAGGTTAGCCGTATAAATAATACCTACGGCATTAATAAAGAGGTTATTTTTAAAGCTGCTCCTACCAGCGTAGCAGCTAACGCGATCGGCGGCGCCACCTTGCACTCGCTTTTACGCTTGCTTGTTACTGCTAGCAATATAAATATAGTTGAGCTTATTCCTAACGAGGCCATTAATATCTGTAACACCCCACACAGAACCATGGCCAGCAGCCGCAGGGGACGCCACCGGTGACCACAAGGGAGGCCTCCGGGTGGTAGCCGGAGGGGCGCAAGCCCTGACGGATGTGCGGATTAGGAGAGTTTAACTTTGCGACACGCGCGCCGATCAGCCCCCGCAGATCAGCCCGGCCCGGAACCTTAAAAAGGAACGAAACACATCCGGTTCCGACGGACGCCGCGGAGGAGGCAGTGTGCCGATAACAACCGAAAGGCAGGCCCCGACGGACGCCACGGAGGAGGAGACGCGCCGACGACAGCCGAAGGACGCCCGGAGGGTTAGAGCATAAGGAGGGCCCGAGAGACCCCCTGTGAAGGAGGTTAGGAGGGCAAGCAATCGTTTTTCTATTTTTTATCATTATACACTTGTCGAGCTTCGCACTAATAAACCGCTGAACCTTTGAGATCCCCTTTCCTTACAGGCGTGACCCTTTCCCTTAGGGGGCCATAGTTTGTTACAATTCGATTGCTTCTTTTGCTTAGACCTTTAGCATTTACTAGTTACCATGTCGGACTTTGACGATTTCGTTGACATTAACGACCCAGGCTAGGACGAGGATCCAGGAACGGGGATATCCACCCTTCCCCTTGGACGCGAGCAACCTACCCCCAATAACCTTCGTGGATACTTTAACTTTAGCATCCACAGCGTTGCATTTTACACTCGTTCGCAGCTCGCCTATTACGTAACGCGAGACTGTATCCCTACTAAGATCCTGCCACAGTTCCAAAAAGCACTTGTGGAACGGAAGGCAGTTCGCGAGGCTTTTGGCTTCCTAAACGATTTGGACGATCCAGATCGCCTTAACCACGAGCCTTAAGTTCCGGCTCGTTCCCAAAGTTTGACCCCAAAGCAGCACGGCCAGAAGGTTAACCGCCCGTTAGGAAGACCCGGCAACCAGTCGACACCCCGGGCACCATCGCACTACACCCTGGTAAGGGACGACGACGAAAAAAACGACATCTTTCCTTCGTACGATAAAGATAAAGGCAGTCACAAAATTTTATGGAAGATGCCCGAGCTGAAGCTTCCAAGCTTAATACAGGATTTCGACCATTAGGAAAGCAAATTTAACCTTACGTTCAAAGCCAACTTTAACGGCTTTATTACGGCCAGATTACGTATTGCAACCGTTGTTAAAACCTTCGATAGCGACCTTAACTCCGCTTATAACGGCTCGCGCAAAGCCAGTCCGGTATTGGGCCTACATTGGCGCAAATTTATGCGATAGCTCCGTAATACCACATTGCGAAAAGATTCTTCACTCCTAAAAGCTACCAACGACTTACAGCAACTTATGCAAAAAAACAACGAGGACCTTAGTGTTTTCGCAATACGGTACCGACGTATATGCGGCGAAGCAGGATAAACAGCAAATATCAACAGCTACGTTATCCGTTTAATCCTTGCTTTAAAAGTTTAAATCACCCGCGGAATGCATCACAAAGCGGAGACTTTGGAAAACCTCGTCGCCATAGCCCAAATCCTTTGGGATACCTTAGGTACGGGTGCTCGCGCCCCGTACAACGAAAAAGAAGGTTCCTATAAGTCCTCCCATAAAAAGGACTAAAAGGAATCGAACAAGGACGGGAAATACAAATTTCGAAGCAAATAAAAGGGGCGTGACTAACGCAACGGTAATAGCAAAGGTAACGGACGTTTGACGTTTTTAAACGCCGAACGCTAACGACGCCGGGACGAAGGCGTATGCCTTAAGTGCGGTAAACTTAACCATATAGCGAAAAATTGCAAAAACCCCTTTTCCGCTACCAAATTTTCAACTAAAAAGGGCGAATCCCCCCAGAAGGAAAAAGCCAAAATTAATTCCTTAAAGCGCCGGAAAAAGGAAGGTGGAGAAAAGCAAAGCGAAAAGCGCTAGAAAAACTAAAAGGGAACCCGGTCATCCCCGTACCAACGTTTCGTAACGACTAAATACGCACAGCCCCTGCGCTCGTCACTAAAGGGACCGTTAGCTTTTCTAACGGCGGCCCGAAA
The DNA here is from genome assembly GCA_000733355.1 of Falciphora oryzae. NCBI lineage: Eukaryota > Fungi > Ascomycota > Sordariomycetes > Magnaporthales > Magnaporthaceae > Falciphora > Falciphora oryzae. Next base: position 262,022 of record JNVV01000015.1, read on the forward strand.
GTTGAGGTCGAGGTCGGTTTAGATACGTTCGCCGAAGTTAATACCGTTTCTATCACCTTTTGCAAATCCCTAAGCTATAAGCTATGCAACCGTTTTAAATACGATTACCAATCCCTCACTTTCGCCGCCGCAAGCGATTAGGGCGTTAAAACCTATAGTATTTACCATTTACAATTAAGCTTTCGTAACTAGAATAGCACTCCGGTGGAAGTTATCCGGCTATTCCTCGCTATCGAACGAAATTTGGCAAACGCCCCTATTTTTGTGGGTATGCTACTAATGCAAGAACTGGCTATAAACTTCCACCCGGCTAAAAGCACCTGGTGTTTTAACCAACGTCCTCGCATTTATTAGCTATCCGCATACTATTTTCAAAGGAGCTTTTAAACTAAAAATCGCGTATTTGTTTATTCCTTTCGCTTTAACCCTTTTATCGGCAGCACCGGGGAGGACGACCTTTTCGAAAACCGTTTAAACGAACCGCCAGATTTGAAAAACGTCCTTGCAAATTTACGGATAAGCTATTTCGATGTATTTAACGTCCGCAAAGGGAAAATGCTTTTAAAGCATAGCTATAGCGACTATGCTATTAATTTGCTCCCGGGCAAGGAGCCCCCGTAAAAGCAGATTTACCACCTGTCTTTAGCTGAGTTAACGGCACTCCAGGAGTACCTTACCGATGCTTTCGCACAAGGCATCATCCGCGAGTTACAGTTACCAATAGGAGCTTTTATTATTTTCGTCCTAAAGAAAAACGGTACGTTACGATTATGCGTTGACTATCGAAGATTTAACGATATTATTATTAAAAATAAAGCACCGCTTCCGTTAATCGGGGAGATATTTAACCGTTTAAACGGTGCTAAGTGCTTATTTAAAATCGATTTCGTTAATACGTATTACCGATTTCGCATTAAAGAGGGGGACGAATGGAAAACCGCGTTCCGTACCAAATACGGGCATTACAAGTACTTCGTGCTACCGTTCGGATTTACTAACGCCCCGGCATCGTTCCAAACTTATATTAATAAGGCCTTACGGGGCTTAGTAGACGATTTCGTTATCGTTTACTTGGACGATATCCTTATTTACTCCGGTAGTAAAAAGGAGCACTAATACCACCTAAAGCTGGTTTTAAATCGATTTCGCAGCTTTAAACTTTATGCCAATCCCAAAAAGTACATCTTTTTCCAACAAAAACTTAAGTTCTTAAGTTTCATCGTTAATACCGAAAAGCTCAAAATGGATCCTGCGCGTGTTTAAGTCGTCCGCGAATGGATCGACCACCCACCTCGCACGTACAAAGATATCCAGGTTTTTGTGGGATTTTGCAACTTTTATCAACGGTTTATCCACGGCTTTTCCCGCATGGCGAAGCCTTTGTACGACCTATTGCAAAAAATAAAGAACGGACGCAAACTAGGCTAGATAGGCCATTATTAGCAGGAACCCTAACAGCAGGCATTCGAGGATTTAATTAACGCGTTTACGACCGCATTAGTGCTGCGGTATTACGACCCGATTTTACTATTACGGGTCGAAACGGACGCTTCCGATTTTGCCATAGCAGGCATCTTATCGCAAAAGCACGACGGCTAGTAGCACCTTATAACCTACTGGTCTTAAAAGTTTAAAGGTGCCGAAACTCGGTATCTTATGTACGATAAAAAACTTTTCGCAATAGTAGGAAGTTTTCGCCATTAGCGATATTATTTCGAAGGGGCGCAAACTACGGAGGTGTTTTCGGATTATAAGAACCTTAAGGCTTTTATAAAGCAAAAGCGTTTAAACGGACGACAGGCACGCTAGCTATTGCAGTTAGCACCTTACGACTTCGAAATTAAATACCGGTTAGGGTTTTTAAACCCAGCCGACGCTCCGTTTCGCCGGCCGGACTATATAGACGGTCGCGAGGAAAGATAGGAAACTTTTATTAAAAAACTTCTACCGACGCTATTTAATAAAATGGGTTGGGAATAAAACGTGTTTGTTTATAAGCAGTACGCAAAAAACACTACTAAGGGAACGTCGCTTAATAAACCTCCCCAACTAGTAAGCGCAAAAAGCGCACCTAACGAGCGATCCCCCAAAGATTTTATTTCTAACCGGCGAAACGAGCGGGATAGCGTACGTTTAGCACAACTTACGTTAGCCAACGATCTAAACGCCTTTAAGGTTATCCATATCTTACAAGTGCAATCTGTTATTCGTTAGAAGGCACGTATTGCTTTGGATTAGCTTGAAAGCAGCGTAACCACGGATTCCCTAGAGGAGATCCTAACGCCGCTAAGAAAATGGATTGGGGACGTACAAAAGCGGGATCCGGCGAGCATAAATTTGCTTAAAAGGCTAATAGTAGTTAAAAAGCCCCGCTTAGCAGTACCTGTCACACGGAAGAACCTGTGGACTCACCTAATCGGCCCCACAGAAGGTCCGGGAACCGGTATAGGTGCCCAACGGCCCCGAGGCCCAAAGGCCGAAGGCCGGAGGGGCAGTGTGAATCATGTACTCAATACTTCGCACGGATCACAGGGTGGTTTATATAAACCCTGCCATCTCCTATGTCCTCCATGAAAGATTCCTTCTTCCTCAAGCATCTCTTGAGCCCATAGAAAGATTATCTGCAATATAGAGATCCTTCTCCAAGCCGTCTTTGACCCCTTGTTACAGTACCTAACGTAAAATACACCGCACCGCACCGAAATATTGCGATAACGACTCGGCAGCAAAAAATATCGTATTTCCACTTAGCTGACGGTAACGAGTTAATTTTCCGGGGAAATTAGGTTTATGTCCCTGCAAACGAGGCTTTAAGGACCGAAATCCTAAAACAGTTTCACGATTTCCCGGGAGCCGGTTATTAGGGCGTGGCCAAAACTTTAAATCTCATCTAGCGCTTTTTTTGGTAGGATAGAATTAAGGGGGATATTACGGCATATGTGGCATCGTGCCCTTAGTGCTAAAGGAAAGCGATTTATCGTTACAAGCCTTGCGGCAAACTTAAACCCCTACCACCGCTAAAAGACGGGCAGCTTATAAAAGAGATCTTTTTGGATTGGGTGACCGGCTTACCTGAAAGCAGGACGGCGGGTGGTTAGGTTTTTAACGCGATTTTCGTCGTTATGTGCCAATTAACCAAGTACGTGGTCCTTATCCCCATACGAGCTGACACAAGTGCAGGACAGTTCGCAAAGCTGTTTTTCGAGCGTATCGAATGCGTGTTCGGTACTCCTAAAAGCATCGTTAGCGATCGCGATAGCCGCATTACTAGTGGCTTTTGGGAAGAAGTGTGCAAGCACTAGATTATCAAAAGACGCATGTCGACCGCCTACCATCTTTAAACGGACGGGCAGACGGAAGTCCTTAACCGCGTTATCGAAGATTACTTCCGCAGCTATTGCGCCGGAACTTCACTATAGGGCATTCGCCGTTCTATTTCTTGTACGGATCAGATTGCGAGATGCGGATTGATATCGCGGATAATATCCCTAAAGGGAGGGTACCCGCAGCAAAAAACCGCATCGAACGATTTTATGCATTGCGTAAAAAGTTTAAAGAGACGTTGCTGTAGGCACAGGAACGGTCAGCTAAGTACTACAATAAAAACCATATCCCTATGCAGTTCGCAGTTGGAGATTTGGTTAAAATGTTTACGAAAAACCTGCGTTTAAAGAATAAGAAGTTAGCACCTAGATGGATCGGTCCTTTTCGGATTACCGAACGCATAGGCTAGCAGGCCTACCGTTTGGCATTTCCCGAGCATTACCGCCGTTTTTACGACGTTATTCCCGTGCAAAACCTCGAGCGGTATACTGCCAGAGAATAAAAAAACGAGGTGCCGCTACTTATACCAAAGTACGAGGACGACCAAAAGGAATAAGAGGTCGAAGAAGTACGAGATAAGGGACGGATTTAAGGCAAGAAGTACTACTTGGTTAAGTGGAAGGATTGGCCGGCAGAGTACAACATTTGGGAGCCCGAAGAACACCTTCGCGGCGCACCCACGAGAGTACGAGCCTTTCAAAGGGCCCGGAACAAAAGGAACCGAGAGATCCGCGAGCTCCAGGACGTGGAGCCAAGCAATGAAGAAAGGGACACTTGAAATCGCCAAGTTAGTCATTTTTTTAAGGGTTTTATTAGAAACCAGCGCTTACCCCAAGCGAGGGAGAAAGACGGTCAACGCCTTTGCGAGTCCACGAAGACTTGTCGTTGCATTAGGGAAAAGGAGAAAGTTAAAAGCCGAGGACAGCCTCTTTAGGAAGGGGATAGTTGTAACACCCCACACAGAACCATGGCCAGTAGCCGCAAGGGACGCCACCGGTAACCACAAGGGAGGCCTCCGGGTGGTAGCCGGAGGGGCGCAAGCCCTAACGGATGTGCGGATCAGGAGAGTTTAACTTTGCGACACGCGCGCCGATTAGCCCCCGCAGATCAGCCCGGCCTGGAACCCTAAAAAGGAACGAAACATATCCGGCTCCGACGGACGCCGCGGAGGAGGCAGTGTGCCGATAACAACCGAAAGGCAGGCCCCGACGGACGCCACGGAGGAGGAGACGCGCCGACGACAGCCGAAGGACGCCCGGAGGGTCAGAGCATAAGGAGGGCCCGAGAGACCCCCTGTGAAGGAGGTCAGGAGGGCAAGCAATCGTTTTTCTGTTTCTCATCATTATACACTTGTCGAGCCTCGCACTGATAAACCGCTGAACCTCTGAGATCCCCTTTCCCTACAGGCGTGACCCTTTCCCTTAGGGGGCCACAGTCTGTTACAATATCCGCAACCGCTTTAAAGATATGGAATATCTTTTTATCGACGAAAAGTTTATAATCGGCATTACTACTTTGAATTTTGTTGACCGCCGTATGCGTGAGATCTTTAAGGAGCCCAACCTTTTTTTTGGAGGCCGCAATATTATTTTGATCGGAGATTTTTGGCAGCTCCCTCCAGTTATGCAGCGTGCGTTTTATACCTTTAGCTTTCGCCTCCGGACCTTTAGGGAACATTTTGGCCGTACGGCTTACAAAGAGTTTAACCAAACCATCGAGCTTAGGACCTTTATGCGCTAAGCCGGTAAGGACGACGAGGTTATCCGCTTCCGCGAAGCATTTAAAAGCCTGCGGTTTAACAACTTTACTGTTGAGCATTGGAAAACTCTTTCGGCACGCATCCAGACCGGCCTTTCCCAGCCCGAGGTTAGGAGCTTTAATACGGCCGTACGCATTTATCCTACTAACGTTATGGTTAAAAAGTACAACTTTACCTATTTAAAGCTTTTAGATAAGCCCGTGGTGCCCGTTATTGCTACCAGTAGCGGCCCCGGCGCTGACAGGGTTGATTCCAAAAACGCCGGCAATCTTTACATATTACTCCCGATTTGTATCGGTGGTAGAGTGATGTTTACGGAGAACTTCTGGACCCCGGCCGGCCTCGTTAACGGTGCTTGCGGAGAGGTTTGGGACGTCGCCTGGCCCCCTGGCACTGAGAACCTACGAGATCCTTAGACGCCTCCGTTTTTGATCCTGGTAAAAATGGATAAGTACGATGGCCCCCGCTGTTTCGAATTACCCGATATCCCGGTTGACGTTGTCTTTGTTTTCCGCTTTATACGGGACTTTATAAAGGGTAACGCGGCCTGTACCCGGGTCCAGTTCCTTGTTACTATCGTTTACGCTATCATAGTCCACAAGTCCTAGGGCTAGACGTTGGAGAAGGCGGTTTTGGATATTTCGCATCGCGATTTTATGGCCGGCTTTATTTACGTCGCTATTTCTAAAGTTAAAACGATTAAGGGCTTTATGTTTGATTGTTTTTTTTTTTTCGATGCTATCCGGGTTAGGAAGGATATAGTTGGGCCTGTCCGTAACGTAGACTTTAAGCGCCGTGTCGATGCCGGAGAGGTTATAAACCTTCAGCCCTTTCCCCCTCCCCCTCGCCAGGAGCCGGCCGTTGAGGATTACGAGTTTGAGGGTAGCGAGATGGAGGCTTTTGGGTTGTTTACCGATATTTCCTTTTGATCCAAGATTTGGGGGTAATAGTAGGATATTAGCGCTAAGCACGAGGGCGCCCCTGATCTTTGAATAGCCTTACGCCCTGGACCTGATTATTTCCGCTTTTTATTTGACCGTTGTTGTTTTTTTTTGCAATAAGTGGAGATTTTGTTTTTGGATTTGTTCCTTTTTATGTATCCAACAAGTATCGCTCCGCGCGGCGGTGCAGGTATCGCTTTTGCGGCCGGGCCGGCTGAGGGTGAGGAACGAGGCCTCGCCGTGCCGTCACGCTGCGCTGGCGCCTTCCGGGTTTTGGGTGGTTACGAGTACTACGAGAGATAATAAACACCAAAAAAAACACGGTAACTCTATTTACTTTGCCTTTTTGAATAGCTTCACCGTTACCGTTGCGCTGTTTTGCCCCTGATGAGAATCTCTCTTTTTTTCCGTGCGGAAAAGTTAAAATCAGGGCAATTTGGCCCACGTGCCCCCGGAGGCACGGAGGGACGTGCACTGGCGCCAAGTTAGCGGAGCGGCACTGATTTTATTACAAAGGTTGTCTTAGAAGCTCTTGTTGAAATACTTTGCGGGGCATTAATGTTACTGCTTTCGTTCGGCTTATCTGCGGAGCAACTCGCACAAGACGCACGACCTTTTCTGTCCTCATCCTCTCCGATATTGAACACTGACGTCTCTGTGGTATACAGCACTTACAGGCGTCGTCATGGCTGGGGGCTCACTACGAGGCCTTCCCCTGATGTCTCCTGTAGCACAAAGGAGGGAGGGAAAGATGTAGCAATAAGCACACACCTATGATAGCACCAACTCCACCATCCAGTCCTCCAGTTCGGCGCCAAATTCCTTTCGAAACAAGTCTGCCGCCGTGAAGCCGAGCCGGTCCCGGATATCCTTCCGAATACCTCGCTGGGATAAAATCATAGCAATCCGTTGAAAACGAGGCAAATCCCCGCCCCTGCGAGCAAGCAGGTGCAGCGCAGTTCTTCCAACCTTGTCGGTTGCGTTGATGTTTTTCACAGCCTTGGCCAAAAGCTGGATACAATCGATCAGACAGTCGCGCTCACACGGTTTCGTAACGAGAGGGTCCGATGCTGCTGCCACCCGTTCAACAGCCTGAAGCAGCGGCGTGTCTCCGTAGCTGTTTTTTGCGTCTGGATCAACGCCCCAGGCGAGGAGAAGGGCCAGTACATCGAGGTGGTCCGAGGCAAAGTTCGTCAAAGCCAGATGCACTAAACATATTCGAAACGACGCGCCAAATTAACAAAATGGGAAACGAGAAGAAAAACGGAACATCGGCGTTGAGGAACAGGGGCGGGAGTGTCAACGGTGGGAAACTTACAAGCGTTGCGACCATGAAATTTCTCAGTGGCATTCACGTCTGCGCCGCGTTCAAGAAGCAACTTGACGATGCTTGGGTTCGGAACTTGGTCTGGCAGCTGGTGTAGCGATACAGCCACGAGCAAGAGCGTGTATCCTTTAAACTCCGAACGCCCCACGTCCGTATGCTTGTTGACGTCGACCCCCCCAATCCAGCCAAAACTCAACAAGGGCCAGGTCGTTCCTTCGCACCGCCTCAAAAAGGACCCGGGGCATCAGGTCGAAGGCGGGCTCGGGCAGGTTGGCGAGGAGTAAGCCAACAAGCCTAAAGAACTCTTCTTTGGTCCGGATTCCGGGCCCGTACGTCAGGTGTGGAAGTATCTTGAATTGCGAGTCCCGGAAGCCCAGCTCGATAAAGTAGTCTTCAACTTCGTAATAGTTCTCGCCGCGATCCAAGTTTTCCCAGCTGAAGCCATCAATATCCGTGTCGGACACGGCAGCACCTCTACTAGCCGCCCATTTGAGCATATAAAGGCCGCCGGAACTCAGGGCCAGATATGCCTGCCACCATTGTTAACTATAATTAGCTGGGCGCTGGAAAGGATGGACAGATACATTTACGGCGTTTAGGAAACTTACAAAAGGCCTCGGGAAGTAATAAAATGTAACCGGGGACATGTTAACGTCAAGACCACGGCTAATCAGCAAATCGATGACATCAAGGTTCGTTTGATGCACGGTCGGATGCATCAAATCACTCCTCCGCACTATGAGGTTGCAAGCAGGGCCGTCGTCCATCCCATCGTCGTCCTGCCGCTCGAAATATCTCCGGTTGGCATCGGCGCCAGAGTCGAGCAGCAGGCGCACGAGCTCGATGCTCAGGGGGCGCGGCGGGACGACCTCCCGGCTGTACCCCTCCATGACCGCCTCGTGCAGCGGCGAATGGAGCCCCTCGATGGTGTCGGAATCGGCGTCGACGTCTGCGCCAAGGGCGAGGAGCAGGCACGCGACGTCGGCATGGCGCCCCCGCACTGCCGCGTGAAGGGCCGTCTCGCCCTCGTGGACGCCGCTAATGTTGATGTCGGGGCTCCGGACCAGGGCGGCCATCAGCGCGTCCAGGTCGCCTGCGCACGCGGCCTCGTAGTACTTGCGGGCGTCGTGGTGGCCCGGGCCGAAGAAGAACTGGAGGCTGCGGCGTGCATCGCGATCCGCGTACTCTTGGCGGACGCGAGCTGAATACTCGCGTTCCGCCATGATGAACTGAGGGCCTGGCGGTTCCACCGCGGCGGTAGGCAGTCTCCGCCTGGCGCTGGGAGAGAAGGCATGGGAAGATTGACCAGTGGTGCGCGGGGCGGTGTGGTTTTCAGTACTCCGCGACCTCGTTGGTGCCTGGCGCGTGTGCTGTGGGGACATGCATGAGGCCGACCTGGGATAGTAAACCTCATCCTCTAGAAGAGTTTGTGGCGACTGGGTACATTTTCAGGGAGTCGTAGGAAAGTAATGGCGAAGTCGTTCTTCTTTATTGCATGTCTTCTTGCCTTCTCTTTGTCATGCCCGGCCTTCTTCGCCTCTCATATCTCAAGTTCAGTACCAAGACAGTACCAGATGATCACTTGACGTATCCAATCTCGCATAAGAACCGGCAACAACACCACCTCGTGCCGAAAATAGATGTCGAGCTCACCTAGGTATCGAGCCGACGAACAAGGCACAGTATAAAAACCTTCCGAGATGGTCATACAGCAGCAGCCGCCGCCCGCTTCTCGTCGTCCTTCCCCGAGGCAACAGGAGCATAACCCCTCTCCTCATTCTTCACAGCCTCCTCGAGCCGCCTCTTGCTGCAGCGCGCCATGTACCCCCTCTTGCACCCACCATCCTCCCCAAACCACGTCTCCTCCGGGCACGACTTTCCATACGTCTCAACCAGCAAAACCCAAACCACCATCCCCGTCGTGGCCGCCACCAGCCCCAAGCTCTTGAGCGAGTCCTCCGGCACGGCAGCCAGGGCGCATATAGCGGCAGCAACAATGGCGCGGTTGGCCAGCCGCAGGGGCTTCGGGACGCGGCAGGTCGGCGGCAGCTTGTGCTCGTGGCAGAAGGAGATGACGCCCATGAGGGCCAGCGACAGGCCGAGGCCGACGCAGTAGAAGAGACGGACGCCCAGGGGCAGGTAGGCCTCGGAGCGGTGGGCGTAGACGTCGGTCAGAGCCTTGGGCGGCGCGTTGGGCACGTCCGAGGCCACGACGAGCTTGGATAGCCCTGCAGTGGCGACGACGTAGCTCATGATGAAGGGGAGGTGGGCCATCAGCCAAAGGAGGTCTGTTTGTTTCGGGTTTGTTAGCGTTAAGGAAATAAGAAGGGATACAAAGAAACTGACAGTGCTGGCTCGAACGGCGGATGGCGTGGACGTGGATGTTGCCCGCGTCGACGTCAAAGTACAGCCAGTTGAAGATGTAGGCCTGGACCAGGCCGAGTATAGCCTTGCCGAAAAAGGCATTGAGGCCGTAGCCCTGGTTCTGGAACAGAATCGCCACGACGCTGTAGCCAAAGACTGTTGTGGAATGTTGTCAGCGATGAACAAAACAGGGGCTAAGCAAAAGAAGCAGACATACCCAACGACACAAACGCATTAGTCCTCTCCACCTTGTGCTCAATGTTGATGGCCGGGTAGAACTCAAATTGCGGCGCCAGCCTGCGGCTCAAAGCCCCGAGCCGCCCTTTCCCCTTTGCCGCCGCCGTCGTCGACCATCGGTACAGTAGCATCACCAACCCGCCGCCGACCAGGTCCAGCACCAGGGCGACGAACACGAGCCCGAGCCGCCGCGGCATCTCAAGGGCCGTGGCCCCGACCCACAGCGCGGCCGGCACCACAATAGCCACCGCGGCCCCGACCATGGTGGCGCGCACCAGGGGCACCAGCACCGCCGTGAGGACGAGGTACGCCGCCATAAACAGGCGGGCGGCCACGTAGAACCCGACCAGGAAGACAAAGGTGTCGTGCCCTTCATGAAACGTCGAGATCATGTTGGTCGTCATGCCCACCAGGCACGCGATCAGGAACAAAATCTCGACCCGCTGCGCAACGTCGTCGATGTCGAACCAGCTGACTATCTGCGCCACGTCGGCCCAGATCTTCCAGCCCATGCAGAAGGTCACGACGAAGCGCAGCAGCTCGGCGCCGTCGGGCGACTCGGACAGGTGCTCGCCGTTGACGTGCAGGATGCCGACGTAGATGAGGTCGAAGAAGAGCTCGAACGACATGACCTCGGTGAGTCGCGACGCGCGCCACAGCAGGCCCCGGTGGAAGTACTGCTTGACGACCGGCCGCCGGAACAGCTTCATGGTCGTGCCCGTCCGGCGGTCGCTCCAGTCCGACTCCGTCGCGCCGCTGAGCGTGCTGGCCGCCGAGCTGGCCACCCCGTTGCCGTTGTTGCCTCCTGGCTCGTCGCCGTAGGTGCGGACGTGTGCGCCATACTAGGTATATACATCAGCAGAGTTAGTGTCAGGACCGGGCCCCTCCCTGTGCTAAACAAGAAAGATGAAAAAGAAAACGCACCCCAAACTTGGAAAACGTCGCGTTCAGCCGGCTGCCATGGTCCGTCAGCCGCTCGATCTGCGCAGCCACGTCGCGCAGCTGCGCCGACACGCGCTCCCACTCGTCCAGCAGCTCGCCCGCGCCCCCGTGCCGCCGCCGCAGCTCCTCGCGCCGCGCGTGCGCGTGCGACCGCGTCCGGTGCAGGAAATGCCGGTGCTCCTCGGACCCGTGCACGACCACCTCGACCTTTTGCCGGTTGTCGCCTCCTTCTGATGCTGCTGTGCCCGTGTTGTTGTTGTTGCTGTCGCTGTCCTGGGCAGAGACCGTCGCCTCCGCACCAGCCTTCTCCCGGGGCTCCTCCTCGGTCTGCGTCGCCTCGTCCGCGTTCTTCCGGCCGGCATTGGCGGCAGCGTCGTCGTCGATCCGCGCCTCGCACACGCCGTACCACGACCGCAGCGCCGCTGCGTCCTCGGGCGACCCGACCAGCACGCGCCGGCCGTCGGGCAGCGTGAACTCGGACAGCGCGCGCCGGGCCGGCGGGGTCGACGAGCCCTTGCGGTTGCGGGATTCCATCCTTTTTTTTATATTCCTGTCTCTGCCGTCGTTGGCTGAGGTATAAGGGGCGTCGGTCGGTCAAGACCACCCAAGCTGGACGGCGACGGGTGGATTCAAAGGGAAAGAAGCAGCAGCGGTGGCCCTCCTTTTTAGTCCCCTCTTAGTCCCGGATCTGCATAAAGACCGGCGAGTGAGCGAAAGCGTGCAATTGGTTGGTTACTTCGTCCCTGCCAGACAGCTTCGATAGACACCGTCTTCCAGCCACACCTGTTTGGCACCGGAGAATGCACGTATGCCCTTCAAGTCCTTGAACCAATGCGCCAAGGTCAGCAGAGAGCTGCAGTGTCCTGCTAGCCGACCACGGGAGGGGAAGGGGTGATAGATAGGCATTGCCCGCCTAGTCTCGCCAATCTCGTCCAGACTCTCTCCTCTTTTCACCTCTTGTCCTGTTGATTTGACCCCTTTTCCCCATCCTGCACGGCGGCCCGAAATGGGTGGGTTGGACTCACTCACTGCCCCTGGGTTGACAGCAGGGCCCTTATGCACGGGGCTGAAGTAAGCAACCCCTTTCGCCATACCTCACCATTGGCGTTCCTAGCCAAGCCCATTACCCCGGGCCTTTGTTTCAATGCGTTTCCTGGGATTATCATCTAGGCCTCATTATCAATCTGTCACCCAGGTATGGTGTGCTCGGGATGATATGGGGGAGCTCTGCAAACCAGGGGTCCAAAGCTTCGCTAGCTAGCTCCGGCGAGCTTCTCGGCGAGCCTCGGCGAGGTGCCGCCAAGCTCAAACCCAAGCTTCAGATCCAGCATGGAGAAAATGAGGGGCAAGTGGGAAATGCCATGTGCCCAGGCATCGGATTGTCAGAGAAGCACGTCTTGTCTAATAAATACAACCCCCAAATGACAAATCGCAAAACTGCGTGTCAAAACAGGTCCTCCAGACGTTCATTTCCAACAAAGAGCTTTTATTGCTGACCTCCAGTCTGCTCACAGACAAGCGCCAATTCTCTCGCGCTCGACTGAGCGTCGCAAAAAAAACGGTCCACGAACGCCAGGGACAACCCTCCAGACACGCGCTTCCCGTGAGAAATAAAAATGAACCATGTGAAATGCAATCCATGCCAGCAATAGCAAAAAGAAAAAAGCAAATAAAAGCAAAAACCACGCCCCGATCCTTTTATATCCGTTAAAGGGGGTATCTATACCGACAAATCATGCCCCTCGTCCTTGACGCCAGCCATAGTGTAAGTGCAAGGGAAAAGAGAAGCTCGCAGAAGAGAGAGAAAGACGGAAAAAGAAAGGCCAGAAGGAAGGAGGAGGAATGGAGAAAAGGCGGTAATGAGAGGAGTACACAGTGAAAATAGAGATTCCACACCGATATCAAAACACGGCTGACATCAACCGGGGACAGGCACCTAGCACTTGCAGAAGGCGTAGACTGCACGTGCAAGGCGCCCAGCCTGTCACAGCACAGGCAGCAACAAGATAAACGAGAACAATATTCGAAGAACGAGGGAGGATCGGACGCAACATCGCCGGTGCAGACTGGCCGCAGCTTGACCAGCCAGTCGCCAGGATAGAAAAGAGAAGAGAAAAAAAAAAGTAACACAACCCCGCGCGAGGCTAGTGCTAGTTGTTGCGGTCCGTCGACTTCCGGGGCTTGTAGTCGGGCACCTCGAGGAACGTCAGATTTTCCTCGTCGTACTTGTAGGCGTGGAAGTCGTAGCCGTATGGCTTGGGCTCGATCGAGTACAACATGCCGAGCGGCATGTCCAGGTCCGCAATGTCGTTGCGCGTCAGGTCCATGAAGTAGGCAATGAGCACTCGGCACACAGACCGGTGGCTGATGAGAAGTACGTGGTCCGTGATACGCTCGATCTCGCGCACCATGTCGCGCAGCCGGCTAATGACACGCAGGTAGCCCTCGCCACCAACGCCCGGGTACACGTAGTTGAGCTTGTCGGCCGACCGCTTCTTGTACTCGTCCGGGTACTTGGCCGCGATCTCGTCGTACGTCATGCCTTCGAAGCTGCCAGTGTGCATCTCGTTGAGCATCTCCCAGTTCTTGACGTCATAGTCCTCGTCCTCTTCAAAGTACTCGGCCGTCTCGACGCTGCGCTTCAGCATCGACGTCCACACGCAAAAGTTCTTGGCGTCCAGCTCCTGAAAGAGCTCGGGGTAGGGGGGCGTGTGGTCGCCAGGCTGCGGCGGGAACGAGGACTGCGCGATCTTGTCCTTCTGCTGGACGAGCCACTCCTGTCGCTTCTTAGTGATGAACTGATGCAGCGCCATGCCGTAGTAGTGGCCGCGCTCCGTCAGGTTCGAGTCGCCGCCCAGCTTTCCCAGCTTGTTGTCTTCGCTCTGGCCGTGGCGCGTGATCCAAATCTGGCGCGGTGCTAGATTGAAGGTGGTGAGATATGACGCAATGCCGCCGCTCAAGAATCCTCGCAACCTATGCTGGACCATTTTCCTCCCCACGTCGATCATCTGAGAAACGGGTCAGCATCCAGTAGCCCCATGGCGACACGAGAAAAACAAAGATCACGGGCTCACCTGGATGTACTGCATGTCGTGGGATTCCTCATAAGTTCCCAGCGGCACGTAGGCACTCTCGTATTGCTTCACCCTGGCCTTGAAATCCGCCAGCGACTTGACCGGATCCTTGTCTTTGTAGTCAGGGCCCGACAGCTTCAGGCGCATGTTGGCCTCGAGGAGCTAGAAGCAAAAGTCGGAGTCAGCATCTTCCTAGTTGCACCGTGGGCAGAGCTAGCTAGGTAGCTCATGGTTAGGGGAGCAAGCACAGCGGCCGACATACCGTCTCGTCATGGCAGATACTTTCGATAAAAAGGATGCCGAGCTTGGGCTCCCGCTCCTTGACGCGCTTCACAATCTGCTCGCGGCGCTTGATCGTGCTGTTGGTCGCATCGAGGATTCCCACGCTGCCGTTCTGGCAGAGGAGATAATCCAGCACCTCGTCGAGCGTGTCCATGGCGACCCGCTCGCGGATCTTGGCGGCGGACTCGTTGCGGGGGTTGAAGAAGCTTGCCGACTGCTCAATCTGGTCGTCGTGGCCGTCTGCGGCGCTCTCTTGCTTGCGGGCCCGGGGCGAATTCAGGTCCAACTCAGGGGGCTCGCCCATCTTCCCGGCGTCGACACTGTTCACCTTGAAAAGGATCGAGGCAGCCTTGAGAGGGGCAGATTCGTGGTCGGCGTGTCGGTTCGAGTCACCGTTAGGTTGCTGTGGCGGCATGCCAGCGGCGACTCGCCTCCTATTCCCGACGTTGAATATCTGTGCATTGTGCTGCTGCCATGAAAGATAGCGCTGTATCTTCTTGGTTATGTACGACTTGCCCCTCGCAGGGAGGCCGACCATGACGATGACCAGCTTTGCGGCAACATCGCGGTTCGGGATTCTGCCGTCGGGGGAGACGCGCGACCTGGTCATGCCAGGGATGTTGAGAGTGGTTGCATGGGGCCGGACCCGCGGGGTATGGCTCCCCGAGTTTTGCCTCACCGGAGGGCTAAGATCACGAACATCGTCAGCGCTGTAGCTCTTGCGATCCGAGGCCCAGAGCGACCGTGTAGCCATGAACCGCGGTGACGGCTAGGAGCGTAAAAGGCAGGTTGGAAAGTTGGGGTTGTATGCGTGTGTATCGGAGTGTGGGTGGGCGCATGTGGGTGTGTGATACTTGCCCGCACGCAAGAACGACGTGGATCAAGGGGGGTTTATGCACGGGAAAGCAAAGGAGGGGGCGCCCACATTCTTGGAGAGCCCGGAGCTGTCGAGGAGATGCTCCTTGCATAAGGACTGGAGCTGTCATAGAGCGGGGGTCCGGGTTTGTCGCGCAGAGCCACGTCAAAGTTGCTCAGCGACTTGAGGGCGTGCGCTATGGCGGCGGGAGGACCGACAGGGGTTGGATGCAGCGTTGCCGTCGATGCCGTCGCGGCGCTGATGTGATTCGTGGCGCCAGGGGCCAGCGTCTGGGAGGTTGGGGCGGGCGGCGGCTTCAGACGGTCGCCATTGGGTCGGGTGATGCTGTCGGTGCTGCTGTCGGTGCTCCTGGTGGTGGAAGACGAGAATGAGACAGCGGTGGCGGCGGGTGGTGCAGCAGCCGGGGCGGAAGTGGGTGGGGGAGGGAGCGTCGGGGTTGGCGAGGCTGTGAGGTGGTTGCTCATTGCCAGTTTCGCCAGGAGAGACTGCTGCGCCTGTTTGCGCCCACGGTCTGGAGGAATCGTTTCGGGTTAGAAAGCGCAGAGCGGCGAGGTAGAGCGCCTAGGAAACACACGTGCGCCAACGCAGAACTAGGACAGGTAGGTGGCGGCTTGGGCTGGTGGAGGGTCGCAGGCAGTAGACGGTAATTGTAATGATGGTGGTGTAGGAGCAGAGATATGTATGGGATCCGAACCTGGGACAGCCGTGGCCGAAGGCATCAATTAAAATGGCAGCGGAACACGGCCAAGACCTGACGTGGTGTGGTGCGGACCTTGTGCTGCGGTCCCAGGTCGGTGGTGACGCTTCGAGGCGAGAGCTGTGCCAGGCCTGGTGCCAGTGGCCGATTCAGCGGAAGGCAAGCCCCGGTTCAAGGCCAGGGGCTGTCCAGTCGATGGCGGCGGGCCAATTGGAGCAGCAGCGCCGATCAGGTGGGTCGCAGGGGGGGCGGGCGCTGCACCCGGGGTGTGTGGAAGGGCCCTGGGCGGCAGGGGTGGCAGCGCAGGGGGCTGAAGAGACTCAACTGCAAGATGATGAGCCTGCACCAGCCGACTGCCTGAACGGGCTGGCTTGGCGGGGTTTTTTTTTGTTGGAAACAAACCTGGGATTTTGTTGGATCCCGTTCCAAAAGCTGCCGCAGACTGTGCGGAACTCGCGGGGACACACACGACTGACGGCCGCTCTGCGAGTGTGCCCAGCAGGTGCTTCGATCTCGGGTCCAAAAGATTGCGTCTCGTGATTGCTGATCGAAAACCGTTTGTTTTCTGGCGCCGTCGTTCGACTGGCTGGTATTGGGTGGGCGCCGTAGTTCGTATTTCTCGCTGGTCGCTGCGTGCGCCTGGCGGTGCAAGTTGGTTGGTTGGTTGTTTGGTTGGTTGGAATGCGACCAGCCAAACGGCAAGGCGACGATGACTCCTTTTTTGCCCCTTCTTTTCTTTTATTTTTCTTGCTGCCGTTTCGCTTTCGTTTGTCTCTCGAAGTCGCAAGAGGCAAAAGGAAAGAATCTGCCGATTCGCACAAGCTCACGCGCGGCCGAGAGGGCTGGCTCGCATTGCTTTTATCCCCCGCGCAACTGACTGATGTCTGGTGGTCCGGACGTGCTTGGTTGAGTTCCTCCTGCGGCGGCTTCTCCCTGCGAAAGGCTGCCTGGTCACTGCCGCTCCCCCAATCCCTGTACGTGCGCGCACAACAAGCAGGCACGCCAGTTAAGCTTCAATGCGGTTGAGGCACTGGACGGCGAGAGCGTCTGAGCAGAAGAGCGATCGGGCTCGAGAGAAGCGGGCAACGACAATACGATCGAGGCGTGGAAGGGCACAAGCACTGCACAACAAAGTTGTTTTTAGGGCTTATTTGGCATGGATGATTTCCCAATTCTTTTTGACTCGCGGCTCGGTGGCCACACCAGCCCGAATTACACTCCCGACGGCCTGGGACCAGGAGCTGGGGCCAGGAGGAGCAGCGGCTACGGAGACTTGGATCGCCATCACAAGTTTTTTTGGCCCAGTGGTGCCTCCCTCCGATGCTACCGAGTCAGATTGGCCATCCACCACGACGCCCGATGCCGGCTGACTCTTTTTTTCTTCTCTCCCTCCCCGCTCCTCCGCTTGGCTCACGCAGCTGCTACAGAAGTTCGCGCACACTGTAAGGGGCGGCGGGCTGCTGCGGGGGTGCAATGGCAGGACGGCTGGGGGCGTGGATTCGTGGTGCAAATGATATTGGACACAGAATCAACCGCCAGTGAAGCCCCGGATGCCTTCTCTCGGGAAAATAGCCTGGAGGTGGCTTGCACGCCGGCCCACCGGTTCGGTTCGGAGTCTGATTTCCAGCCTGCTGTGAATGGTATGGTGTGGCAGACGACCTTTGGAAGGCAACCTGTAAAATTAGCCGGCCAGCGTAGCAGTTGTGCCCGCGCGGTTGGTGTCGCCCGACTCCCGCTCCAGGCCTCCCCCCCTTTTCAGCGTGCAAATTTGGCTCTGACCAGGCCCTATTGCCTCGTCTCAATAATACCCGTGCGCTAATATGGTGAACCGATTCTGGGGGAGACATCACGGCACCATCAGCTTGGCGTGGAGGGTCCCTTGCTAAAGTGATTTGCCGAGGGTTTCTCACAAGTCCCCTTTTTTTGAACGCAGCGAGAGACCGCCCGTGTCTATTTCGATGCACCCTCAACGGAAATTTTGCCGCGGCAAGTCGAGTGGGATGATAGGCAAGATATTTGAGGCCCCTCAACCCCCAAAACAGCAAAAACAGATGGATGGATGACAATGCATGCGGGAATGACGGAGCGTGGGCCCAAACTGTGCGACGTGGGACACCCAGGCGAGGTACCCCGCAAGCTTCGCGGTGATTTTGACAATCGCATCTCCGAGCGGCTCACTGGGCCGGCACCGGACTCTGACGTCGGGGCGCCATCGGCCGGCCAGGAGAAGAGGGTTTTTTTTTGCCAAGCCGACGCCAAACTGGAGACCCTGCACAAAGGGCAGACTTTAGCAGCTGGGGTAGCGATAGCAGGCGCCTCGGCACTGCACACTACGGCACCCCTTCCATTGTTTCCTGTGGTCCCACGTCCGTTGGCAGCCAGCCACGCAGCATCTCCGGACGTATTCACTCGGGTCCCAGATCCAACGCTGATATCATCCGTGTGCCCAGAAAGGAGCAGCCGCTCGCTCTCACCCACACCACACCTCATCAGCACATGCATCATACTCCGCCCTGGGAACGCATACGCCCCCCAAACCCCCCACGCAGTGCCCATGTTACACCACATGGCCAGATGACTGGCAGCCCGTCCAACCTGACAGACGAGCTTGGCTCGCAAAAGGGTACCCAAAAACCTGCACGCTCGCTCCGATAGGCCACTTTTGGCTGATAACCCGGCGGTGGTGCTACGTCTGCCGCCAACAAAAAAAAAAAAAAAAAAGGCAGTATTCGGACACCGACACACCACTCGAACCTCAGTCGACAAACGCCGAACAAGGCAGCGGGCCGACGCCAGGCCTGCGCGCGTGTTGCTGCAGCGCATGCGGCTCGCTTTGTCCAGTTCGCAATTGGAAAAAGTGACCTGACAGGCAGATCGTCGGGCAGCAGCACGGCCTTGCTGCAATAGGTTCTCGGTGACTGGTCGCTGAGCTGGACTGAACTGGCTGATTCTGGGCCGGGTTAGGGGCGAGGGCCGCCCAAGTGGCCTGACAGGCGGATGGCCACAGCACAGCCGTCCGACATATTTTTGGTCCATTGGTTCCATCAACTGAAATAGAAAGGAAGTCGCCTCCGGGATGGCACTGGGACTTTCCACGGGGCTGTCTTTCGATAGGTTTGAGCCGGGCTGGCACAGGCTCTAATTTCGGTGGACACGACCATCGTCACTCAGAATTGCGTGTCTTGTGGGCAGACACCGTTCTTGGCTTGTCACGAGCCGTTGCGACACGTTTCCGTTCGAGTGGTGGGAACTTCCGGCACACGAGAGGCGAGGCTTCCACCGCTCAATCAGTCGCCTCGTCTTGGCCTATATGGGACATGGTAACAAATCCAAGGCTGTGTATGCCGCCAAGAATCCCGCTGTTTGCTGGCGGATGCCCAGTGAGCTTGTCCAGGTCGCCTAATGGTTCGAGGCAGTCAGTCAGCGCTGTCTTGTCCAGCTGACTCGGGAAAGAGACGTCACAGTGGATTCCCAGAGTCCGACGTGCCAAAACGACGCTCCCGGACTTCATCAATTTTAATGCAGCCTAAATGAACAGTTGAAGTAGGGTCTAGTCTAGACAGTCGAGGCTTCCGATAAACAACATGGATGCACGCAAAACCGATAAGGTCGTAGTTGAACACCCAGAATCCTCTTCCAGACCAATTTGCAGCACGTAGACCTCACATCCATGCCGCAACTGGAACGTGCTGTACACGGCCGAGTACGGAGATGACGATCCAAAGCACCTGCCTGCGAAATTGGCGTTTTGAGGAGGGCAGCTTCACAGCTCTTTGCTGCGTGTTTGTGTTTTTTGCCCACGACAAGTCGACATTCACCTTCCCTCGACTCAGCACGCGTGAGTCCCACAATGCCTGCAGGGAGGGTCTTTTTTGTGGGGAAGAGCCAATGGCCAACAGGGTCGCAAGGGTAAGGTGAGGTTGAGGGGCAAGTGACGTTGGAGCTGGAAACCGACGTCGGCCGAATGCTGAATTTGTTCAGATCCGGAATGGAGAACCCGCGACCGGCTTCTACTCTCAACCTTGGACGACACGCTGTCACCTAAACCTGCCTTGACTTGACTGATTGCTCCTGCAGCACACCACGACGTCAAACAACCCGGGCTTGCCCTGTCGATCGTCTCCTCCTGCCTGCCTGCCTGCCTGCCCGACCGCACCTGCGACGAGAGGAGGGGCGGACAGCAAACATCGTGCCCGCTTCCTTGCGCCATCCTGGATTTGCTTCTCCCATCTTTGCCACGCCTCGCCCTCTACGACACTCACTATGCACGGAACAGGTACTCGCAGAGACTAGCGGCCTTCAATACCTCCATTCCAGCTATCTAGTATTCCGTCCGACGATCCATAACCCCCCCGCCACACGCGCCTTTCCCGTCTCGATCAGCCAAAGCACCGACAGCATGCGGGCGCCTGACATTGCCGCCATCATCGAAAGCAAGGACCAGCTGGTGAAGGACCTGCTGCCAGACAACATCAACCATGGCGTCTTGATCCCGCTCAAGACCACCCTCGAGCTGAGGGACTGTCACAGCTGCGGCCAGGCCCTCATCACCCGCGCCCCCACCAAAAGCGCGAGCGCCGTCATCAGGTACACTATCTACCTATATAAACACCCGCCCAGCTTTCCCTAGAGAACGAGCCAGGCTAACAGCTGTTCGTATGCCCCTGTCCCCAAATAGCACGCTTTCGACCCTGCTTCCGGCGGAGGTTGTTAATGGCCTCTCCCACCTGCGGCGGTGCGCGAAGCCGTGCGACCTGCCGTCCCACCTCAAGGCACACTTGATGAACGACACTCCCCAGAGCCGCCAGATGCACACGGGGAAGGCGGCCTGGGTCTACATCATGCTGGGTATCGAGTCCCTCTTCGACATGAAGGAGCTCTTCAAGGCCCTGTCCAGGATCGACAACATGGGCGCTGATGAGCCGTTTGTGGCCAGCATCCCCGTCCCCCTGCTCCCGCCCACGTCGCAGGTCCAGGCGGCGCTCTGGTGCAACCAGTTCTGGCCTACCGTCTACCGCAAGACTAATCCGCTTGGACCCCACCCTAGTCTCGTGGCCCGGTCCACGGACGACATCGCCGTGGACGCAGCCGTATGGATGGGCCTCGCCCACAAGGTGGCCGCCAAGACCCGCAAGGCTGGCCTCGGCCTGCCCATCGGCGCTTGCATCATCCAGCGCATGGACGACGGCCAGACGAAGCTTATTGCGCTCGCTGGCGATGCCCGCTGGAACCGCCCGGGCGGCCCTCCGGCCGACGGAAAGGGAGACCCACGCTGCTCCGGAACGGGAAACCCTATAGCCCACGCTGTGCTACGCGCCATCAGCATGGTGGCCAAAAAGCTAGTGCGTGCCGAGAAGCGTGGCTCTCCTGTTGGCGGTGGCGGCGGCGGCGACGGCACGGAGACGCCCGTGCTGAAACCACAAGCGGCGGCGGCGGCAGCTGCTGTTGCTGCCATGGCAGCATCTGCGGCGCATCGCATCCCCGTGGAGTTTGACCCGTTCCAGGACGACCCTCTGCTCGAGGAGGAGCGGCTCGTGTTCGAAGTCGACCACCCATCTCCCGAGGGATACCTTTGCCACGGACTCGAGCTCTATCTGACCCACGAGCCGTGTGTGATGTGCGCCATGTCAATCCTGCACTCGCGGATGGGCAAGGTGATTCTCGCCGAGCGGATGCCTCTTACTGGCGGGGTCTGCTCCGAGAACCGCACCCTGGACCCTTCCAAGTACCCGGACCTGGGTGATCGCGCACGCGGCGGCCACGGCTTGGGCCTCTTCTGGCGCCGCGAGCTCAACTGGAGTCTCCTGGGCTGGGAGTGGGAGCCTTGCGACGGTCTCAGGCCCGAGCGGCTGCCCCCCACTACTCACGTCTAACAGACGTCGACAGCAAACGACATGTGGCAAGTTCCATATCGCTTCACATCGGATTTTTCTATTTCTTCCCCAATGATACGTTCTATCATGTTTGGGGATCAGACCGAGCTGGGGCGCCAGCACATCGAGTACCTGGCCGCCCTTCGTGGCTGCGGGCCATGGCAAGGTGTTTCTCTATGGGTCGGCCACTCGGTGAGGACTACGGCTGTAGGTCGATGGTGCTTTCTTAGAGCCTGCTCTGCTTCACGTCACTATTACTCATTTGCATTTCGAGTTGGAGGACACATTAACGAGGGTTCAGGCAGTCCTCTGTGGAGTTTTGCGATCAATGAGAAAAGAAATGAGCAAAAGAAACGAAGAAGAAAAGGGGCGGTGGGGAAAGGCGCAGTTGTAAAAACTAATTATGAGGAGAAGAAGACGGGCAAACAATCATAGCATGGCGTTGGGCGCAGGGAGAGAGGCGACATCTTCTGGAGCTGGTCCACCAGGTAGAGTTAGTTAGACTCTTATCTCAACTGTTTAGAACTCGAACTTTATCCATTTGATCTCAGATTCTGTTCGATTCCATCCATGCCTTATGTGCACCCATCCTATCTTATTGATCACTCGCTCGTCCAGCTGAGAGAGGACAGGACTTCAGCTACCTGTCGACATGCGACTGAATTGGCCAACCCCTCTCGAGAAACAAAGAACCCCCTCATTTTCCCAAGCCGGCCTGGTGTGCGTGAGAAGGGGGGTTGGTAGCCTGCTCCGGGCTGGGCCTGAGGGAGGGTCGCAACCGGCCCGGAATGGAGGCTTTTCTTTCGCAGTTTCGGTCGCCCCAAACTCGTGTTCTTGTTGCTCATTTCTTCCTCCATTGTCTGATTATTTATATACTACATGGGGCTATTACTGGTTCCGTCAATCGAAAGAGTCAACTGGAATTTTCCTCAAAAAAATTTTCTCTTTTTTTTCTTTAACATATCTTTTCCGCAGGGCGTGGGGAGGTCAAAGGAAAGCTGAGAAGGAGGAACGAATGCGGCCGACCACCCCCCCTGTCCCCGCCACGCCCACGTTTGCCATGAGGGCCCCCCCTTTTCATGAAGAACGAAGATGCGGATCCTCTTTGACTTTTTGTGACAGCCATTCAGCACGGATTGAAAACTTCATTCCTCCCTCCTTCTTCCGGCCTTCGTCGCTTCTCGGCGGTGGGCGAAAAACAACACTCTGGCCGCCGCCGCACACGCGCTTGAGAAGAAGGCGTGACCGTCCTCGTCTCCACGTCGAACCTCTCCAGTCGCGACGCCCGCAGTAGCCGCCCGGTCCCAAATTTCCGAGCAAGCAGCAGCGACAGCGACAGCGACAGCTTCAGCAGCTGCTGCGGCACAACCAAGGGAAAAAAAAAAAAAAAAAAAAAAAAAAAAGTCAGGCAGCCAACATTCGGGACCAAAAGTCAAGCCAAGCCAAGCAAACGGCAAAACACAGTCAAACCACCAAAGCACCGAAACCCGACACTCACTGCCCGCCTTGACAACTCCGAAAACCGGCATCCAGGAGCTATCGACGCCAAAGGGAGAGGGGAAAAAATCCGACGCGATTCCTCCCCCAGCGCGACCACCGTTGCTGTCTCCCGTCCCCTTCGGCTTCTACCTCGAGGTCGCCCGCCGCCTCCTCCTATCGCCCTTGCGCCGGCGTGACGGCTCTCCTCCTCTTCCTCCGCCCGCCGCGCCCCGCAGGCGCCCGTCGGTCACCGGCCCGCTCGCCGCTGCCGTAGCCGCGCTCCGCTGGACCTTCCGGCACGACAGCGACGATCACGGCGTCCGCCGCCGCAGCAGCAGCCCCCGACGTCGCAACGGCAGCAGCCGCTCCGTGGCGGCGAGAACTACCATGGCTGGCGCGCCCAAGACGGACGCGCAGACCAGGAAGCGCAAGCTGGACAAGCGGGCGCCAAAGTACTACGCCGTCCGCACCGGCTACCACCCGGGCGTCTACCTCACGTGGCCCGAGTGCGAGCTGCAGGTAAACGGGTACAAGGGCGCTCAGTGTGAGTCTTTTCCCACCTCTACTCCTTCTCTAAATCACCTACCTACCTGCATTGCTAGCAAGCTGACTTTTAAAAAAAAAACACACAGACAAGAGCTTCCTCACGCGCCCCGAGGCCGAGGCCTTCGTCGCGGGCCAGAACCCGGGCGGCAACTCGGACCAGACGGAGAAGTACTACGCCGTCGCCGTCGGCAACAGGCCGGGCGTCTACACGGACTGGACCGAGGCCCAGCGCGCCTACGCGGGCGTCAAGGGCCCCAAGTACCGCAAGTTCCTCTCGCGCGCGGCCGCCGAGGAGTACGTCCTGGCCTTTGGCGGGCCCGCGGGGAAGCGGGCGCTCGCGGCGCAAAAGGCGGCGGCGCCGGCTGCCGCGGGGAGGGCGGGCAAGTCGGCGGCAACGGTGGCTGCTATCGAGGAGAGTGATGACGAGGACCCCGAAGATGAGGAGGAGGAGGAGGAAGAAGAGGAAGAGGACGACGACGACGACGACGACGACCCCGCAGAGATACTCCAGCCCGTCGCCAAGAAGCAAAGGACGCCAGTAGCAGCAGCGGCAACGGCCAAGAAGACCGGCACCTCATCCTCAGCAACCAGCAGCCTGATCGAGATATACACAGACGGCAGCAGCATAGGCAACGGGAAGGCCGGCGCGGCGGCAGGCATCGGCGTCTTCTTCGGCGAGGGGGACGCGCGCAACATCTCGGAGCGCCTGGCCCGCGATACGCCGCAGACCAACCAGCGCGCCGAGCTGACGGCGATCCTGCGCGCGCTGCAGGCCGTCGACGCCACCGACGGCGTCCGCATCTTTACCGACTCCAAGTACAGCATCAGCTGCGTCACCGAGTGGTACCGCAAGTGGGCGCAGACGGGCTGGGTCACGAGCGGCAGCGGTGCGGGCAGGCAGCCCGTGAAAAACGCGGACCTGGTGAGGGCCATCAGGGCGGTGATTGACGAGAGGGACGCGTTCGGGACGGCGACGCACCTCATGTGGGTCAAGGGGCACAATAACCAGGCGGGCAACGTCGCGGCGGACGCGTTGGCGGTTCAGGGCGCGAGGATGGGGAGGTTTGGTCGGTGATTGTGATTCGCCTACCTAGGGTATTGGGGCTGGTTCTTTTTCGGCGTAGGAAGGAGTATCTGTTTCATGTCCCTTGCCCGTCCTCTCTAACTACATATAACCTGTTGTTTTGCCGTGCTGCCGGATCTGTTTCTTGTTTTTTTTTTTTTTTTTCCGCGTCTTGCCTCGCTATCGGCGTGTTTGTTCACTTGTTGTATTTCCCGCGGTGAGCCAGCATCCACACATCAACGTCTATCAGGTCGACATCATGTTTTGCTAGTTTCGGATATCCACGGCTTTTAGGGGGGGCCATATAAATGCCATGAGATTCCGTCCACACGTACTGCTCGCTGGTCTATGCTTCGTTGGGGATACCACGAGATTGCGTCTTGTGTTCGCGTGGGCAGGTCTCCCTGCTAAAGACGCATCGGAGGGAATCAGAAATCGCACTTTTACACCACTACACACCACTTATCGAGGAAACTGAACCGGGCCCAAAGTCGCTGGACCGACCCAAAGGGCAGGCAGTTGATTATTCGTGCTTGTGATTCTTGCTTGAATACATATTCCAAAAAGCCAAAACAAGCAAAAGGGTGAAACTCCAAAAACGCGCCGTCAACAATAACAGATGAAAAAGGAAGCCTCCAGATATATAAGTAGAAGGTCGTGTATGAACGGGCAGCAAGCAGCAAGTCGCAGGAGTGAGACGGTAGAAAGATATCCGGCTCCCTCCCAACGAGCATGGCACAAGGTAGCAGTAGACCCAAAAAGAATAACAAGCCCCCTCCGACACCACCCACACCACATCTTCCCCAAAACGGCGACAATGGGTATATCAACAGACCGTCATGATTTTTTTCCTCCCCCGCAAGCCCACCGAAGAATACCCAGCTCGAGAGATTTCGTTATTGAAAGGTTGAGTACCTAGGTAGGTACCTAGTAAGGCATGAACCCCTAGGTCTTCTGCTCCTCGGGCGCCGGGAAGCTAAAGCCGGGAGGGAAGATGGGCATGCCGTTGCTGCCCGTGGTGATGCCGAACCCGAACTCAGGAATGCTAACGTTATTAGCGTTGACGGACTGGTTCTTGCCGTCGCCATCGTCGCCCCCGCGACGGTTGTGGTCCCTGCCGCCGCCTCGACGCCGGCCACCCCGACCATTACCGCCGCCGCCGCCGCCGCCGCCGCCCTCGGCGTGTTGGCCCTCATCATCCCGTGATGACCTCGGACCGTGGATGCCGCTCCGATCCGTCTGCATCCGGCGGCTGATCGCCTTGCTCGACACGCCGGCGCCAATCTCGATGTCGGGCTCTTCAACCACCATTCCCGTCGTGATGGGCTTTCCTCCGGTGCCGCCAAAGGGCGCCGTCAGCATCCACTTGCGGTCGGCCTCGGTGAGCCTGTGGATGGGGATGACACTGATGCCGGCCGAGTAGTCGCTGCAGTCGCGCGGGCCAAAACCAACACCCCATCGTGTCTAGCAAGTCAAATTGTCAGCATCCGTCGTGTCTTGAATGAGGTGGAGAAAGATGTGGAGGAACATACCCTTAATTGGAGGTCCGAGGTGCGCATATCGACCATGCCCTCCTTCGCCGCCACCGCGTCCTTACGGGTGAGCATCTTGACGAAACCATGCCGCTTGTCGCGGTTAACGATGCACGTCTGGACCTCTCCAAAGCGGCTAAAAATGCTGCGCAATTCGCTCTCGGGGCACCTAAAAGAAATTCCCAGTTAGTCATTCATCCCTTTTCGCAAGATACGGAGTATGTGCCTAAGAGAACGAGAGGAAACAAAAGGCGAAACCTACGTAACACCTCCAATAAATAGCGTTCGGCTGAGGACTCGGATGTGGTTTTCAGGCAATGACCGATCAAACTCGAGGAACCTCTCGGGCCGCCCCTCACGGCGCGGGCTGGATGCACGGCGGCCTTGGCCAGGCGGAGACCGCTGGCGATACTCGCCCCGAGAGCCCCTGCCACGATCGCGATCTCCAAACTGCCGATCGTCGCGGCCGCGGGGCGAGTGGCGGTTGTCCCAGTGCCGGCCCGGGGACCTCGATCGGGACCGTCCCCTGCCTCCACGGCCGGGCGACCTGTTGCCGAAGTCGCGGTCATGTGACTCTGCGGGACGGCTCGCATTCCAGCCGCCGTTGTTTACATCCGCCGCGTTTCCGAATCCGTAGGGTCCAGATGCCTGTGGCGCGCCGTACTGCGGGGCAGCGGCCGGCGCGCCCGTGGAACCGCTGAGCTGCTTCACGATGGCTGTGACCATATCAGGAGCAATGCCCTGAGACAACAGGGTTTGGATGAGCACCAGCTGCTGGGCTCCGTCAACTTGGGACGGAGCGCCTGCTGCCGGAAACCCTCCTGCCTGGCTACCGGGTGCAGTGACAGGAGCGGCGTAGGGTGCGGCAGCACCAGGAAATTGTGGTGGGAGCTGGAATGGCAGAGTCGGGGGTGCAATTACAGGCGGCTGGGTAGCAGCCACTGGTGGTTGGGTGGCTGGAAAGAAGGGCATGCTGGGTTGGGCAGGCTGCGCCTGAGACTGGGACTGAGCCTGGGCCAACGCAGCAAGCAAAGCGGGCGGCAAAACGCTGCTACTAGCCGGCGGCGCAGAGGGCGCCACATACGGCGGGGCGGCGGCAGGGGTAGAAACCGGCGCCGGCGCATGTGCTGTGATACTAGGATTACTTGATGCAGCCGACGCATTCTGGCGCGCAATGTTGGCCAGCGTCTCCATGATGTTCGTCATGGCCGGAAGCGCCGGCGGGGCGGCTGGCGCCGACGACGACGACGACATCAGCGCAGACAGAGCATTTGGCGGCGGGCTACCAGGCGGAGTGGTGGACACTTCTGCAAACAAGAGCGTTTTCGGTTGGTTAGATGGGATACTACCGGCAGCCAAGAGATCAGTTGGTGGTGGACAAGCAAACATACTCGGCGCATTCAGCCTCGTCTTCCAGCCCTCGAGCATTGCCGAGGGGAACGTTTGTCCCTTCTCCCAGATGTCGACTAGTTTGCGAATCTTCTCCTACAGTTGCCAAGAGATTTATGTGAGTGTTATGGTCCTCTAACTGGGTCAAGTTCGCGAGGCGTCCTGCAGCAGCAAACGGGGCAAAAGGGCCAGGGCGGCCCGGTGCGGGCAGGCTAGAAGAGCACTGCCCGATAGGGCACGCCGTCCGTGTTTGCCTTCCCACGCATCGCCTGGCTTTCCAGGCAATAGGAAAACAAGGCAGAGGGCGGCAAAGGAGGTCACTCAGAGGGGACTCCCCACGTGCCAGCCACAAGATCCGTTTGTGAAGCAGAAGTGACCTTGTCCCACACATACGATATGGGTTTGGCCGACCATCCGCCGCACGCCTCGCCCTCTTTTCCCTGCCGCGACTACTGTTTTCGACTGTTATATGCAAGTTGCGTACCTTTTGATCCTCTGGGGCAGATGCCAGGATGTCGTTCATGAACGAGGGCATCAACTCTGTCACTCTATGAACTCCGGCGGCATAGGTGCCGTCCTCTGCGGCACTGCTGACCGTCTGGCCCAGCTGCTTGGCCTGCTCCATCCACTTGCGGGTTACAGAGTCTACGACGTAGAGCACACCGAGCTTATGGGTTCCATTTGTTCGCTTGAAATGCGTGAAGACCTTCTGGATGATGACTGATTCGGACTGCGAGGTTGGTTAGGAGACACCATGTCAGCAAGGATTGCGTGCATATTTGATTGGGACCGACAGGAGGCTTTCAAACATCGTCGCGAAAAGTTGACGTAGGAACATACTTGGATATTAGAGACGCAGAGGGCCGTGATGTCTTTGATTCGCGATCCAGAAACCCCCGGCGGCTTGAGAGCCTGCATGGCCACAAGGCCAGCCTCCAACTCTGTTACTGGCATGGAGGACATCTTGTATGGATCTGTCGGGAATGTTGCTGATTATGTGCGTACGCCTTGTCTTCTGGCAGACACCTGTCCTGCCTGGCCTGGCCTTGCGCGTATGCCGCAGGCTGGCTGGTCGACGAACGGGAGATCGAGTACGTGCGAACCCAAGGGACGCGGAGGCTCCAGTGAGGAGCGTAGCGAGACAATAGTATTCAGAACAAGTGCGAATGTGCGTCTCTTTTGCCCCCACGTATGTGTGCCCGTCGAATGGCCCCAATAGGCATCCACCGACGTGCCTTGTTCACGGTATTGAGCAGACCCAGGACTCTGCTTTACGCGTACGCGAGTATTACGGGATCGTCGCTGGTTACTGATGATACCTCGATGCAGGCAACAGAGGGACAAGCGAAGCGTCTGCTTCCGAGGTCGAGTCTCTGGAGATACGAGTACGTGTCCGCGAAGAAATCTCGCGGCTGCCTAGATGGGGTGTTGCAAAGCACGTCGTCCGGGTGGAAACAATCTGCTAAAGGAAGAAAGACGAAGAATTCGCGTTCTCCGGATGATCCGCCTTGGTAGAGTCGACAGTCGGGTTGATTTATTACGGGAAGTCGAGTATGGTTGATGATGGATGGGCGGTCGGGGAAGTCAAAGCGATGGAAAAGGCGGGAAACTCGAAAACCTCGAGGGAGAAACGAAGGGTAGCGAGTTTTGTAATATGTGGGAGGCAGTGCAAGGACCGCGAAACCAAAGAAGTCTGAGCGCCACATCGGCCCCGCTCGTGCTCTTTTTTTCTCCCTTTTGGGCGGTGGCGCTATGTGGCACGTGCATGATACAGGCTCGCTCTCGATTGGTCGTCGGTTCATGAAGCGCCATCCGATGCCACATGATAATTGGACTCACATTCGCTCGCATCAGCACACCCATTTCCCGATTGGATTGTCACAGGTTGGTATTGTGCCAATTGAACACTCTCATTCTGTCTTTTTCTGTTCCTTTTTCTGTTCCTATCTACCTATTTTCTTCTGTCTTATCTCCTGTCGTTTACTTTCAGTGCCACTGTGGATGGAGTTTCGGGTCCGCTCCAATTAGGGTAACGAGGCTGTCAATTATGGCGGTTCCGAGTGTCCGTGAACAATCAAGTGAACGGGGAAATACGGGAGGGATGAGACGGACGAGACGGACTCCGGCACCCCAACCAAAAAATAAACAATACACCAAATCAATTTCCCTACCAAAGTCACCAACAGCCTGTTTTTTGATAGCTTGTTTGGGGGCCAACCAGGCCTCTTCAATAATCGTGACTATATCTGGTGAATGAGTGCAGTTAAAAAGATGCCGTAGGTTGTTTTTTTCCTTCCAAATCCTCAGGATATTGATTGAGGGGATTGACTTTGGTAGGGAAATTTTATTTTGGTGCATTGTTTATTTTTTTGGTTGGGGTGTCCGGGAATAACGTCCAGGCCTCTCCAGCTGCATGCACGCGGGATCGACGATAGCGCCTCTCCAACATGCCACTAGCCCACCCTGTGTGATTCTCTCAGGTAGTATGCATACCGAGCTGTGATAATGTTCAATCCAGATTATCGGATCTGGAGTCGCAAGTGCCAGACGCTTGGGGGTGGAATCCTGACGTCAGGAACGTATGGTTGCTGGCCGTTGAATATGCTTATTTTTTGTTCTCGTTTCTGTTCTGTTTGCGCGCGAGGGCGCTAGCAATTATGACAGCAGTCTTGGGCTCACAGCTTCGAGCGGGTAGGCTCCCCTCACAGACCCAGAGGGAGCTCCATTCTTCGATATGCCGTGAAGCTGCACCGCTACGTAATATCTTGGCTGCCTTCCACTCGCCCGAGGTTGCTTGTTGGGAGGGGAAGCAGCCCGTTTTGCATGTGTTTATATTGGCCTGGCCTGGCCTCACCACCACCAACGCAAGCTCCATCATCACGACTTTCGTTTTTCTTTCTGTGCGTGCCATCTCACACGTGTCCAGTGCATTCAATTGGCCCCAAAATTCCAGCCGCCCGCACCCAATTCAGTCGTTGGCCTTCTGCCGTCCAGCTCACAACGTTGAGCCCACAACGTTGGGAGGCGGCCCGCTCGATCAAGCCGTGAGTGGGCAAGTCCGTGCTTTCCCCGTCGCAACGACATTCTGGGTAAGTGCAACGCCCAGGTTTTCGCGCTATGCCGGACCCCCCGGTCATTCCGATTCGGCAACCTGCGGCAGCCCGCACTCGGGACAGCGACGCTTTTTTTTTTTTTTATTCTGGCTTGCGGTTTTTTCGCAGCTCCCGTCTTTTATTCTCCATTCCTCCTATACACAACTTCCCTCTCTTACCCAAGAAACGACCACAGTGTCCTTCGGTTCTTGCTTCTCCCCGGTCTGCAACTCGAACTCGTCTTCTCACATTGTACTCTATCTAGTTTGAGTATCTCTCTCTTTCACAATGGCGTCCGCTGTGCGCTTCAGCTCCGCTGCCCTCAGGGCCTCGACCAGGGCCTCGTTCGCCCAAAGGACCGCTTTCACCGGCCTGCGGTGCTACTCGGCCAAGACACAGGTAGGCGCACTCGCCCTGAACCCTTTAAGAAGGCCATTGGCATGCTGACCGCCTTCCCCGCCATGCGCCAGACCCTGAAGGAGCGCTTCGCCGAGCTGCTCCCTGAGAAGATCGAGCAGATCAAGGCTCTGCGCAAGTGAGTTTCTGTCCCCTCCAACATGGGTAATATCCGTGATACTCACTGCTGGTTCCTGATCACTGACATCTCCCCCGTCTTACCACAGGGAGCATGGTTCCAAGGTCGTCGACAAGGTCACCCTCGACCAGGTTTACGGCGGTGCCCGCGGTATCAAGGCCCTTGTCTGGGAGGGTTCGGTCCTTGACTCCGAGGAGGGTATCCGCTTCCGCGGCAAGACGATTCCCGAGTGCCAGGAGCTTCTTCCCAAGGCTCCCGGCGGCAAGGAGCCTCTTCCTGAGGGTAGGAACCCAGCGGATACCCCGCGCGCCCCGCTCGTTTGCGCCGCCGGGATTCGACTAACCCGCAACCTCGTTTCCAGGTCTCTTCTGGCTGCTGCTGACGGGCGAGGTTCCCAGCGAGGCCCAGGTCCGCGCCCTGTCGGCTGAGTGGGCCGCCCGGTCTGACATCCCCAAGTTCGTCGAGGAGCTGATCGACCGCTGCCCGACCGACCTGCACCCCATGGCTCAGTTCTCGCTGGCCGTCACGGCTCTGGAGCACACCTCGTCATTCGCCAAGGCGTACGCCAAGGGCATCAACAAGAAGGAGTACTGGGGCTACACCTTTGAGGACTCGATGGACCTGATCGCCAAGCTGCCCACCATCGCTGCGCGCATCTACCAGAACGTCTTTGGCAGCGGCAAGGTCGCTCCCGTCCAGAAGGACAAGGACTACTCGTTCAACTTTGCCAACCAACTCGGCTTCGGCAGCAACGAGGACTTCATCGAGCTGATGCGCCTGTACCTGACCATCCACACCGACCACGAGGGTGGCAACGTCAGCGCCCACACCACCCACCTGGTCGGCTCTGCCCTGAGCTCGCCTTTCCTGTCGCTCGCTGCCGGTCTTAACGGTCTGGCCGGTCCCCTGCACGGCCTGGCCAACCAGGAGGTGCTCAACTGGCTTAGCGAGATGAAGAAGGTTGTTGGTGACGACCTCAGCGACGAGAACATCACCAAGTACCTGTGGGACACCCTGAACTCGGGCCGTGTCGTTCCCGGCTACGGCCACGCCGTCCTCCGCAAGACCGACCCCCGCTACACTGCCCAGCGCGTCTTTGCCCAGGCCAAGATGCCCGAGGACCCCATGTTCAAGCTGGTCAGCCAGGTCTACAAGATCGCCCCCAAGGTCCTCACCGAGCACGGCAAGACCAAGAACCCCTACCCCAACGTCGACGCCCACTCGGGTGTTCTGCTGCAGTACTACGGCCTGACCCAGGCCAACTACTACACGGTCCTGTTCGGCGTGTCCCGCGCCATCGGTGTCCTTCCCCAGCTGATCATCGACCGCGCCGTCGGTGCCCCGATCGAGAGGCCCAAGTCCTTCTCGACCGAGAAGTGGATCGAGATTGCCAAGAAGGCCTAAGCGCATTCTTGGAGAGGGGGTGGGAGTCGGTGATTGTGTATTTTAGACATGCCAGTTTAATGATTTTATTTTTCTGACGGAAAAGATGGAATCGGGCACTGGTCAAGCGAAAAAGGGATGAATGGATGCTATGAAAGCTGTAAAGGGTTGTGTGGATTTCTAGACCTTTTCTGCGCGATACCATTACACCTTGTACAATATTCATCGTTCTCTTTCTTATTTTTTTCTTTTTCTTCTCATTATTATACCAACGCGTTGAGAAGCCACTCCTATTCAAATCACCTTTTGCTGCATGTGATGTTCCGTCTTGACGAGCACCCATGGAGCTTATTGCTTGCTATGCAGAGTGCCTGCTGTTTCGTTTGCCATCAGCAGCAGCATGGCCAACCTCTGCGACTGGTGGGATTGTCGCGTGGCTCTTGACCGCCAGACCTACACAGTCAGCACGTGTTGCGAGGATCGGAGTCCGATTGTACCCCCACTACCAGGGGTGGGCGCGGGCCGTGAAGTCCGGAATGGGGCTTGAATTTCCGACTTCCTCCGGCATGTCCGCCACGGACAGTGGCTTCAGTGTTCCCGCCTCTCGCCTCGTATTGGGCTGGGCTTAGCTGAAGGACAGATAATGATAGCCCGCCGGGATGTTGGCCCTGTTTTACCCCAAGCCTTGTCCGGCACACAAAAGACGGCAAAGATGCGACGGATTTGGTTGGATCGGGCTGGGCTGAAAATTTGCCAGTTCCCCCAATGGTTGGGATGACGGCAGCAATTAGCGGTCCCTGTTGAGCTCAGCAGGCTAAGACCCCTGGGATTTGGCGGTATCGGGGCGATTTAGTGGGTCCCGACCGGACAGCAGAGGCCCGCTGGCTGCAGCCACTCGGTCGCGCAAGCTGGCCCGGAGTCTCAATTGACCTGGCCGCCCCTTCCATCTTCTGCCCCCAGGCAAAGTCCGAATACCTTCACAAACTCTTCCTCATCATCCCCCAAAGGCGAAGCTGAATCGCTCCATTGGTACGCTATAGACCACGGTAAGTTTCATCCCCTTTTCGTGCGCTTGAGCCGGTACTGCATCAGCCCCCAAACCCCCCGCACTAGACGGCGCATTATGCTGGAGCATTAGCCACCGGCGACACAACGCTGCTGCATTTGCCCAGCCCTGCGGACCCGTTGCATGTGCAAACCGAGGCGAGGCCAAAGCTGTCGCGGCTCCATTTTTTGCTTGTCCCGGTCGGCGTTACGAGGCGTTAGAAGCCGCGGGCGGACTGAGGCTGACTCCCGAGATGGCAAGGTAGATCGATCCATCAGATCATCCAGCTGCAAGTCAATTCGACTCGATTGCTACCTCGGCAGACCCTGAACCCCCCAGCTTCGTTTGCGCCTGACGACTCGGCCTTCCCTCCGCACCCCTCGATCCCAGCATCTCGGCTGCATCTACATCGGTAGACCGCAAACTAACACCCCGCTGGTCCCTGTCTGGTTTCGCGCTCGACAGCCCACAAAGCCGCAAAACCAGCCAGCCTCGCCGTCCTCTAAGGCTTCGGAGAGCAACCCCCCTTTTCTGCGAAGAAGCACCCTACTGCCTTGGTCAGGCCCCTCCCCCGCCGCACACAACCCCCCGAGCCATGTCTGCCGCCGCCTCCGTTCCCGGTGCCTCGGGCGCCCCCGGTACCACCGTCCAGAAGCTGGAGAAGAAGCCCATCAAGTTCTCCAACCTGCTGCTGGGCGCCGGCCTCAACATGTTTGAGGTCACCACCCTGGGTCAGCCCCTCGAGGTCACCAAAACCACGATGGCCGCCAACCGCGGCGACGGCATGGCTGCTGCCCTGGGCCGCATCTGGGCCCGTGGTGGTGTTCTTGGTTGTGAGTTCTCCCGCTGCTCGGCCGTTTTGGCTTACGCCCCCAAGCACCACGGCTTTCCCTCCGCGCAAAACTGACATGTTCTCTCGTGCGAACCAACAGTCTACCAGGGCCTGATTCCGTGGGCCTGGATCGAAGCCTCCACCAAGGGCGCTGTGCTGCTCTTCGTTGCTTCGGAGGCCGAGTACTACGCCCGCGCGGCTGGCGCCTCTGAGTTCGTGGGTGGCATCTCGGGCGGTGTTGTCGGCGGCGTGGCGCAGGCCTACGCCACCATGGGCTTCTGCACTTGCATGAAGACGGTCGAGATCACCAAGCACAAGATGGCCGCAACCGGCCAGGCCGCCCCTGGCACCTGGGCCACCTTCATGGACATCTACCGCCGCGAGGGTATCCGGGGCATCAACAAGGGAGTCAACGCCGTCGCCATCCGGCAGATGACCAACTGGGGCTCGCGCTTCGGTCTCTCGCGTCTGGCCGAGCAGGGCATCCGTCGCGTCACGGGCAAGGAGCACGGCGAGAAGCTGAGCGCCTGGGAGAAGATCCTGGCCTCTGGTCTTGGCGGTGGCCTCTCGGCTTGGAACCAGCCTATCGAGGTCATCCGTGTCGAGATGCAGAGCAAAAAGGAGGATCCCAACCGCCCCAAGAAAATGACTGTGGGCAACACGTTCAAGTACATTTACGACTCCAACGGCCTCAAGGGCCTGTACCGCGGCGTGACCCCGCGCATCGGCCTCGGCGTCTGGCAGACGATCTGCATGGTGGCCATGGGTGACATGTGAGTTTTGCGGGTCCCATATGTCGCCTCTCAATCCCTGGTACAGGGGGTACGTTTGCTAATCAAGTTTTTTACCATCTGTCCAGGGCCAAGACCTATGTCGAGAAGCTGACCGGCGAGCAGGTCACTGCAAAGCACTAGACCTGACC
This sequence comes from Falciphora oryzae, assembly GCA_000733355.1. NCBI lineage: Eukaryota > Fungi > Ascomycota > Sordariomycetes > Magnaporthales > Magnaporthaceae > Falciphora > Falciphora oryzae. Next base: position 297,537 of record JNVV01000015.1, read on the forward strand.
ATCTGCTGTAGCCGGTCTGGCGGCGGTGTGGAGAGCCCCTTTTGCCCGCTCTCTCCGTTCTTCTTGTTCCACAAAAAAAATATCAGTCTGCAGCTTGAATACTGTGGGCCGTTCCCTTATACTTATAGACGCTTTATTGATCACGCCATTTCAGTTGTATCATGCCACGTTGTGTTTTGTGCCTTCTTCCTTGCGGTGCTTGTCGTTCACGTTTGGTCATGAGTTGACGTGCTCTTTTGATGCTTGTTTATGTTCTGCGCCTGGGTGCTCAAGACTATAGAGGGGAGCGATAGCGTCCATGGGAATAGACGAAGCTGTTTGTCCCCGAGATTACCACTGCTTGGGGTTTGTGTTTTATCGGAATGGTGGTATACGTGTGTCTTGCTTCGCACCTCGAGATAAATACAAATCCAAACGCGGCATCGACCGAGATCTCTATGTTAGCACACATGGGTGACACACATTTCACCTCCGCCCCTACACTACATCGTGCCTGATGCAACCGATTTCCCTCGACGCGATCGTTTTCTTAGACAGGTATGTTTGCTAAATCCACCCCAGAGATACATGTTAGCCGGGCACGGGCAAATCATGCCTAGGAACCTCCAGTGCGTCATTCCCCGATCCCATGCCTCCCCCGAACGGGATACTTTGAGAAGGACATAATTCATGGACCATAGTAGTCTCTACACGTCAATGACGAAGATATTGTGGCCGTCAACCAGCCACTTTACCGTATTGCTATACATCTTCTCCGTTTCTCGCCCTCTGACCCGTCTTGTTGGATGCCTCGCTCCTGTGCATCACCCCCAGTGCCAGCTCGATCGCGTTCCAGAACCCCTTCCGTTGCCAGCCATGAATTTTGATACATGAACGCATCTTCAACGTCTCCTCGTCACTTGTATCCATACTTCCATCTACGGTTCAATGACGGCTGTCATTCATCAATACGCCCCCCGCACCCCCGCCATCTCTCAATGACAGCAGCAACAAACGAGAAAGTGTCACGCGGCAAAACAAACATTGGGCGGTTAGATGACACATCCACAGACCGCAGACAGAAACAAAAGTTTCATGCATGATCCTTCCAGAATGTTTCGAACGCTTCGTTTTTTTTTGTTTTTGTTTTTTTTTCTTATTCCCCCGGGCTGTAACAGAAAACCTCCCCGCCGTCGGGTTGCAATCCGGGCAGAAGAACGGGCGGGACTGTGAGGGGTGAAAAAGGTGGCTGTGTAGAAACTTCATGCAACCGACGCCTGCCATGATGCAAGGCTGAGCAGACCGGCGGCTACTGAGGACTGCATGGGGAGGACGAGGCAATATGGTCTTAGGTTGCGCCTTGGGCAGATACTGGCGGATATAGATAGAATCGGTCCGATGCAGCACAGATGAGGCTGTTCATCCAGCCCCTTCTGTTTAGTGCCTCGAGTCCCTCCCTTGGGGGTCACCCGATCATGCCCGGCAGCTTCCTTCTGCCCCGTGACATCCCGAGTCGGCCCGCATGGCCGGCGCCTACTACGGACCGGCATGGATTGCGTAGAAGGAACATGATGCTTTTCAGCCGCGGGAGTCCTATGTTTTTTTTTTTTTTTTTTTTTTCCATCCGATTGCTCTTATCCGACTGACGTCGCTCCTACCGTTTGTTGCCACAATTTTGCCGATTTGAGAAGTGTTCGAGAAGGGATGCACACGATATTCAACCTTTCGGTCTTGTTTTCCTCTTGGCCCGAGTCATCCATCTTGTCTGTCTCGGACGGGGGGGGGAAGCCTGCCCCGTTCATGAGAACGATGCACCCCATTGCCTCGGTTCTTTTTTGTATCCTTTCCCGTATCCTTACCCGCATCCTCATACAGCCGATGGAGATGGTGATTCGGGAATTGTAGCCTGCCGTTTAGCGATATATCCAAGGCGTTATTGCTGCTAGGTTGAACCAGTATGTGAAAACGAGGAGAACTTGGTAGGTATACCGCCATATAAGTACCGGATCGCCTCGTGCATTTCCATCGAATTCATCCTATCTCCCAGTTGGTTGATGGCTTGTCCCATTTGTTGGATATCGTCTAGCTTTCGCATCGTTCGAGCGAACTCCAAACGACGGGTTCGCTTCGTGCTCCGGTAGTATTTGAAGGAGTCGGTCGTAATCCGTATCGATGATCTCGTATGGAAGGGTGAACATGGTGATGTGAGACCGGAGGGGACTCCGAACAGGTATTGTAGACAAGAAAGGACGACACCGAGTGGTGATACAAAAGCATGCCAGCTACGATGTCAACTTGGCTGCGGTACTAAGATGGGTTACGTATAGGGAGCAAGATACTTTTCCGTCGAAGTCTATTTCCATTCGATTGTTCGTATCTGACCGAGGGCATTCATGTTCAGACAAAAAAGGCGGTACCTAGTCCAGTTAGTTGCAGCCTCTAGGGCCCCATCGTCTATTTCCTTTCCTATATCTTCCCCTTCTTTCTACTATATCGGTGGTGGTGCAGCTGGGGGTACCAATTCTTTCTTATGGGTGGCCAAACGACATTCCACCCTCTTGTTTTTTGTGTTTTCCCCTTGGCCCGAGTCATCTCGTCTGTGCTCGACGGGAGCTTTTCTGTCCAAGCCGTCATTCGCCTAGCCCGATAAGCCGCAAGGTTCCCGGAGGAGCCTGACGTGCAGAGAGGATGGGAAGTCTAGACAAGACGAAAGGCCGTGCTGTGCTAGAGCAACAGGCTCTCAACAGCTCGACTAGCTCGTCTGTCAGATAGGCGACGCAAACAACCACGCGTTCTGCAAAGCCCTGCATGCTTCTTGAACAGCCGTCGTTCGTTGAGAAACGCCACGGCGGCGTTGAGGATCGGAGCCTGGGCTTGGCTGCGGGACAGCGGCGGCACCTCTCTGCCATTTCGCAGACATCGCGTTTCCTCCCCCTCCTCCGGTTGACTCGCGCTAGATGCTGGCCTCCTGATCATGGCAAGGCATCTCCCTGACTCTCTCGTGCCCGACGGTAGAAACCCGTGGTTCCTCCAGTCAGAACTTGCCTCGATATTGCCATTGTAAGGTTAGATAATACATTGACCAAGTTTTCCGCCAGCCGTTGTGGGATTCGATTTAGACAAAAAAGCAACCACGGGACGGGAGCGCCACAATTTGTTTCAAAGGGCGGGTTCGAGGGTGACGGGCCAAGGGTCTGTTTCAGACATCTTTATTTGGCAGGAGAGAAAAAAAAAAGGAAGGCTGCAGTTTGGTTTGTGTGTAACCACCAACTACCGATATGGGTGAGATGTACTGTAGTATGTCACATCCAAACATTTCCCGGCTCGTGAAAGGGGGTGGACACGGGCGTCATGGTCGCATCGAAACCTGAAGCTTAGCGCGACACCTTAGCGGCGCTGGGGGAAGGCGGCGTACCCCAGCTCGAAAAAGGGCCGAAGCAAAGGACTCGCTTCCCAACAGAGCTGTTTAGTAGGAGGGAGAAAAAAAAAGATGGTTGCCAGAGAGAGGGCGTTGCGTTTAGTGTTTTAGTGCGGCGGTAGAGATAGTGTGGCAGTGGTCGAAACAAGACAGCTGGAGACGGGACCTGGCACCGTCTTGACAAGATTCCCTGTCCCAGTGACGCGGCCCTTCAACCGATGATGTCCCTGCGGCTGGCATGTTGGAAATGAGCGACGCGTGGGGGCGCAATCATCTCGACTTTGATGGATGGGTAAGTTCCGAGGGAAAGATATCCATATCCATATCCGGATCAATATTGAATGCCATTTGCATGTTCATACCCACCGTCTCCGGGATGACAATTAGGTCGTACTGGAAATAAGCGGACATTGAACTGTCGTATAAACAAAAATGGGGAGGCAGCCGGGCCTGGAAGGGTGACGATGACATCAGGGTCCCTCCCGATCCGGCACGCTTGGCCAACAACGGAAAAAGGGGCCGAGGAATAAAAAGCAAATAGAAGGCCCGAACGGGCGCTGCAACAACGGCTTCTTCCACGTTATCGTGTGCTTCCTGGAGGTCCTCCCAATCTCGCTGCTGGAGCGGGCTCTCTCTCCATATGCCAGCAAAGCCGGCCCGCCGAACTGAACGGATGTGGATTTTCATTAACCCATCCCCCGAAATTTCATGCATGATGTATAATGTGGATGGGGAACACCCGCACCGCCGCCCGGCCGCTAGCCGCTCCCTCCTTCTCCTGAGGCCGGCCGCCTCGCTCCTCGGCTTTGTCTTTTTCCGTGAGGCGAACCTGAATGCGGTTCTTTACCCACTGATAGCCGGCTGTTCGCCACTGGTCCACGTCGGGGCGCCGGGCATGGATGGGAGGGCGGGGAGTGTGGTCCGGTGGGCCGAAAATCTCGGTGAAGGGATTTGGGGAGGCGGGTTTCTTTTGTGAAATTTGCCAACTGCTTTCCAAATGCCCTCCCACTCAAATGGCCAAACAAAGTAAGAAAACTCATTTTGCGGGGACCTCGAACTCTGCGATTGGAAGAGAAAAGGGGAAGAAGATCCACTCCCCCCAAAATGCAGTGAAATGCAGGGACCCCGCGGACACGGCGAGTCAAGAGTTCGGCGCCTTCCAACCAGTGCGCGAGTAAAAAACAATTGGCTCAAAGCCAGGACCCCGCCGTGGCCCAGAAGGCACGATTGGGTGGGAGCGTGGGCGACACACGAACTGGAGTCTGTTGATGTGTTGTGTGTGCAGGTGCCAGGGAAACAGCGATTCAGTTCCATTTCAGAGGCCGAAACCAATTCCTTCACCGCCCGGGCGGCACGTCGAGGCCGCGAGGCGGGCGAGGCAGTTGTTTCCTTCTTCTTGCGCCTCGAGGGCCACAGCCGAGCTTGGACCCTTGCACCACACACACGACAGGGCGGACAGCCAAGTCCCCTTTGGTCCCTCGGTCACACGCGACACAGAGCCGCCAAGGCCAACTGCCCGAGTCCCCCGTCTGACGCTACCCCAAACGAGCGGTCTGTTTGTAGGACCTTGTGTCTAGGACTCTGGGGGAGGCTTGAGCAAGCGGTATTTGGTAAGTGATAGCCATAACAGGGCCATTATCCCCGTACCTGGCCAAGGTGCAGTACGTATCCGGCAAACAAGCAAGGAAAAAAAAAAACGCGCAGCCACTGTTCGGCAAAAGTAGCAGAGTGAGACTTTTTTGTCTGGCTGGCCGTTTCAACAACAGCCGCGAGGCAGGGTGGCTTGGGGAAGTTGATACTGCCTATCACACCTTTTAGCTATCACACCTCCTACCCCGTATGTACGTGAGCTCGTGGGTGTGCCATCGTGTGGCCTTGCGGCGCACCCACCTAAGTCGTGGCGTTTGCGCCCCGGCGCCTGTCTGCCGGGCTCTTACCAGTCACCAACTGACAGACAAGCCATCAAACGAACGACCTTGACCACCCCTGTTTCGTGATAGACGGCTCAGACGGGACTAACCCGACCTGGACCGAAAAAGAAAGTATAGAAGGATTTCCCTTGAGAATCAAGAATGTGAATAAGGGTCCGGGACGGTTGCATTTCGACAAAGCGGCAATCTCTCTCTAACCCGACCCTGCAGGCACATGGGAGAGAAGTCCTCGTCACGCATGCACGTCGACGCCAGCCAGCAAGCAAGGGGACTGTTTGGAGCGTTTGTCCAAATGCGGTAGTTTATTTGGACCAGGCTCTGAACGTTTATGCTTCGACCCACACCCTCGGCCGCCGTTCCAGGGTGGCCCGGGCGCGGGACGCTGTACCGTTTTGCCAGCTAACACCACAAAGGCCTGCCTGCCTGATCAGAGAACCTCGATAGAGATGGAGCCTCGTTTTTTTCCCTTCTTCCATCCTTGAGCTGTCGTGGTCTCCACAACAGCACTAGCATCCACGGATTCGGGGGACCCGCAGAAAAGAAGAAAAAAAATTCCCCAGCCGCAAGAGGAACCCACTCATCCACATCCCCCTTGCCAGCCCACGATCAAATGTCCTCCGCTGGAACCCCATCCAATTTTCCATTGGAGCGCGAATCATTGGGCAATGGCAAAAAGGAAAACCCGCTTCCCCTGTCCGGCACGTCGACACTGTGCAGCGTGTGCTTGTAGACCGACCAAGCCGATCTGCAGGCGCCCTTCCTTGCCGACCCGACCCCTTGAGCATCGCGAACCCACATCTATGCCAAGACGTGGACGCCCACCAAAGTGCGGGCCGACTGGGAACTGGAAAAGAAGGGGGAAGGGATGGTGATGATTGATTTGTCTGGAGTGGTGCACTCGTTAATCGACATTTGCAACCTTTGCGCCCGCGCGCTGGCCTTGTTGCCCATGGGCAGGCTTCGCTTGTTGCGCCTTGTCTCTTTCTCGGCTATGGAGACGAGACAAGATGAGGGCGTGCTCCTCTTGCTCAACGTGCCAAGCAATGCGGGCATTGACACAAAATTGTCGCCTCCGCGGACAGCATGTGCCACGATCGATGAGCGAGATTTGATAACACGGCACTGTTAATACCACGTAGACGTCACAAGCGGAACCTTTCCCCCCCCCTTTTTTTTGTCACCTTTTGAGGTTGAGACGGGGAGGAGGAGGTCGATGTGAACAAGACTGAACCCCACGGTCTTGGTTTGTTTCTTGTCCGGCCGTAGATCTAGGCTCGTCGATGAAGGATTTCTCTTGGCCCTTGGCACGCGACGTGCGAGGCATTTAGCGTTCCGGGGGTGGCGCTGTTTCTCGCCGGCACCTGCAGGAAGGACGAAAAAAAAAAAAAATAAGGCCAGCCGGAAAGGAAAGCCAGCGGCGGCCATACGGAGTGGCACCGTGCAGGTCTTGGTGTTGGGGTAGTAGCAGTAGTAGGAAGTAGCCAATCCCCAAGACGTCGGTGCTCTATTTCTGGGCGAGTACGATGGAGGCGAGGTTCTGGAATGGTCCGGGGAGGGAACACGGGGTAAAAGGTGCTTCCTCTTACTGATGGTGGTGGTGGTGGTTGCCAGTCTCGGAACCGGGCTGGCTCGGGAGACGTTTTCCATGCATGCGAATCTATGCACGAGACCAGCGAATGAGGTATTGGCCTCATGTGCATGCTTGCCTGTTTTTTTTTTTTTTTGTGAGGCATTTCCATGACCTTCCGCCTAGTCCTAGCCTCTTTCTGGCTGGCTGAAAATAGGAACAGACCAGACCGCTTTCTCGCTACTTCGGTGAGAAGATTGTCCCTAGGATGCTGCGGCATAGCCGCTTGCCGCCCGCGCGACCAAGAAGCCTAGGCTTGCAGGGCGCGAAGCTTCACGGTGGTCAAACGAGGCCGATTATTGAAACTGGGAAAGCGGGCTGGGATTGGCCGAGAGAGCCACGCAGCCGGCCAGCTGGAGAAAAAGGGTCTTGTTTCGGATCTGCACTCCGGGTATGCACCGGTTTTTGCAGCCCCAAGTCCCTGTTCTTCCCGAGCCCACTCTCGTTACTAAGTACTATCTACATGGAGTACGTACACCCAGCTCTATTCCAGCCTCCTTCGTTCTGGTCTAGGTTTAGAGGCTTTGTTGCCGGCGATACCGACAGCAGCCCGACATTGCCATCAAATGGTCATCGGGTCGGTGGGTAACAACAACACCATCTCCGAGGAACCGAGTGAGGGCCCCCGCCGTTCCCGGCTAACAGTGCCGTGGCAATTGTGACGGCGGCGGGCGGTCCGTGTCGTGCTTGTGTGTTGTGTGTAAAAGCCGACAAATCTGCAAGGAAATGATGCGTAATAATAAGGCGAAAAAAAAAGGTCGGGATGGAGCCTGAGGCCGGGAAGAACCCACCCATCCATCAAGTGCCGGCGCGGCCGGTCCATTCAGCGAATGGGGCCACCCGAGGATCTCCGAAAGGGAGGTCGCTAAAATCTGAAATCACTACTCAGCAGCAGACGATGGGAGGCGGCAGGCAGAGCAGATTCACGGTTGATGGGGTGAGATGAGGGTTTCCTGATCACCGCGGCAGGCCTGTGTCATCTGTGTCTGTGTTATCTTGTCTCAGCGCCCAGCCTGATAGCGAAAAAGCCTCGACGTCGCCGGACCGACTTGGCAGGTGGCCACGGACGGACGATCGATATGCCTGTCTCAACCTGACCGACAGTCGACGCCTCTCTATCACCTTACTTGCGTATCGCGCCGCGGCGCCGTCTCCCGTGGCCAAGCGGTTGTGGCGGCTTGGCGGTGTTTTGCGCCCGCGCGCACAGGGTTGGCGAAAGAAAAAGAGGTAGCAGAGATGCACGTCGTCGTCGCCCTTGTTCACATCATTGAGAGGTTCTGTTTCACGATGCGCGGACGGGTCGCTATGCGACTCCTGGCTGGCTGCGTCTTGGGGCGAGATCTGCAGGCGCTTCGATGCCATCCCGTCTTTGGCTCATTTGGCGTTGCTGAAATGTATCTGTGTGCCTTTTTTCTTTCTATTTTCGCCCATTTTTTTGGTTGGCTTGCCATCAATGGTAGCTTAAACCGATGTGGCTGATTATTCTTCCCTTGTCGCTCCCAGCACTTGCACGCGACGACGGAGGTCCTCCGAGGCACTTCCATTTTTTCCAACGGTGTGATGGTGAAATCGGGAGCCAATGGCGGATCCTGTCCAAGCCGTCGCACCCTGGGTGGCGTGTCGCACGGGCTTCACACGGTGCGGCGTGGGATCAACCGTTTTGTCTTCCTCCTAGCACTTTGCCGCATCTCTGGAAAGGCGGCACGAAGGAGTTGATGGAAAGGAGCAAGCAGCGCGCCAAACCAGCCTTGGGGAGGGGACAATTACCCCTGGACCTTGGTCGGTTCATCCAGGTCAAAGCTCCGGCGCTTCAGGGAAAAAAGGGCAGACAAGGGGGAGACCCCCCGTCTCGAAAACCCATGACGGACATCCCAGGGTAGGACAAAGCTTGTTGCTTGCCGTTGCTGTGGTTGTTTTGTTTGTTCTGCTAGCTGATTCCTGATTCCCTCGGCCGACCGCTGTCCATCCGGCCAGCCATGGGTCCTCCATCCCTCCCCTCCCAACAGCCGGCTCACTAACGGAAACCACCACCCGGACAAGACCAGTAGTTGGTGCGTGCGCTGCCTGCCCCCTCGATGGTGCCATGCACCCGATGCACCAGCGCTTGTCGTCTCCCGTCATCGCATCGCATCGAAGGGGTGACACAAGGCGAGGCGAGGAGGGTCAAGACCCGGCTTACAACCGGGTTGGAATTCTCCCTCCCCTCCACCCTCTCTGTGTCGACCTTTGCTTGTCACTTGTGCATCAGAGCAGCGAAAGAGCGCTGTCGCATTTCGATGTACCATGCAGGCCAATCTTCGAACCTTGTCCGCTCGCTGAACGTTTATCCATGTTCTTCTATATTATTATCGTCATTTTGTTGTGGAACATGGCAACGACCTTGCACATTCCACGGCCCCATTACACAAATGAAATAAGCCGGCCAATGAACGGGGAGATGGGTCCTAGCAGGTTCCGGAGACGAGAGTAATAAACGTTCATTATCTCATGCCTTTTGCGGCGAAGTGCCATCCGTCAGAACGGTCGATTCCTCGGGCGGGCAACGGGGTTTGCGCGTGGTATTCTCGCCTTTCGGGCTGACCGCCATGAAGTCGGCTGGATCGCATTGGGGTGCAGCAGAGAGTGTCGTCATTCGGCTACGGAGGCGAGCCAGGTAGCTTGAATGTGATGGATTGGAGAGAGAACCAACGAAACGGACGCGGAAGGCGAGACGCGATTACGGTAGACGCTAGACCAGGATTGCGAGCTTCCAAGGGTGCGGAAAACAAAAATCCCTCACGGCGAGGCTCGACTTTTGCGCTGTTACGGTGATGCCCCTTCAACGTTCGCCCAAACGGGAAGCGTGTGGTGCCGGCGTGGGTGGAGAAAACGTGCAGCGGAGGGTACATGTACATGCGTCCTGCGAGATTGGACGGCCTGCCGGGGGTGCAGCAGCACCACAGTCAATTCGAATTTTGGAGAGAGTGGGGGAAACGGGTACCTGGCGACTTTGCGAGATTATTGCAGCTCCCCGGCTTCTCCAATTGCGGCCGGGGCGGTGCGGATTGGGCGGCGCTGATTGGCTGATAAGGAGCTCTCGATCGGAGCTCGCAGGTACCCAGGGACATGCCCTGCAAGACGTCGCACTCCACCCCGTGGGTGGGAAAAACGAAGTTGGCCCGTGGGCCGCTGGGCCGCTGGAACCTGGAAGCTTGCTTTGCCTCCTGCCTCTGAGGCCTGGCTGCTGCCCGCCCCGGGCTGGGCTTGCTGCGCTGCGCTGCGCCGGCGAGACGTGCGTGCGTGCCAGCTTCCCTGGTGTGGCCTTGTTGCCGAGAAGGTCCCGCACCACATGGGTACCAAGGCGCGGTAGGGTGCCCGTCGCTCTGTGTGGGTGTGGGTGTGGGTGGATTCCCCTTTGAATGACCGATACGGTACCGTCCGTCCACTGTGTGTGTGTGTCTCTTGCCTGTCATGGAGATGCAGAGACGGCACGCTCTCACTGCGTTGCGCTGTGAATAAAATCGGCGCCTTCCACCCTCCTCGGTCCCTCGCTTCTTTCCTCTCCTTCTCCCCTCACACCCACGGAAGGCATTCGTCCTAGAGGTTGCCGTCGTCCTCGGTCAATCATCGCGAGGTGAGTTTCTAGCAGAAGCCAAACTCTGTTTAGCACCACCACCAACCACACTTCCTCGTACCCCCATTCCCTGCGCTTCCGCGCTGCTTCCAGAGAAAGCCTACCGGCCGCCACTCATCACTTTGCCATCACCTGCCTGCCACCCACGGACTTGGTCAAGCCGCCGGGGCACCGAGAACATTGCGCTTCAGGCTTCCCCTCCAGCCAATGCTCGACCTGCAGCAACCTCGCACTTTACCTCGGCCGTGGCGCTGGTTATGCGCCATTGTGTGCTTTGCGCCAGCTTCTTGCCGCTCCCTATCTACCTTTCCCCTTCCTGCATCCGTTACCCGGTTCCTCTGAGGCATAAATGCTTCTGGAGCTCACAATTCGCTGCTATCTACCCGTCTCACCCACACCCAGGCCCCAACCAACAGTCTGGCCCAAAACTGACCTCGGAGCTCCTCCACCTCGCTAGACTCCGTTCGTGTGCGCGTCCTTTCCTAGAGGTCTACTCCTAGAACCTGGTTGGATCGACAACAAAACGCGACCCAGCCCCCGCCACCCGCCAGGGCCCGATTACCTAGAACCCAAAGATTCCTGCTCTCTCTTTAATTACAATTCAATAATCGGGCAGCGAGCAGTGCTCTCTGCATTACGCAACAGCCGCCATGGCTGATAATAATGCCCCCACCGGCCCTGCGCTGAACACGCAGATCGAGTCGGGCAAGTTCGACGAGAAGGATCCCTCCAAGAAGCCCGTTGAGGAGGAGGAGGAGGATGAGGACATCGACGCCCTCATCGAGGACCTAGAGTCTGTCGACGGCCACATCGATGAGGAGGACGAGGAGGACGGCGCCCAGCCGGGTGCCGGCCGTGTTGTTCCCGAGGTAAGGATCTACTGCGCCTTATCGGCATTCACCACTCCCAATTTCTCCCTGCGATCTTCCCGTCATCGAGGGGCAGACGCCAGGGCCGAGCTCGGCCTTGTGTGTCGCGCCTCGGCCCAATTTGACGGGGATGTGCGGTCTTGGGATGGCTGCCAAGAGGTGCGCTACAGGTGTGCTAACTTTTTGCCTTCTAGGACATGCTGCAAACATCGACTCGTACAGGTTTGACGGAGCAGGAGGTGCAGGCGCGCCGCAAGAAGTACGGCCTGAACCGTAAGTTGAACCACACCACTCCCGCCGTCCAGGCCTTGGGGATGCCGTTCAGGGGACCGGCACTCCGAATCAACGCGACGTGATGCTGACTCGCAGTGCAGAAATGAAGGAGGAGAAGGAGAACATGATCCTCAAGTTCTTCTCGTACTTCATCGGTCCTGTTCAGTTCGTCATGGAGGTTAGTGACCGACTCGGCCTTTTTTCTTTCCCTGCCGGCAGCGCGACAAGGAAAAACCTGTTTTGGCTCGCGCCTATGCCTAGGTTGCCCTAGCACCTCGAGCTCCTCGGCTCCGCGGCATGGGTGGTTGAGTCAGCAGCGACGCGACGCAGAGATTGCGACGGCTGCTCGGTTGCGAGGGCCCACCCATCAGGATCCAGTTTGGTTGCTGTGCCGGGGAAAACACGCCCAAACAATGTTTCGCCGATCAGCAAAACTGACAATCGTCCAATTTTATAGGCTGCCGTTCTTCTGGCTGCTGCCCTCCAGCACTGGTAAGCATCAGACCCTCCCAGCCCCACATACAATATCCGAGCAAACCCACTTTGCTCGTGAGCGCGCATCGCGATCGGATCGTTGCTAACAGCTTCTGCGCAGGGTCGACTTCGCTGTCATCATCGCTCTTCTGCTGCTCAACGCCTGTGTTGGTTTCATCCAGGAGTTCCAGGCCGGTTCCATTGTCGACGAGCTCAAGAAGACGCTCGCTCTCAAGGCTGTTGTTCTGCGTGACGGTAACCTCAAGGAGGTCGAGGCCCCCGAGGTTGTTCCTGGTGATATCCTGCAGGTTGAGGAGGGTACCATCATTCCCGCCGACGGCCGCATCGTTACCGAGGATGCCTTCCTTCAGGTTGACCAGTCCGCCATCACGGGCGAGTCGCTCGCTGTCGACAAGCACAAAGGTGACCAGTGCTACGCCTCGTCCGCCGTCAAGCGTGGTGAGGCTTTCGTCGTCATCACCGCCACCGGAGACAACACCTTTGTCGGTCGCGCCGCCGCCCTTGTCAACGCTGCCGCTGCCGGAACTGGTCACTTCACCGAGGTCCTCAACGGCATCGGCACAGTGCTCCTGATCCTGGTCGTCTTCACCAACCTGGTTGTCTGGATTTCCTCGTTCTACCGCTCCAACGGCATTGTCCAGATCCTCGAGTTCACCCTGGCCATCACCATCATCGGTGTGCCCGTCGGTCTCCCCGCTGTCGTCACCACCACCATGGCTGTCGGTGCTGCCTACCTCGCCAAGAAGAAGGCCATTGTCCAGAAGCTCTCCGCCATCGAGTCCCTTGCTGGTGTCGAGATTCTGTGCTCGGACAAGACCGGTACCCTGACCAAGAACAAGCTCTCGCTGTCTGAGCCCTACACTGTCGCCGGTGTCGAGCCCGAGGACCTGATGCTTACTGCCTGCCTTGCTGCCTCGCGTAAGAAGAAGGGTATGGACGCCATCGACAAGGCTTTCCTGAAGGCTCTCAAGTACTACCCCCGCGCCAAGGCCGCCGTCTCCAAGTACCGTGTCATCGACTTCCACCCCTTCGACCCCGTCTCCAAGAAGGTTGTCGCCATCGTCGAGTCTCCCCAGGGCGAGCGCATTACCTGCGTCAAGGGTGCCCCGCTTTTCGTCCTGAAGACCGTCGAGGAGGACCACCCCATCGATGAGGAGGTTGACCAGGCCTACAAGAACAAGGTTGCCGAGTTCGCTACCCGTGGTTTCCGCTCTCTGGGTGTTGCCCGCAAGCGGGGTGAGGGTGCTTGGGAGATCCTCGGGATCATGCCCTGCTCTGACCCCCCGCGCCACGACACTGCTCGCACCATCAACGAGGCCAAGATCCTGGGTCTATCCATCAAGATGCTTACCGGTGACGCCGTCGGTATCGCTCGTGAGACCTCGCGCCAGCTCGGTCTCGGAACCAACGTCTACAACGCTGAGCGCCTGGGTCTCGGTGGCGGTGGTGACATGCCCGGCTCCGAGGTCTACGATTTCGTTGAGGCTGCCGATGGTTTCGCCGAGGTCTTCCCCCAGCACAAGTACAACGTTGTCGAGATCCTGCAGCAGCGTGGTTATCTGGTTGCCATGACTGGTGACGGTGTCAACGACGCTCCCTCGCTGAAGAAGGCCGACACCGGTATTGCCGTTGAGGGTGCCTCTGACGCCGCTCGCTCCGCCGCCGATATTGTCTTCCTTGCTCCTGGTCTGGGTGCCATCATCGATGCCCTCAAGACTTCCCGCCAGATCTTCCACCGCATGTACGCCTACGTCGTCTACCGTATCGCTCTGTCCATCCACCTTGAGATCTACCTGGGCATCCTGATCGCCGCGCTCAACCAGTCCCTGAAGATCGAGCTTGTCGCTTTCATCGCCATCTTCGCCGACGTCGCCACCCTCGCCATTGCCTACGACAACGCTCCCTTCTCCAAGTCTCCCGTCAAGTGGAACCTGCCCAAGCTCTGGGGTATGTCCATCCTGCTCGGTGTCGTCCTGGCCATTGGTACCTTCATTGCCGTCACCACCATGTTCGTCCACGGTGAGAACGGTGGTATCGTCCAGAACAACGGTCAGCTCGATGCCGTCGTCTTCCTTGAGGTCTCCCTGACCGAGAACTGGCTCATCTTCATCACCCGTGCCAACGGTCCCTTCTGGTCGTCGATCCCCTCGTGGCAGCTTTCGGGTGCCATCTTCATCGTCGATATCGTTGCCTCGCTCTTTGCCATCTTCGGCTGGTTCGTCAACGATAAGCCCACCCACATCGTCGCTGTCGTCCGTATCTGGGTCTTCTCGTTCGGCGTCTTCTGCATCATGGGTGGTCTCTACTACCTTCTGCAGGACAGCACTGGCTTCGACAACCTCATGCATGGCAAGTCCCCTAAGGGCAGCCAGAAACAGAGGTCGCTCGAGGACTTTGGTAAGTTTGATCATACCCACTCCACTATCTGTCGCTCATGCTCTTGTGACGGTTTGCTAACATGCCTTCCTCCCTACAGTTGTTTCTCTCCAGCGTGTCTCGACCCAGCACGAGAAGTCGCAATAAGCGTTTCATTCAGGGTGGTTCGCAAATTTTTCGATGGGCCAACTCTGCGGTTGTTTTAAAGGGATGATTGGAAAGGATCCATGTCACATACCCCAATGTTGTCCATGTCGGTTGTCCATAGGTTGATGCTCCGCGTCTGTCCCACTTGTCTTTAGGTGGGCGGCGGACCCTCCTTTCGATGGCTGGTATGGTTCAACTGCGACTTATTTTCTTGTCTTAAATTTGTCACGATGATCAGGGGCGGTAGACGTTCAATCGACGCACCCTGATCAGGTCATTAGAGACGACATTAATGCTAAAAAAGTAAAATTACGTGGTTTTTACCATGCACATTTTCAGTCTTTTGTTCGATGACGTGTTTGTGATATGATGTCTTGCCATTCATAGGCTGTCTTGTGTGTAATTATTCAGGGACCACAACGTCCTTGCTCGTGTCGAGCTCTTCGTGCCTCCTTAGGTCCATTGGCTTCTCGAGCAGTGGAATGACGTATGGGTCAAAGGTCTTCCAGTAGGGGTTCTCCAGGTGATATTTCTGGCTCTGTTTTGGTTGAGCGGTGTTAGATGTCGTTAGGTGTCTTTTCATGATGGAACGAGAGGGCAAATGTCACGTACGCCCTCATTCTCGTAGCGCTCGACGATGGTGAAGGACCTGGGGTCCTGTGTGCTCTGCATGACGAACCAGTCGATGGTCTCCCTGTCCTTGCTGTAGACGCGCGACGCCTCGATCAGCTTGGCCTTGAGCTTGTCGACCGAGGCCGGGTCGCTGTTGGCGTAGAGGTGGACGGTGATTGTGTAGACCATTTTTCGGCTTGTGATTTCTGGCTTCGCTTTGGGGGTTTGGATTGGTGCTGTGCTTGGAGTGGGAGGATCGAGAGGAAGGGAGGTGTAAATGGGAGCCGACTTGGTTTTCTGGTGCTGCTACTGGCCAATGAGAGATGGACATTGAGCTTTCTGCGGGTTTTTTTTTTTGGCGCTTGGGATTGCATCCCCGCGTCTGATATCATTGTGCTTGGACAGACCTGCAGCAGAGTCCGTGACTGACTGAAAAGGAGAGGGGAGCCTTGGCATTTCTGGCGATGGAGTGCTGACACTTATATCATGATTGAAACCTGCAAAATTTCCTGGTGTCGGCATATGAGTAGGCAGACATGTGTCTGAAATCCAGAGTCTTTGTTATGAGC
The DNA here is from genome assembly GCA_000733355.1 of Falciphora oryzae. Lineage (NCBI taxonomy): Eukaryota > Fungi > Ascomycota > Sordariomycetes > Magnaporthales > Magnaporthaceae > Falciphora > Falciphora oryzae. The sequence goes on from JNVV01000015.1 coordinate 313,446, forward strand.
AAAAACAGCTTTGAGCGTCTGGTCGGCGGCGTTGGTCGAGGGTTTGAGAGCTTGGGCCTGAGTTGGGAGGCTTTGGTGGTTCATCATCACACTCGATTGTTTCAATTCATGCGCCTCCAGAGATTCTCACATCCACCGAACTCAACACCATCACCCAAATCCCCACACTTTATTTCATAACAACAAGCCACCCATCCACCAGGACCTTGCGGCTCAATCAGAGTCTCAAACCCTCCCTAGCCTGGCTTTTCCATCCATACTTTAGCAGTGACTTTGTACGCGGAAATCCCGTGGTGAACGGCCGGCTGGGTCACCAGTCGAGTCGCCTTCTCCCGCGTTCCCCTTCACAGAATGGCGCCGCCGATGCAGATACCCGGGTACTACTATGGTGGGTTTATTTTCCTCCTTATACCTCACTCGGCGCATCCACCAACGCCATCAGCTGCTAACAGTTTCCACACCCACCACCCGACCCAGACGAGGAGAAGAGGAAGTACTTCAAGATCGAAAGGAACGGCACCGCCCCAGCTTCCGCCGCCTGGTCCGACCGCAACGTCAAGAAGCGCAAGGCCGAGGCGGCCGAGGCGGCGGCGGCGAAAAAGGCCGCTGACGCCGCTGCCACGCGGGTCCGGCGCGCCACGGTGCTCGCCGACCCCGTCGTCGGCGGCCTGCTGCGCCGCGAGCTGGACGGGCTCGCCGGCGGCGGCTCCTCCGCACTGGCGGACAACGACGCGCCGCAGATCGTGTGGGCCGGGGGCCTGCAGGACAAGGGCGCCGTGAGGTTTCCCAGCCGGGTTGAGAACTTTGTCACGATCGGCGAGGAGCAGCTTGGGCTCGGGCTTTTTTATGCTGGTAGGAGCATGATGATGATTCTATTCTTTGGAGTCTGGGCTGCGTACCTACCAGGTATGTACTAATCGTCTTGTTGCTGGGGGCAGTCTGCTCCAACAACCCGAGAGATGGGCCGCATCTGCCTGGGCGCCGTCTTCCGGTTTACAGCAACTACTTTTACAGGGACCAGTATGATCAGTATGTTGTTGCTGGCCCCTTGTATCTTGAATGAGTCTTGCCTATTTCCTCGTCTAGCAGCAACCCTCTAACCTAGCCGAGAACGACAAAAAAAAAAAAAAAACAGCATCCAGACCGGCCCGGCCGTCAACCCGACCCTGTCCAAGTTCTGCTCCCGGTACACCGAGAAGGCCTACGCGCTAAAGGACCCGTCCACAATCGCCTGGGACCCTGCCGACGAGAGCATCGTCCTGACTTCCTCGTGCGGCGACCCATATAACATCCCGGTCCGCAAGTGGCGGCTCCGCCGGCACGAGGACCCAGACGGCAAGCCGGCCTGGGCCTCGGGGGCCCCCAGAAGCGTCGTGGGCCAATTCAAGGAGATCCCGCCCGTCTGGGCCTGCGCCGTCGCGCCGGCCGACGGGCGGGGGCCCCGCCCCCGCATCGCCCTGGGCACCGAGCGCGGCGTCTTCGTCGGGGGCGCCTTCGACGGCACCGGGGCCGTGACGAGCGTCTCGACCTCGGGCCGCGTCTTCGACGAGTCGCCGAACCTGCCCGCCGGCGAGGTCTTTGCCCTGGATTTCGTCGGCGACCACCCCGACGTCCTGGTCGCGGGCGGGAGGGGCCCGGCCGGGATATGCGTGGCGGACCTGCGCGAGGACCGCTGGGCTAACCCGGCTGCGGCGGGGGCGATCCGCGACGCGCGGGTAGATGTAGCCGGCGGCGGCGGCGGCGGCGGTAGAACCTCGGCCCGAACAATCGTCACGACCCCGAACACCCGCAGGAAAACGCTCTACAGCAACGGCAGCATCCTGCAGGACAACGGCAAGCCCTCTTCGGCGTGGGCGGAGCCGCAGACCGCGCTTCTCTGCCACCCGGGCCACCGCGACGACCGGTACGGCGGCATCGTGTTCCCCGAGGGCGTCGCCGACGCCATCCCTTGCAGCTTCGGCCGGCGCCGCTACCGCGACGTCCGCTGGCTGCAGGTGGCGCGCGAGCCCGTCGTCAACCACCTCGTGTCGCTGAACCAATACCAGGTCCTGAGCGCCGGCATCGAGGGCAGGATGCACGTGTGGGACCTGCGCCGCCCGGGGGGCGTGCCGTACACCACGTATGTTCATCATACGCAGACCGACACATCTTGACCTCTTCTCATCCCTCCTATGCTTTACTGACCAACCGAAAAACAACAGCTTCGCCGCCTACGGAAACAAAGCAACCGTCCGCGGCCTCGGCCTCGCCGTCGACAAGGCCCTGGGCATAGTCGCCGCCACCAACGACGACGGCTCCGTGCGCCTGCACTCGCTGCGCTCCGGCGCCCCGCTCGCGTCGCCCGTCCTGGACCGGATGATGCCGCCGACGCCGGCGGCGTCGCTGCCGTGCCCCCGCCTGCAGTGGGCGTCCCTGCAGGGCGACCGCGCCCCGAGCCTGTTCGTCGCCCGCGGCACCGAGATCCGCAAGTTCTCCTTTGGCGTCGAGTCTAGCCTGCGGGGCGACGAGTTCTCCGCCGAGGAGGCGCGATGTGTATGATATTGGGGAAGAGGGAGTAGGAGCGGAGTGTTGTGCTGTTATGTTTTTTTTTTTTTTTTTTTTTTTTCGCTGTTGACAATCACGCTGCATACCAGGGAGGACGGGCAGGCTTCGTTCCACAAGAGTGCCTTCACGGCGCATAGCTACGACCATGTTTATAAGCTCCATGTACGCCGAGACACCTGGCACACCTACCTACCTACCTACCTACCTACCACATAATCTATGTACGCCTTGAGTAGCTTTTGTCCGGCCTGGCCAACATGCCGGATCGAACGACGCCGACCCGTGAAAGAATACTGGAAGAATACACCCCTCGTTCGGCGACAAGGCGGATGGAAGATAAAGATACCCCGATGCGGCAAGCAAAACGCCGGTAAATATGCACCCCGAGATAGGACGCCAACTCTGCCAAGACCTGTCGGTTTGTTCCTCGATATCCTCTTGTGCCTCCGTCGCTTTTTTCTTTTATTTTTTATATTTCGCCACCCGTTGTTTCTATACTTCTTCCCTTCGTGTTGATTACAACCCCGGCATCTGTAACGGCCACCCAGGGTCCTACTTGTCGCTAGCCAGAATGATGCGCCCGTCCTCGGTCTTGAGGTTGAAGGTGCCCTCGAGCCGGGGGAAGGCTCTTAGGAAAGCCGGTCCCAGGGTCCAGTTCTCATTGCGGCGCAGGTGCCGCTCGAAGACGGGGTTGATCATAAGCTCCTCGCCGTCCTGGCTCTGCAGCAGCGCGTCCGTGTCCTCGTACGGCCAGTTGAGCGAGATGGTGGTGGTGAAGGGGATAAAGAAATGCTCAAACGGCAGCGGCGAAGGCGCCGCCGCCGCCGACGAGGACGACTGTGGGGTAGCACCGCCATTGACACTGCTGTTGCTGCTACTGCTGCCGTTGCCGCCGTCTCCGTCGCCGCCAGCAGTCTCCGCCCGGCCCGGTCCCCCCTCCATCGAAGGGGCGCCGCCCGTGGCTTCGCCATACTCACGCGTCAGCTTGTCCCGCATCGCCGGGAACGGCAGATGGTCGAACCAGGCCGGGTGTGGACACGACAGCTGCGCGGGCGAAGGTCTGCACCAGGGCGGGAGTCGCTCGAGGTTGTCGGCCGTCGGGCTGATGTGCCAGCGCATGATGAGGAACATGATGTAGAGAACGGCGACACGCTCGGGCAGCCCAACCAGGCCCGGGAACGTCTGCAGGATGTCGGTAAAGACCTTGGACAGCGGGTGCGAGAAGCGGCTGTTGCCCGGGTTGAGGAGCGACGAGACGGACGGGTACCGAGGCCCAATGATCTCGGACGTCGCCAGGCCCTCAGCCGCCCGCTGCCGGCGCTCGCTGAGGAAGTCCAGCAAGAGGTTGTCAAGCGGGCACGTCGGGCCGCAGTTGAGCGGGGTCCCAACCGGCTGGCTGGCCGGACCCTCGTGCGCCGCGACAGGGTACGGGGAGCCTCCGCCGAGCTGGGGGTCCAGGTTGGGATCTAGTCGGGGATCCAGGCGCGGGTCGAGGCGAGGGTCCAGGTTGGGGTCTATGGCAGGCTGCTGCTGGTGGGGGACTTGGCCGAGCGAGGGAGCATCGGCCGGGTCCTGGAAGGGGTCGTGCTTCATGGGCACGTGGCGATAGTTGGGCGTATCCTGAGCGCCGTGGATGTTTGGTTGCATGCGGTGCACACGCGAGGGGTCGCCGACCAGGAAGTCGAGGCCGAGCCGCTCGGGCCCCATGTCCAAGCCGTTATGCATGTGTTGGCGCTGCTGGCTCATGCCCCTGGGCTGGGCATGGTTGCCGTTCGGCTGTGGGCCGTTGACCATGTCCACCGAGCCTCCGGGGGAGGCGGTGCCCGTCGGGGTGGGCGCGTGGCGGGGCATGCCGTCGATGGGCGACGCCCCTTGGGCGGACATGAAGTTTTGGCCGGGCGAGGGGTAGACAGCTGGCGCCTGCATCACCTCGGGCATTTGCCCCTGCATGGGCATGCCAATACCGCCGGTGGCGCCGGCCAGCAAGGACTGCAGGGTCGAGATGACCGAGGCCAGACGCTGCTTGATCTCGGCATTTTCGGCCTCGACGGCCTCCTTGGCCCTGATTACGACCTGAAGCTCCTGATAAGGCCTCTGCGCGGTCAGTTCCCGGATCCGCCTTTCCAGGGACTCGATTTGGTTCTTGGTTCGCTCGCGAATCGCGCGCTGCGCCTCTCGATCTGAGTTGGGGCTCGTCAGCCAAGTCACGCCCGTTACTCCTGTCACCAGTGCCTCGAGACTAGCCTAGCGTCGTGTAACACCGGGGAAGCCGACGGATAAGCCCGCATGATGGGAACCAAAGATAAGGGCTATGATAACATATATCTTGTATAAAACAGAACATAACATACCGTTTGCCCTCTTCTTGGCAAGCTGCTCCGGCGTCAGATTGGCCACACCACGTGAGCCCGAGCCGGCGGCACTGCGACGTTTCCTCCCGTCTGGGAGAACCGGCTGCGACGGCGACTGCTGCTCCTGGACGCCGAGCCGCCGGTCGGGCGGCGGGCCGTACGGAGACTCGCCGTCGGCATCGTCGGGACGCCCCCGTTTGAGTGACGAGGAGCCGGCGCGGCTGGACTGCGGCGAGGCTGCCGCGTTAGCCAGACCGAGCAGGCCGCCGGTGGCCCCGTTGGTGCTGGTGCCGTCGGCGACGCCGTTGCTGCCGCTGCGGACCTGTATCTCGCCCAGGATAACCTGCGACGGCTGGTGGGCCTGGGCCTGAGCGGCGGCGGCGGCGGCGCGTGACCTGGTCTGCGCGTGTGTGGGAGGAGCAGAGCCGGCGTGGTGCTTGCTGCTGGCCGACACCATCCCGGGCGAATGAGACGAGGGGACGGCAGGCAGGGCTGGGGTTGGGCGCGCAGAAAAAAATAAGAGGACAAAAAGAAGGAAAGAAAAAGTCGGCAGCAAAAAAACCAGCGGCGACGCTGGCAGCCGAACCCAGTCGACGCGAATAAGCAAAGAGAGGCGGTTCGACAAAAAGAAAAGGAGACGAAGCGCCAGGGCCAATTATCACGAGCCTTGGCTTGGATGACGTTTCTTGTCGTTTCTTTTTTCCCCCCTAGGCTCTCGCTCTGTTTGTCTCTGTCGTGATTCTTTTGACTCGCCCCGCGTCAAAATCGGTTGGCTTCCTCGCGAAAAACGAATCGAGTTTTTGATTCAGCGGCGCGAGGCGGGACTGCCCGTCCACGAGTCATGATCCTGCAGGCGCGACCGACCGACTTCCATCAAACTTTTTTTTTTTCATTGCGTTCGGGCCTTGTCTCTTTTGGCTCTTGCTCCGTTTTGCTGGGTCCCAAATCCCGTGTTTGATGGGGTGTTCGGCTCCACTGATGCACCTCGGCACGACGGCACTGGGCAGTGGTAGCCCCGGGCCCGTGGTGGCCTGGTCAGCTGACCCTGAGCACGGGCTTGGCGATGATGTGCGAGTATCGAGGGCAGTGATCAAGATGTAAATGTCCAAGACATTTGATTTATATCCGATGGCTATCGCTGAGGCAGGGGGGCGCGAGGGCAGTGGGGTCCGGAAAGCCACCAGCCAAGAGCTGAGAGGCCAATACCCCTCATCCTGCCCCCAAGCTCTCAGGCTGCCTTCTGCGTGCTCAATTGTGTTGCGATTCGACGAGATGCATATATCAAGTGGCGCCCTCGACGCACGAGTGCTCAATCCCGCCAATGTCAACCCACTGATTCCACGCCGTCTCTTTCACCATGAGCGACGAGTATCGCGTCCGAATATCCCCGATTCCGGCTCTTCTTGCCGACCCAACCGACACAGACGCACGTGAATTCTACTATGCTGCCGTCGCAGGCAACCTCGACAGGCTCAAGGAGCTACTCGTCAGAAACCCAAACATCAACATTCACGCCCACCACCTTGACGACAGCGGCAGCGACCTTGACGACTCCGACAGAGACACGCCCTGGAACTACAGACCCGTCGAACCTTCCGAATCCGCTATCAGCGGTGCCGCCAGGGAGGGCCATACCGACGTCGTGTGTCTGCTGCTCGCCCTCGGCGCAAACGTGAACGCCAACTCGACACTGGATCACGCAGTTAAAACACCGCTGCAGGACGCCATTTACTCCAGACACACCAACCTCATCCGCCTGCTTCTCGATAACGGAGCTGACTTGAACTTGAGAGCCATATTCTGTGGGGTCGATGATCTTGATTATTTTCACGTTTGCTGGGCCACCTGGGATTTCAACACCCTCGACCTCCTGCTGAACCGCGGACGATTCGACATCAACGAGATCCGGGAGAATGGCTATGCGAAAACAACCCTGTATAGATGGACATTCGTAAGGTTCTCCAGCACAACCCAAGAAACGATTCGGATTCGGACATGACTGATCGATTGTTACAGGCATATCATGCGGTGCAGACTGGCATCGACCAGGTGAAGTGGGCAATCAGCCGAGGTCTCATCGTATCCGACAAGCTTCTAGAAGCAGTCAAGGTTGGGGACCATGAGATGCTGAGGTATCTTGTCCTCGGGCTAGGCCTCAAAGACTCGAATTTCTCGGTCCTGTCCAAGATGCATTTCTGGCGAGGCGTCACAGACGAAGACCTCGACCAGCGCCAGGCATCTATCAACCTACTTCTCGGCACCTTGCCCCAAGACAAGATCAAGCAGCTGCCAACCGTCCTCTGCGCTGCTGTCGAGGCCGAATCAATGGAAATGATCCAGTTTTGGCTAGACTTGGGGGTCGACGTCGACGGTCATTCAAACCTTGGGCTGACGCCGTTACTCCAGGCAGTTCTCACTAGGGATGGGGCGGACTACGCCAAGCTGCTTCTTGAACGGGGTGCAGATGTGAACTGCCGCGCGGTCGATTTCAAGCCCAAGTGGGGAGGAGACCAGAGTGGAAGCAACGCTTGTGAGACAACCCCAAGGGGCGACCCCCGAAGATCAAAGGCTTCATTCATCCTACTCCTCATGCCGGCCCCTAACATGCTTCAACCTTGGACTTATAGTGCATCTAGCTTGCGCGTACGGCGGGTGGTCGCGCCCAGAAGTGGCCGAGGTGCTTCTCGTTGCTGGCGTCGATCGAGACGCGCGAAACGACAACGGATCCACCCCACTCCACGAACTCGCCGGGTACATCGGGAGATCCTGGGTGTCCTCCGCCCCCTATGTAGAAAGCGCAATAGCGGACCTGCGAGACATGGCAAAGGAGGCCAAAGATATCAACGCAACGGATCACGAGGGCAGAACTGCTCTACACAGGCTCGCGAACGCGGAGGGGAAACTAACACATCAGAAAAGGGCCGCCATGATCTTGATCCAGCTTGGTATTAACGTAGACATCAAGGATAACAACAGCAAGACGGCAGAGGACGCATTTCGGCACATACACGATGTTCGGTTCAAGGATTGAATTGAGGAGAGCCTGTGTGTGGCAATGGACCAAGGATCGATTTTGGCTGGGTCGGTGCCCACGGGCACATCGACCAAACCGGAAGGCTCGACAACCTCCTTGCAGCCGAACAGGGTGGGGAACTCATCTTTGTCGCCGTTGCCCTGCTGTTGGTCTTTCTTCTGGTCGTCCCGCCCTTCATCTGTGACCTCGCATGGACTTTCGACCGCATCGACGTATTTCCCCTGGACCCTCTTCCCGACCCAGGCAGCCATCTTGGTTTTCTGCTTGACCGGCGCCTCCCAGTCGGCCCCGGGATTCCTCCTCATTTGATCTTCTTCGTCGAGGAACGGGCGTTGATCTCGCCACACTTGGCCAGCCTCCTGTGAAGCATGTTCCTATGCAGACGGTCCTTGAGGAAATCGCCGGGGATGCCGGCCCTGCCACCGTTCTTCATTGCGGCGCCCAACGTGATGTGCTCCTTGTACAGGGCCATGTCGTATTTGGCCTTTTTGGCAGCGTTTTCTCCGGTGATCGAGAAGGAGGAGGCGATTGAGACGCGATTGCCCGGAAGCTGTATCGCTATCATGGCAAAGGGGAGGCCCGAAACAGGCTTCATTGGGTCGTTCGGGCCCAGGTTTTTCTTGGCGCGCGCCTTGTTCTCTTCGAACGCGTACATGTAATTAAAGGCCGTCATGGCGAGCCAGGCCATGACCTCGTCGGCGAGGACCACATCCGTGGGGGCCTGGATGATGTTCGAGTACGAGTTGGTCATGAAGCTCTGTATTTGACCCTTTGGTTTAGCACCCTTCGGGAATTTGCTCAGCTGGAAGGAGTCGTCCGGCTGCACGGGGACCGGGGCCGAGCCGCCGCCGCCCCCTGACCCCGAGCCCGCCCCTGAGCCTGCCGGGACGGCTGTCGTAGGGCGCGGTGACGCAGGGGTTGATGACACGGCCGTTGCAACGCAGGCTGGCCCTGGACCCGATGTGGCGACTGGTTTGACGCGCCCTGACCCCGAACGCGATCCGCCTTTGGAGGCTTTGTCTGCTGGTGTCGGGGCCCCCAGCGTGAAGGGCTTGAGGAGGGATAGGGGACTGGAAGGAGCTTCATGGTGACACATGGAAAATAGTCGATAGGATGTGAAAGAAGGGTGGACTCCGAATAGTGTCGTCAACGGGGAGTCCTGGGGTGGTGGTACGTTTAATGGCGATGGATGTTGGGACAGCGATGCTGGATGGCGTAGCTGGTACTAAGTGGTGGACCGGTCTGGTAGCGTATGAAGAGGTTATTGGCGATGGAATTGACTGTGGGAATGATGTGCGGATACCGAGAAGGAGATGTTGATACTGAGATGCTGGATATAATATCCGGCAACAGACAGGCCGGCGCAGAGCCCTGTTTTATACATGATTCCTTAGCAAAACATGTTCACGTAGCATCGAAGCTATCACCATTTCCTCCCCAACGCCCAGTAAGCCTTTGGGCTGTTGGTAGTAGCGACACTCCAAACGAGTCTCGGCGCAGCATCGAAACCCCCTGCCCCTGGTGGTGGCCATCGAGGCATGGACCAGTCAGAGTGTGGTTGAGGGGGCAACTTACTGCGCCTGCTTGTTGGTCGGCTCCATCTGTCCTTGCAACCAACGGCACGGCCCCGAACCGCAGAGCCCCCGCACGGTCTGGCCGAGGCCGTATAGAGCCTGTCAAGGCACGTAGTAAGACGCAGACTAGCGGTGCTACACTCCCGGTGGCGCGGAGAGAGTGTGTGTGGGGGATCCATGGCAGTGGTGCTATCGTGGGCGCGTAGGTTCGTGCAGGAATACACTACATTGTCTATTTACCCCTTGCTCTACGGTGGAATGTACTGATGCTGATACATGATACCCTCGAGCCGCAGAAAACACCGCGTCGTTGTGGTTTGTTGGCAGAACACACCTAGCTACCATCTAAATACCAATCAATGCTGCCAGGAAGAGGAAGGCTACATCAGGGTTTTTCGTACTCAATCGATCAAGACGGACAGGCAAAGTAGGCAGGCCTGGTGACAACAGGAAAAGCAAGATAACAAAGCAAGGGGACGGTGATCTGCAAGAAGGCATGTGGCACAGGAAACCGGTGACAGCGGCCTATTACCCAGGGACAGTCGCGATCAATGTTGAAATGGTTGTTGGTTCATGGCCTGACAATATGATAGACAGGTTGATGCCAGGCGTGTGGGGAGAGGACCCCTGCCACTCCACCGGCAACGTCCCGCTCCGGGGATGTCCTGGCGATTTCGCCCCCTGCACGCAGTAAGCACATCGCGGCACGGTGCTGTTGACTGTGGGAAAAGCACACCCGCAACCGTTTCCGCTGCATCGGGACGCGGTGCGTCCTTGTCCCACAAATTACGTTCATTGCCGAAGTGCACAGCCCGTTGTCGACCGGACGGTAAAAGGCGTAATAAGCGCCCAAGCTAAAAAAAAAAAAAAAAACTATGTGCCCAACTCCCGAAATAGACATATTTATGAGGAAGATGGGTCATTCTGGGACGGCTTTGACCACCAACACACCCGCCTACGTAGATATCCGGGTAGCTAGAGACCACCAGGGACATTGGCTATCTACACGTAGGCGTGGTTGTGGACGTTGCACCGCGTCAACCAAGCCTGCTGCGACTGTCAGGGAAGGTCGTTCGGTTCATGCCTGTTGGTAGTCGCGGCGACCGCGCCGTTCACGTTAGCACTGCCACTCACTCTGGATACATGCCCCTATCCACTGCCTCCAGAGATAAAAACCAACGCGACGAGAGTGTCACGAGATAACCACTCCGAGTGTCTCTGGTCTATCTTCGGGCGTATGGTGCTTGTGTGTGCCCCTCCCCTAGTCGGTCTTCTCGGCCGCAGAAGACATGATACCTTGAGCGAGTCGAGGCCAGAGCAAGAGCAGCACCCTCATCCCCTGATATCGACGCTGATCGCCATATCCAGCACACGCAAAGAATATCTCCTGCTCTCTTAATTCAAAGATTGAAAATCATTAGACACAAACAGATAAATACCTCGGGTGAAAATGATAATCACAGTCACACCACACCCCCTCACACCTCCTCCGGCAGCTCGCCATACTCAAAATCAAAATCCGGCTCCCGCCCCAGCGCCACCGCGTCCTCGCCCAGCTGCGCCTTGGTCTCTTCATCCAGCGCATCCACGTCCAGGTCCAGCGCCAGGTTCCGCAAGTGACGCTGCACCGCCAGCGCCCGCACCTTCTCGTCCCGCCTCGCAACAGCGCTGGCACCACCGCCGCCGCCGCTCCTGAAGGGGAGCACGGGGGAGTACTGCCGGAGCGCAAACTGCTGCCGCGACGCGTCCGCGGCCCGCAGCGGCGCCGTCCGGTCCGTGGGGTCCGTCCGCGCGGCCAGGCAGAAGAGGTTCGTTGAGCCGTAGTTCGGCCCCTGCACCGCGCCGACAACGCGGTTCGGGTGAAGTAGAAGCTGGCCGGCCCCAAGGAATGCGCGCCCACGCTCGATGCCCGTTACGGGCTCGATGGGGTTGCCCGCCGCGTCGTGTGTCGGGTTGGGCGGCTCGGGGTGCAGGATGATGGGCGTTGGTCGCCGTCTGGTCAGCGTGCCGCCGTCTTCAGTTCGGATCCTCATTGGTTGTCCTGGGAGGGCCGAGAACGGAGACGGCCGGAGGGGGTTGGCGGGCTTCGTCACGGCGGTGTCGTTGCTGGCGCCACCCCATTCATCCTCCTCGAAATCATGCGTCGTCAACAGGAACACACGGCCCGTACCGTCGCCAATGACCAGCTTCGTCTTGTCTGGCGAGAAGGCTCCGGATGTGACGGCGCCAGGGCACTCTAGAAGCACCCGAATCAAGGGCTTGCCCTCAGTCCGCACGTTCCAAACCCTGACCGTGCCGTCCGATGAGCCCGTATAGAAGCGGTCCGGTGACGAGCCCCATGCCTGGAACTGCACGCCAACGTCCCCAGTCTCAATGTCGCCGAACTCAGGGTCCTCAATAGGGGCTGTAATTCATTAAGTCAGTCATATGTGCATGTACATATGCATACACGCTGGGTCCGACTTAGCTGACATACCTCCGTGAGCCAGTATCTGGAAGGGGAGAGCTTTCTGGGATCCGGTATCCCAAACATATGTCTTGCCGTCTGTACAGCCAGCAGTCACGTACGACGCCTTAGGACAGTACGGCCTAGGGAGAGAGGTGTTAGCCGGGCCAAGCAAAGCTCAATTTAAGATCGTCGCATTAAACTCACATGATTGTCAGGCTGTTGATATCGAAGGCAGCACAGTCGAGGGTCTTTGTCTCCGAATACGTGTTCAAGTGGTCCTTGCTCAGGTTGTAGACACGAATTTGCGTGCGAGTACTATTCTCCTTGGTGCCCGTCGGCGAGGTGGCAGCAATGAAGCACTCCTGCGACGGGTGCCAGGCCACGTCAAAAACGTTACACTTTGAGGCCGACGAGACGGACCAGCCCTCGCCGCTCAGCCCGTCCCAAAGCTTAAGCTCGCCAGACTGTCGCTTGTCCTCTGGAATATCATTGTCATCCCCAGTAAGGCTTCGAGGTGAGTATCCCACAAGGAGAAGATGGAGCGATCCGGATGATACAGGCGTCGGCGCAGCCAGGCCCCAGCGGATTGTGGACGGGAGATACGCCCACTTCTCCGTCGCAGCGCCTTCGGCCAGAGGTGCCGAGAAGGGCCTGTAACTGCTCGCTGAAACGTTATAGTCGTCGACCGAGTAGATCCGTACGGCGTCCGACGCCGCGTTGGCTGCCGTAGCGACCATTCCACTAGGGTGTTTAGACGCGAGCACGTAGTTGACATTGGCCGTGTGCTGCCACGTACCGAGCTTCCCCATATTGTTGTCTGATAAGTCCCAGATCTTGACCGTGTGGTCGAAGCTCGCGGTGTAAGCTCTGTTGTACCGGCCGTCGTAGTCGGAAAAGACGACAGAAGAGTACAGCCAAGGGTCCTGACTCTCGATCATCTCCTCCGAGGCGTTCGAGCCTCTCTCCACGATTGGCCGCTTGATTCGATGTTGATCGTACGCGCGGACAGTCTTGTGAGCAACAGATCCAAGGAGGAGGTTTCCGGGCTTATTGTACTGCTGGTTGTGCGCGTCGCTGTGGCTTGTGGCACCACAAATAAACGTATTGTTGGAAACCCACGACGTGGTGATGATATCGCCAGCCGCGTTGGTCCACTCGAGCCGTAGCTCGAGCTCGTCCTCGACCACGCTTCTGAGACCATTCCGAACGTCCCTGTAGACGGCGTCGGCTCCTAGCAGCGTGTTGGAACCCAATGGCAGCATTTCTCGAGCGGCCAGGAGTGAGAAAAACTTGGCGTTGCGCGCGCACCGGTTCCCTTGGTCCAGTATATCCTTCTCGGGAGCAATCATAATGGGGAATTGGTTCCATCCTCGGTATTTGACGACGTCGGCCAGGAAGTTGATGATATCTCCGGGCTCGCGGCCGGGAAGCTCAATGCCGTCGAGCGTTGTACTCACGAGCTCTTTCTTGCTTCGCGACCCGTTCCGCTTGAGGGCTTTGCCGTACCACTTCGCGACAGCGAATATGCCCTGGACGCCCATGCCTGGGGCAAGAAACCGAGCCACCGTGTCGACCTCGTCGGCCGTAAAGTCGGCGTGGATAACAGTGCCATCCTGAATAGCATCCCGGTGTAGACGTTTGTTTTCGCGAACCAGCTGGGCCCTGACGACATGCTTGAGATAGGGGCGCCTGCCTCCTGCTTGCCTCACGGACGGCTGTGGCGCAATATCGGTGACTGCCTGGAGCTGCAAAGCGCGGCCGCGCGCTCTAAAGTTTGCCGGCGAAGTCGGAGGAATCCGATTTTTTGGTGGCCTCGGGGTTCCGGTGGGAGGGGGACGACGAAAAGCGGGCCGGGGAGGAGCGGCGGCGGCCGGAGGAGCGGGGGTAGCGGTCGGCGGAGCAGCGGCGGTGGCGATCGGTGGAGCAGGAGCGGCATAGTTGCCTACCCGCATCCTATACGGGCCTCTCTGGCCGACCGACGGTCGAGGCCGGGGCAGGGCCGGGGGCCGAACATTATATCCGGGCGGCGTAGGATTCGGAGTGGTCGAAGTCGGGGCTATGTTATCATCGTCGTCACTCGAGATGCTCTGGACCGATCGTGGAGGTGGCGGTGGCGGGCGAGATTGGGCACTGGGGTCGGGCGATGTAGGCCGTGTCGAGGTCACGGATAGGCTTGATCGGCTTGGAGAGGCGCCGGTGGTCGCTTTGTTTACATTGAACTCGAGAGCGCTAGCGGGTGAAGTAGTGTCAAGCTTCATCCGCTTAGCCGGCGGAGCACCGACAGTGTTCCCATTGACATTGGAGGTCCGCTGGCTCGGCGCCCTCAGGCTGGGCAGGATCACCGAAGGCGCCGGCGTCGGGGTCTCGCCATCGCTGCTGCTATAGACGGAGATGATTTCGATAGGCCTGGTAATGGTCGCGACCACAGTTAATGTCATGACGACATGACGGGGTAGGCGGGCAAACAGCGGATGGAGGCGATATCGTGGCCGATTGAAGCGACCCGTTGGCGACAGGGAGGATCGCGTCGCGAGGCGGCGCCATTGCCAGAGGAAAAAAAGTGCACTTACATCGAAGATACTCCGCCGTCCCGCGCGACGCGTCGTTGGGTTCCCTCGACTTTGCGGTTAAATTGCAGTAAAACTCGCTGGCTGCCATCCAAGTGTTGTGGATACAGATTATGTTTAACAATTTAATATTTCTAAAAGCAAGTGTTTTAAAAGTGGGCATTTTACGTTCAACCCCACTTCAAAAAAAAAATTTAACACGTAAAAATATTGAAAAAAAAAAACTCAATTTATACAACTTACTTTCTGATTTTAAATTCTTCGCATAGTTTTTATAAATAATTTATACTAGTTGTTAGTAGGAGTAGGTACTTCTGTAAGCTCAAAGATTCTCAAATAAGATAAACAACAATCTTTTAAATCTGTGAAATGGTCTTTTTATTATACATAAAGAGGAAGGAATTTATCTGCCAGAGAGTGAGCATACGGGGGGCTATATATACACGTTCTAGATCACCAAAGGGCTATTCTCCTGCTCTCAAACTTGCAGGCCTTCCGGCTCTCAGATTCCATAATCAGAAGATCACGGGACTGGAGGATCCAACCCTTTCTGGATTGCCCGCATCAGTCAACGGTATCCAACACTAGCTTTTACATTACTATTTAAACTTTATACTTCAAGTTTTATTTGCTTAGCTTTTCTTTATATACACTATTAGCTTAATGATTATCTTCTTCTTTCTTTTCCTTTTTCTTCAAACCAGCAACTTGTTTTTCATTAGAGAAATATGAAATGGTTCCCGTCAGGGTGTTTCTATTATTTTGAGGTGACATGTGTGGCAAGATACTACCTATATACCTAAATAGCTATTATCATCGCCGCTAATGCCCAATCCATTATTTACTATCGTCCTAGGCACCTTCTGTTACCTGAACCGGGGGCCTAAATGAACCTCCCGACCCGTTGGAAGCTTGTACCCATGTGGCTGGTGTCGGCGGAAGCGCCCGCCGTGTTGATGGCACGGGGGTCGGTGGCTGGGACCACCATCAAACTTCACGGCTGCTAGGTGTCGGAGTGGCTTGAGAGGAGGGGTCATGACAAAGATCGGACGAGTAATGTCCGGTTCTGACGAGAATGAGGAGAAAGGATTAGGACCATGAGCCAGGTAACGCTATCGACGTGCGCGACTGCTGTCCAACTCTGCTTTTCTGATGGCCAAACCATTCATGCGGTCTCCATACTTTTAGCCTGCCTACCTACCTAGGCGGGTAGCTTCAAAAGCTTGCTATTGATCCTGTAAGTTGCAGCAGCCGTCTCTTTGCTAGAGGTTACGCTCGAGCGGCTAAATAAACGCGCTGCGAGGTGCCGGGGTTGGAGCTCCCTTGTCTGCCGGCAGGGTGCGAGGACCCCGAGCGCGCCTGCCCGGAACTGGTGTGGGGCCGCGGGTCCATTCCATCGTTCTGGAATTTTTTTCAGACGGCACTGGATTTTCAACCTCGACGACCTCCATCGAGACCTTTTTGTCTTTCTTCTTGGATACCACTACCGGACAATAGCGCTCCCCATCTGCCTGGGTGTAAACCGCAGCCATGGCGTGCAACTGTCGCACCGCCGCTTTGCGCCTGTTCGTCCGCGGCTTCGCGCAGCTGCACATCTCCGAGCCCGCGCTGGCTGCGGCGTCGCTGCGCCAGAGCGTCCGCCCTGCACCGAGAACGTCCTCGATAAGCCCCCGTCGCAACATATACTCGTCGGCGCCATGCCGCGGGGCTCGTGTCACCGCGGCCGCCGAAGCCCCGCCAACATCCTCGTCAGCCCGCGAAGAGAGCAAAGTCGACAAGCCCCAAGGCGACAAAGGAGCTGCAGACCGCCGGGCCGCGGCAAACAGCGCTGTCACGGACCTGACCCCCGAGGCCATTGAGACACTGGCTTCCGGGGTCTTGTCGGTCGCTTCGCACCAGAGCACCCATACAGCCCGCGGCCACTCATCCGTACCGAAAGATCACGACACGGAGGATGTTACAGGAGGTAATACGAGGCGGGACAAGGACCCAAACCAGAGGGATAAGAAGAAGGAGAGGAAGGAGAGGAAGAAAAAGAAGATGGCCGCCCTCAGACCACCAAAGGATGACACGGCGCCCCCGGCACGGGCCGCCAAGTGGAAGCGGGAACCCTGGCAGAAACAGAAAGAGGCGCTCGCAAGGAAGTTCGGCAATGAGGGGTGGAATCCGCGCAAGCGGCTGTCTCCGGACGCGCTTGCGGGGATCCGGGCGCTGCATCAGGAGTTCCCAGAAACATTCACTACCGCGTGGCTGGCGTCCAGGTTCGAGGTTTCGCCCGAAATGATTCGGCGCATTCTCAAGAGCAAGTGGAGGCCCACGCCAGAGGAGGAGGAGGAGCGCGAGCGGCGCTGGTTCAGTCGCGGCAAGAAGATCTGGGAGCGCAACGCGGAGCTGGGCATGCGCGTGCCCAGGAGCTGGCGCAATGTCGGGGTCAAGAACCAGAGGAGGCCCAAACCCAGAGACGACTTCGCCGGTCTTAAATCGCCGTATAGGTAGGACCCCGCACGTGGAGGTCTTCGTGGCGTGGACTGGAGCTTATGGTGTCAGTACATTGTCGACATGTACCAATACTTGAATATTTCATCTCCTGCATATGCTCGCTTTCCTTCTTTGCTCGTGGCCCCCAGCGCATTGCCGCGGCATGAGCGATCTGGGCGACGGCTAGGACACATCTACATATGCAACCATTTAAGCGCAAATCTAACGGTCGGATCATGCAGTCAGCATGGCTACCTATGCACTCGATCACGAGAAGGCTTGTACTGCAAGTGGCTTGGAGTAGCTCGCACGGGATCGGACTCTCCACATCACGTGCCCATGAAATACGATATCCGACTCCCATCACGTGGACATGCGGAGACGGGACTCTCGACACTCGGCCGTGTGCTGATCGTTATCTGAGATGAGGGCATGGGTATGTTCTTTGCGTTGCAGCGTTTTGGCACATGTTCATGCTCAAGTAATGCATGGAATGGAGCCCTTCATGCAATGCACGATAGGACCGTTGATCGGCATCACTCCCGAGACTCTCAAGGTCTGGAAATGAGAAAGTGGCTTAGAGCACTTTCCATCACATCTCAAATGCAAAGCTCGTCACCATCACACTCAAGGGTCCGATGCTGAAATGCCCCTGAGGCGCTGGAGCCCTGGAGCTGTTGGAGCCCCGGCAAGTGGGTGAGTACATGACAATTTTCGTCGCCCACATGCCCGGCACAGTGGCTTGGCTTGGACAGGCCTCGACAGCCTAATTGAGCCCGAGTCATTATGGTTTTGGCGGGCCCATGTCCGAACCTTTCCGGGCGGCATAGCGTATGCAGCAAATTTTCTCGACGGTGCCGCCATTGGGGCCGCCCCTTGCGCAGATATCAGAGTGACCGCCATCGCACACAAAAAAAAAAAAAAAAAAAAAAAAAACGAGCGACTTCCAGTCGTAAAACGGAACGTGCTGGCGGTCCATCCGCGGTGGAGGAGCCAGCTCCCTGCTCTGTGCTCACCGTCGACTGGGCCCACAGAACGCGGGCTGCCTACTGGGGCCCCCAAGCTCCAGACGGGCCACTGGTGCGCACGAGCCAAGTGACTGATGCCAAAAAGGGCAGGGCCCATGTCCCCAATTGATCGGTGATTGGCTGGCCGAGGCCCAAATCCTGCGTTTTGACCCGGTAACGGCCAGCGCGAGCTCTGATCCCTGCATCAAACACAGAGGGAAGGCCCAACCCTGTCGCCTTGCCCAGGCCGGAATTCCAAGAAGTTGAAGGCTGGGAACCAGTGGGTATTGAAGCGTGGGCATCCCTGCTGTCTGTGGACGGCCGTCACTTTTGCAATTCTGACCTCGACTCCTTTTTCCTCCATCGCGGATTTGTGTGTCTTTGGTTTTTTTTCTTTTTTTCTTGCTCGGTCGACTTTCGTGTTCATGATTCCTCATCGTCATCGTCGAGGCGCCTTTGCAGCTCCAACTTCGCGCTTCTAAGTTGGTTGGAGGGGAATTTTCCCAATTACACTGTACGTCCCGCGATTGGAGCGCCC
This sequence comes from Falciphora oryzae, assembly GCA_000733355.1. Lineage (NCBI taxonomy): Eukaryota > Fungi > Ascomycota > Sordariomycetes > Magnaporthales > Magnaporthaceae > Falciphora > Falciphora oryzae. The sequence goes on from JNVV01000015.1 coordinate 331,988, forward strand.
TGGCCCAGCCAGCCCAAACCCACCCGACCCAAGTCCATGGCTGCAGGCTCCCGCCTCTGCCATTCTGGCTGGGACATGTTCAGAAGTGGCGGTCCGGTCTCGACAGCCTCGAACAACGGCGGACTTTGTTTCTTTACTGACACGTAGAAATACGACCTGCAGCGTTATTTTCCTTCTTTGCGCGGTCCCTTCTGTTCGCTTCAATATCGGCGTGAAGCTGCTGAGACATTGCGCCCACGCGTTTCGTGTTGCTCTCACCGCAGACATTCCCTCGGCCCTCCAGACCGCCGCAGGATGATATAGATTTCCCCCTTTTTCTTCGCCATTGCCCTGCGCCCTCTCTGGCCTTCCCTGCCTCGGCCCCAACAACAACAGCCATAGCTGTCGTCGACAGGAAGGCAAATGCGATCAAGATGGCTTCCACTCCCTCGTCCAACCGACTCAAGCTCACCCCCGCCAACTCTCCGTTCCTTACCCGCCCTTCCCGGTCGCCCATTCGAGCCCGCGCCGCCGTAGACTCGTCCCGCCTGTCTCTGAAACGGGTCATCGGGACCACCTGCGCGTCGCCCACCGGCTTCGACACCATCCAGTCCTGCTTCGCCTACATTGCCGGCGGCGCCGTCGTCGTTGTCGATGTCCAGGGCAAGGAGTACTCGCAGCGCTTCTACCGCGCCCGCCCGACTGCCGTGCCCGTCTACGGCATCTCTCCCGTGCTGCACGCCCCCTCGACCCCGAGCTCGACGCCCAAGGCCAACGACAGCCGCAATCGCGTCGCTGTCTCGAGCCACCGAGACTTGTACGGGGCCAATGACGACTCGCCGGGGTCCAAGACCTGGACCCAGCGGGAGCGCATAAAGGCGGCAACATGCCTCTCGCTCAGCCGTGACGGGCGCTTCCTGGCCGTGGGTGAGACCGGGTATGCGCCGAGAGTGCTCATCTTCAACCTCCAGGATAGTTCGTCAGACGTCCCCCTGGTGTCCATCAGCGAGCATGCCTTCGGTGTAAATGCCGTGGCGTGGTCGAGCGACACCAGATTCCTGGCATCTCTGGGGTCCGCAAACGACGGCTTTCTTTACATCTGGAGGATCGACCCCAAGACAGGCGCGGCGAAGATGTTCCAGCAGAACAGATGCACTTCGTTCGTGCGTGGCATGGTGTGGATGGGAAGCAGCCTGATCACCTTTGGGGTGCGCCACATCAAGGCATGGAAGGTGGAGGAGGCACAGTCGACGTCCCCCTCCAAGAAGAACTTCCCGGGCGACGGCTCGTTCCCCGTGTCGCAATTCCAAAAACCACTGCCGGGACGCAATGTCGTCCTCGGCTCCCTCTTGGACGCCACGTTCACGTGCGCGGCGTCCATCGACGAGGAAAAAGCCATTTTCTGCTCGGAAACGGGCGATGTGGCTCTCCTCGACGACTCGGGAAAGCAGACGAGGCTGGTCAAAGTCACTGGCCTCGACTTTCCCATACACTGCATCTCCATCCGCGACCAGATCGCTTATATCAGCGGCAAAGGCGGCCATTTTGCTACCCTGGACGTCACCAAGGTGGCTGATAGCAAGGCCGACTGTGTCATTACCTCCACTGAATCAGGCCACGGCCTGCTTGCTCTGGGGTTTCTTGACGAACATCTCGTCACCATCGATTCTAGGCGGTCCATCGATGTGTGGGACCCGAAGCACACACCAGGAGAGGACTGCAGCAACTCTCTTCACATCCCAATCCCCGGCCACGGCGATCCCATAATGGGCGTCCAGGTTCTCTCGAGGCCCAACGCTTCCGGTGCTGCCTTTTTCACCTGGTCGGCGGCCGGAAATGTCATACTCTGGGACCTGGACGGGACCGTCAAGGCGACGTTTGATGTTGCTATCGAGCAAACAGAGAGCTGGAACGAAATTGACTCGCCAAACGAGCTGTGCATAGTAGCGGCATCTCAAGGAGGTGATCTGTTCGCCGCTGCTGACAGGCTGGGCGTTCTAAGGGTCATCGATTTTACTACCAAGCAGTGCCTGATGGACACCAAGGCTCACTCGTCCGACTGCCAGGTCGTGGCAATATATGAGGGCGAAACCAAGGTTCTGATGGCTTCGTGTGGACGAGACCGCACAGCGCAGCTCTTCCAGCGAACCTCGGCCGGCGTTTTCGAGCATTTCCAGACATTGGAGTTTGCAGCCAAGGTCGTCAATGTCCTGATACCCTCGGGCGACAAGGTCATCACGTGTTCTCTTGACCGGACGCTCCAGATCCACGACCTCGTTTCCAAAGAGGACGATCCCGACGCTATTGCAGCAATCCCCTCGCGCGTCATCTCGCTGAAGTCGTCTCCCGCATCTATGGTCATGGCAGCAGATGAGAAATCGATATATGTATCACTACTAGACCGGTCGGTCTGCCAGTACGAGATCGCCACTGGCCGCCTCATGAACTTCTTCAAGTGTATGGACGAGGGAGGCGTTGAGTCGGTCGTTCTGGACTCGCTCATTTACGGGCCATCTACCAACGAAACCGAACCGTCAATCCTCCTCGGCATGTCCAACAGAGACAAGTCGGTTCGCATGTACGACTCTGCCTCGGGCTCCTTCTTGGACCGCGAATGGGGTCACACCGAGGCCATTAACGGGGTGGCCCTGATCGACGACGAGGAGGGTCAGTGCCGCAAGGTTGTGAGCGTGGGTTCGGATGGAACAATCCTGATCTGGGCGCTTGATTTGAGCGACCCGGTTGTAGGCTCTGAGGCCAGAGATCCGTCTCCAGCCAAGGAGATTACCCTCACATCTACGCGGCCCCCGCTCCGACGAGTCCTCTCCAAGGCAGAACTCGCTGAGTTTCAGCGACCTTCGTCCTCGGCCGGGCGCAAGTCGCCACCTAGGTCCATTGGCCGACGAACATCGAGATATAGCGTGCTGGCTGGGACACTGAAGACGCCGTCGTCGGCGGCACAGCCGACATCCCCAGCTAGTGCCATTGCAGAAGACACCCCCACCCGAAGGGTGTCGCCTGCTGTGAGCCCCTCGGAAAGCCCGCCCCCGACTAGCCCAAAGGACAGTCCGAAGCCGAGGGTCAGGAGGCCCTCTCTCCCATCCCTGGGCGCGACGCCCCCGGCCCCGGCGTCGACCGGGATCCGCAAGAAGGGGAGCGCCAACAACCTCCGCGCCTCAACAACGGTCAGCAGCGGGCCCTACGGGTTCGGCTCGCTAAACATGGCGACGGAGCAGGCGAGCCGGACGCTGCGGGCATACCGCAAGAAGCTGTCGTCGGCGGACCCGATTCGGCAGGACGCGCTCGCCGAGCTGGATCAGGAACTCCGGCTGACGGCCGCGGCGCTGGGCGACCGGGCGATCCGCTCAAAGGCCATGAGCGAGGGCCTGCTCAATGGCTTGCTGGATCAGTACTCGGAGCGACTCGTGTCGATGCTGGACGAGAAGCTCCGCCTCCGCGGCATCGTCAGCAGCCCAGCGGCCTCCGACGGTGCGAACGCCGTCGTCGCGGCTGCGGCTGCAGTTGCTGCTGCGACGTCGGACAAGCCGGATCGTCCGCCGAGCGGCTCCTCGGGTTCTACGAGCGTCGTCGAGTCTGAGATCACGGCCGTCGAGGGCGCGGCAGATGCGAACGCCGTTTCTACTTAGCGGGTGAAACACCACTTGGCTGTTCACCCCGACATTATGCTTTCCTATCACTTTTGTCACTCCGGTTCCGCCAACTGTATTACTACGACCACTATGCTTGATACCCCTTCCACCTACAGAATTATTTATGTCGACGACGGCGGCGACGCGTTGGACCCCCTCGCCAGCAGACATGGCGAGGCTGCCAGATGTTCAAAGCTAGCCAGCATACTCGAAAGCTTGCTCTTTTTCCTCTGTTTCTTTGTCAGTGGCTATTACTTCTATCACGTTGGGCGTTTGGGGCCTTTGAACGAAGGGTTTTTAGGGGGCTTTTACACGCCTCCGGTCAGCGCAAGCTGTGACGAACGGAGACTGAGCAGGGAGGCTCAGTCAGTCGGCTCGATATGAGCATTCCTACAGAAGAATACTCCGAGCCATAACTACTACTCTAACGGATAGACGGACGGATGGGATCGCAGCGGCCTTTGATATGGCGTGTTGCGCGAAGCGTTGCTCTTGGCTTCTATTGTTTCTACCGGGAGCACATTTTATTCCTTGCTTCTTTTGTCGTGTGTTATCCTTTTTTTGGTATCTTTGGGGGGATCCTGGCGTTTTGGTGGTTTGGGCCTTGACAGATGTCGGTCTAATCCTGGTTGGTGTTTCTTATGTCTTGTTTTGTGACTTTTCTTGGCGCAATAGTATGGTTATCGGACGGACCCAGCTTGGAAAATTATTCATTTGTCTCCTTTTTCTTGGGTTTACTGGCGGATGGTGGTAGCGAATGAGATTATCCCTTTTATCACACATGCAGTTTGTCACCCTCGGGAAGCGTCGAGTATGGTCTTGTGTGCACAGGCAAAGCTCTAGTCCTTGGTGTCGCGTGACAGTTCAGATTAGTAGTGACAGGAACGACTCGAGATGTTTGATAGACTGGGGCACTATGTAAGTCTAGTGGGCAGCGGGTAGTGGAAGCGGCGCGTTGCTTTGCCGAACTAATAAAACAAGCGAATTTTAGACACATTGGTGGCTTTCATTGACAGCTCATCCGTCCAAGACAGGCGGCCCTGTGTGTTCCTCGGCATTTGCGGCGTCAGGTTGCAGCCGTCAAGGCACGCACTTGATGAAAGTTGTCGGTGAGGTGGGCCGACAGGGTTTTCCCTGCAACACGGATCGTAGCGGGAAATGCGGGGGAACGGGCAGCAAAAACGGACAGGGGGTGGGTACCTATCAGATAAGGGTGGGATTGAGCTCAAACAACTTTTCTGCTGCCCCTCCATCGAAGCAAGAGTCAGAGCTATGTCTGTGGTGGGAGGCTTCTTCTTCCTCTTGCATCTTGCACCAGAAGCAAACACCCCACAGCCACCTACGAGCAAGCAGCCAGCTTCTTCCCTCACCCATTGATAGATAGCTCGTTCTACAGCACGCTAGCAACGATGTCCAAGGGCCGCGTCTGTCTGTAAGTTCCTAAACCTACCTGCCTAGGAACGGCTGCCTTTGCATGCACAAGACACGCTGCCATGATCGCGGGGCAGAAGCAAGTGGACTGACTCGAGGCATGTAAACAACAGCGCCTACTCTGGAGGTACGAAATGCCTCACTCGAGATCCCGCAATTCGACGCGGGTGTCACCTTGGGTATTGCCCGTCCGATCATGGCTAACCAATTCGTTCAATTCGACGGCAAACAGGCCTCGACACCTCGGTAAGTCTAGGCGGGCAGGCACCTCAACCAGCCTCCCGTGTACGTATAGAAGCAGCAGCGAAAGCGTATACTGACCCCTACCCTCTAGACCATCCTGGTCTGGCTGATCGAGCAGGGCTACACGGTCGTCTGCTTCCTCGCCGACGTCGGCCAGGAGGAGAACTGGGACGAGGTGCGGGCCAAGGCCAAGAAGCTGGGCGCCGAGGAGATGGTGATCCTGGACCTGCAGAAGGAGTTTGTCGAGCAGCTCGTCTTCCGCGCCGTCCAGTGCAACGCCATCTACGAGGACCGCTACCTGCTGGGGACCTCGCTGGCCCGCCCCGTCATCGCGCGCGCGCAGGTCCGCGTCGCCGAGGAGTACAACTGCCAGTTCCTGAGCCACGGCTGCACCGGCAAGGGCAACGACCAGGTCCGGTTCGAGCTCGCCTTCAAGGCCTGCAACCCTTCGATTAAAGTCATCGCGCCCTGGCGCCTGCCCGAGTTCATCGAGAAGTTCCAGGGCCGCCAGGACCTGCTCAAGTACGCGGCCGAGAAGAACATCCCCGTCTCGTCGTCCCCCAAGGCCCCCTGGTCCATGGACGACAACCTCGTCCACTGCAGCTACGAGGCCGGCGTGCTTGAGGACCCGGACCACACCCCGCCCAAGGAGCTGTGGACCCGCACCGTCGACCCGCTCGACGCCCCCGCGACCCCCCAGGAGTTCACCATCGAGTTCGAGAAGGGCATCCCGACCAAGGTGACCGTCGACGGAAAGGACACGACGGGCTCGGTCGAGGTCTTCAAGCTGCTCAACAAGCTCGGCCACGACCACGGCGTCGGTCGCATCGACATCGTCGAGAACCGCTTCATCGGCCTCAAGTCGCGCGGCTGCTACGACACCCCCGGCCTGACCATCGCGCGCCTGGCCCACCTGGACCTCGAGGGCCTGGTCATGGACTCGAGGGTCCGCGAGCTGCGCGACCAGTTCGTGACCCTGTCGTGGTCGCGCCAGCTGTACAACGGCATGTACTTCTCGCCCGAGCGCGAGTTCGTCGAGAACTCGATCATCTTCTCGCAGCAGAACGTCACGGGCCAGGTCCGCATGGCCGTGTACAAGGGCAACGCCTACGTGCTCGGCCGCAAGAGCGACGCGTCGAACCTCTACTCGGAGGAGGACGCGTCCATGGACTCGCTCGAAGGGTTCTCGCCCATGGACACGACAGGCTTCATCGAGATCAACGCCATCCGCCTCAAGAAGTACGGCCTGCAGAAGATCAAGGACGGCCAGCCCCTGACCAAGTCCTCTTGAAGTGCTGCTGCTTCTCGGGATCTATTGTTTTTTTTGTTTCTTTCTGGGTTTTGGGGGCGTCAGGGAGGGGGTATTTGGGGAGGTGATGGTGGGACAAGGCGTCTAGGAGATCAAGGACGACAACTCCCATCTCGCCTCGGGCAAAGAGGCCTAAAATAGGAGAAAAATTCGAAGGGTTTCATCTCACATGAACCGAGTGAAGTGCATGCAGCAGTCCGATGGCTTGTCGTGTTTATATGTGTATGCACATTTCTATTTCTTGCGCTAGGCCTCCTGAAAATCGAGGCATCATCGCTCTCAACACCCGCCTCGCCCCGACGTCCGCTGATTTCCTGCACTGCTGTAATAATGCGCGGATTTACTTCTTCCTTTTCCAGTCAACCAGTTGCAAAGACAAGACACAATATCCAAGAAAAAAAGAGAGAAAAGATTTAAGAGTGTGGGAAGGTTGCCCAAAAACGAGGGAATATCAAGATATGCCAGAATAAAACAACCATCATCGTCGTCCTCATACAACCAGCCCGGACTCGGCCTCGTCGCGCTCGAGCCTCTCGAGCCCGCTGCAGACGGCGCCGTAGACGCGTAGCGGCACCGCCACCTCGAAGCTCTCGCACGGCAGCGTCTCGGCCGCGACGAGCACGAGCCCGCCGCGGTCGTCGCGCGACACCTCCTCGAGTAGCGGGTGCCTCTGCTGGCCGCTGCCGCTGGCGTAGTAGCCGTAGTGGTTGTTGCTGTTGCCGCCCGGCGTGGCGAGGGGCGCCCGCTCTGTCCGCCGGCTGCCCGTGTCGCTATCGTCGTCGTCGCCTTGCTCGTCATCATCGTCGTCGTCGTCGCCATGTTGGCGCCCCCCGCCGCCATTGTTGGCATGGGGAGACGGCGACGGCGGCGGCGGCGGGTGGTTCGCCGTCGCGACGGTGCTGGGCACGACGAACTCGAGCCGTATCTTCCACTCAAGACTAATGCCGCTCGTCATGAACTCGGGCGTGGCCGAGACGGGGATGGTGGGGCTGAACACTATGCGGCGCGCGTACATGGCCGCCTCGGACGACGTGGCGTACACCCTGCGCGTAACGCGGTGCACGCTGGCCTCGGACCGGAGCGCCAGGGACGGGTCGACACGCTCGGCCGTCTCGAGCGCCGCGTGCAGCGCGTAGCACGGGACCTGGGCCTGCGAGAAGTCGACCGTCATGGTCACAGCCTCGCCCAGGCGCCACGCGGGCCTCGCGAGCGTCACCACGCCCACGCGCCGCCCGTTGCGCGCGATCTCGAACCGGTTCGCGCTCTGCTGGCCCGCTGACGTCAGGTTGCTGCGCAGGATAGCCAGGTCGATGGCCTCCTTGGCCGGCGTGTCGGCCGCGGGGCTGTTGGGGGCGATCTCGTCAAACAGCGACGACGCCGCCGAGAACCGCCGGGTGATGGTGGGGGAGGGGGAGAGGTGGTAGCCCGGGTGGTCGACCGTGGGCGAAAGGAGGCTCTGGTGTGGCCCCTGGTTTGGCCGATGTACCAGCTCGTCCACGTAGGCCAAAAACCCGGCCATGGTCGATGAGGAAGGAGGCGCCGGCGGCTTCTTCTTAGCCAGCTCCGCGGCGGCCCCCTCCTCGAGGGTGCGCACATGCGCAAGGTCCTTGAGGAGGACGTAGGGCGCCATCAGGTCGTGGCCCAGGATCTCGCCGTGGCTGTTGACGCTCCCTAGGACGCGGAAGGGCACGTCGACCGACTTGAGCTGCTGCTCCTTTGCGCCGCCGGGCCGCTGGGTGCCGACGACAAGGCTGTATGATATCTTCATGGCCTTGCCCTTGTGCGTTGGTGGCAGGCCCTTGGGTAGGCGGAACGAGTACTCAAACGTCCTGCTCTCGCCCGGGCCCAGGCGCAGGTCGACAAATAGGATGGACTGTGGGGTGGAGAGGAGCGGGACGGCCTTTGCGCCAGCGATGCCGCGCATCTCCTTGATGGTGCTGAGCTCGCCGCCGCCCAGGAGCTCGCCGAGCGAGCTGGTGATGCTGCCCCAGCCAAAGGACCGCAGCAGGCCGCTCTCGCGCCGGTTGCCCGACGCCTGCGACTCGACGCCGATGACGCCGCCGCCCTGGCCACCGACGACGGCCTTGCGCTTCACCTGCTCAAAGGGCGCGAGGTCGATGAGCGAGCCGTCTAGCGTAAAGGAACCCTGTATCTGCGCGTACCCCATCATGAGGGCCTCTGGCGCCTTCGCCCGGTGGTGGTGCACCGAGAGGTTGGAGCGCTGCCGCAGGTGCAGCGGCCTGCTGCTGTTGTTGCTGCCGCCGCCGCCGGCTGTCCTGTGCGGCAGCGTCGTGACGTACTCGGACGCGAGCGTCTCGGTCGAGTTGTTACTGACCGAGTAGAAACCCCCGTCGGTACTGCTGCGGGGTGTTCCCGAGATGCTCGATGTGGAAAGCACCCGCGCGGCCGCTGCTGCCGCCCCTGCGAGAGCGTCGCTCTCGTTGATGGTCGGTATCGGCTGGTCCTGGTTGTTGAAGTTATGGCTACTACTGCGCGGAGACTGGCCGCCCAGAGCCCCCACCATCGGCGTCGCGTCTTCATCTACGGGGGTCGTGAGGTCGTCTTCCGAAGTCTGTTGTAGCAGGGGTGTCTGCGTCGCGGGGAACTTGAATCCTGAGAGGGCCTCGGCCGTTGGTCGTGGGGAGGGTACCGCGCTGCCGAGGCCGATGCCCAGTCCCGGCGTGTTTGGAGTCGTCGAGGGGCCTGAGGAGTTAGAGGGCGGGTAGGAGGCGTTTAGTAGAGGCGATGGCTGTGGATGGAAGGGTGGCCGCTGGGGATGGGAGGCTGTTGGGGAAAGGCATGTTAGTCGAGGTGTTGCGCCGGCCATGCTAGGATGCACAATCCAAGGGATGCATACCTGAGCGAGGCCCGTTGAGGGCGGGGCCGCGCGAGTTGATCTGTAAACTTGACGCCCGCGTATGGCCCCTGAGTGGGCGCGGCGACTTCCCGGCCCCAGACGCGCCGCCGCCATGGTCGTGTCTCTGGCCTGGCGAGGGCGGGGTCGGCGACCCGAGCGAGACGATGGATATAGACCGCCGGTGGCCGCCACCACCGCCGCCGCCACCGCCGCCACCATTGCCCTGTTGTTGCTGGTCCTGCTTCTGCTGGCCCGCCTCTGTTGTCCCTGTCCCGCCGCCGCCGCCCGCGGCTTCACTGCTGGGCGGCCACGTCACCGAGCCGGACCGGCTGCGCGCCAGCGGCGGCCCGCTGATGGAGTGGCTGCCCCTGTGGTGGCCGCGAGATACCGCCAGGGGTGGGGCGAGGCCTGCCGACGCCGTCTTAGGGTGTTGCTGCTGGTGCTGCTGGTGCTGTTGTTGCTGCTGCTGGGCCTGCCTGGCCTGGGCGGCGACGAGGAGCGGGGACGGGTGGCTCTTGCGACGGTCGCTGTTGCTGCTGCTGTGCTGCTTGGAGGAGGAGGGCCCGGCGGACAGGGGCAAGCCGGCCGAGTTCGGGGCGGCGGCGACGTTGCGGAAGGTGATGGTGCACTTCACCTCCTCGCCGGCGAAGACGGTCTGGTCGTGCCAGTGGACGAAGACGCGGATGGTGCTGCTGCTGCCGGGGCCGCCGCTGCTGGCCGGCCCTTCTGGCGGCGGCGCCATTGTGCGTTGTGTTTTGTGTCTTCTTTCTTCGTCTGAGCTCCGTTGAGAGAAACAGGGAGCTTTGGGGGTTGCGTAACCCTCAGGCGGTCGCCAATGCGGTTCTGTATTGCATCGTCGTCGATGGCTTTCGCTGGCCGTCGCTGGTCGTCGGCAGTCGGCGCACCTGAATGAATTAGAGTCGCGTGTCCTGAAATGGGGGGCGCCTTGCAGGGGGCTGCGTGCAGCTGCGGCGATTGAGGCTTGTGGTCGAGAATGGTGGATGCGATTCGCGCCTTTTCGATGCAGTCGTCAGCCTTTGCAGGTGCTGTAGGCCCGCAATGCACTCTGGCCGTAGGGAGGTGTGATGCTATTGAGCCGCCAAGGAGAGCTTGCTCCTTCCTTTCCAATCGCTGATCAACGTGTCGGGCTGCCAAGCCAAGGTACCGTAGCACCACGCCGCCGGAACGTGCGGGGCGGTGGGGGCCAGCAGCTTGACGTTTGCGCTGCTGCTTTTTGTGCCCTGCCTGAGGCAAAAACAGCGAGAAAGGAGCTGGCGATAACTTCACGAGGGGCCGGGCAACAGGCAACCTGACTTTTCCTAGTCCCACTCCATACCTAACAATTGCAGAAACTACCTAATCTAAATAATCGCCTAACCAGTCAAGTGAAGCCAAGTGAAATGCAAACCTGTATCCCATATCCTCACCCCAACCCACCCTCACTCCCCGACAACCACCCCAACTCCCTCCCACGTGCCCCCGGCCTCCTCCCACAGCCGGACCGCCACCCCCGCCGCCCGCGTCTTGGCCTCCTCGCGACTGACCCCGTCCAACACGGACGCGACAAGCCTCTTCCCGACCGTGACCGTGCACTCAAACAAGCCCTCCTGCCCAAACCCGTCGTCTTCCACCCAGTCCCCCGACGATGATGACGACGACGACAACGACGACAACGACGACGACGGCCGCTGCGGCTGCCGCACCACCTCTTTAACAGTGTAGGTGACCTTGTCGCTGACCGCCAGCCGGCCCAGCTCCTCCTTGGGGTGCAGGATCTTGACGCCGTCCGCGACGCAGCGCCGGAGGTACGGCAGGATCCCCGCCCGCTCCACCACGGCCGAGCAGACGTCGAGCGAGCCCGAGTCGATCCAGGTCGCCCCAATGACGGCCTCGAACACGTCCGAGTAAACCTTTTGCGCCCGCAGCCGCGCCAGCAGGTCCCACGGGTACCGCCGGTCCCTCTCCATGGCATGCCTGATCTGGCCCGCCAGCATCGCGTGCCGCCGCGCCGTCTGCTGCTGCACGGGGACCAGCTCGCCCGACGAGTGCCGCATGAAGGCCCAGAGCGGGAGGCCCGGCTGCGGCTCCTCCTCCACCAACTTCAGCGCGTCCTCCTCTCCCACCTCGTCGTCGTAGTCATCGCCATTGAAAATCTCCTTCTTGCCGCCCGTGACTTTGTACTGCCGCATCGCTGGCGCCCGCCACTCCATGGTAAGGAAGGCGAGGAAGTCGCCGTTGACCATGGCTGTGCGCAGCAGGTGCATGTCCGAGTGCGCCAGCGGCGGCCTGCCATCTTTATCATCGTCGCCACCGATCGCGAAGAGCTTCTCTACCACGACGCTGTCCAGGACGCTGTCGCCCAGGAACTCGAGCCGCTCGAGACAGCCCGTCTCGGCGCCGGGGACGTTGTACGACGAGTGCGTCAAGGCCTCGACCAGCAGCGCCTTGTTGCGGAACGTGTAGCCCAGGAGCCCCTCGACCGGCTTCATGGTCGCCGGCAGCTCCGCGACGCACGTCGGCGCCGCCTGGTACAGGATCTGGTGGCCCAGCCCGAGGCTGCGCCAGTCCTCGTCTGGGAGGAGCAGTGAGATGCACCTCAGCGCCTTGTCCATGCCGCCCTCGATGTGCGCCGCCCCGATCAGCGCCTCCACCACGTCCGCCAGCGTCTTGGTCGACAGGTCTCGTTCCTCCGCCGTCTCCAGGAGCATCCTCTTCCAGCCCCGGAGCGTGTGCTGCTTCGTCATGATGAACCGGTCCAGCCCAAACTTGACCGCCGCCCGGCACAGCCTCGAGTTGGACACGATTCTGTCCTTGACGAGACTGAGGTAGCCCTCGGGGAACTGCAGGTTGTTTGCCGCACACGTGACGGAAGCGCACAGCTTGAGGATCGAGTCGCCTAGGAACTCTATACGCTCGTAGTTGGTCGCATTTTGCGAACCGGGCGCGCTGAGCGCCGTCACCACAAGCTCCATCTTCTCAAACCCGACCTTCCCCAAGGGTGTCGATCTGAGCAGCTCCTCGGCCACCATGTAAGTCTCCATGACATGGGTAATGGACGGTATCAGCATGCCGAACTGCCCCATGGTCAGTGTCAGGCTGTCGTCGTCGACTGCGCAGTCGACCGCGGGCACAATTCGGGGATAGGGCCTCTTGTTGTCGTTCTGGCCGTCTCGGGACACTTGCGGCTCTTGTTGGGTTTGCCCGCCACCAACAAGGGCAGTGCTCCGCTTTAGCAGACCGCAAAGTTTGGGCCACTTCCGTACCACCAGATACGGTATGTCTTGCGGAGCCTCTTCCAGCCCCTTCTGGTGCTCTTGAACAAGATCTAGAGACGGCTTGGACGGCAGCCAAGCTTCGTAAATGTATACCGACGACTTCTTGTCATCTCGTACGATACGGGAACCTCTGGCAGCATGCTTTTGGGGCGAGAATGGCATGCTCCCAACTTGCGTCGGCTGCAGCGTAACGTCGGGCCAGATAAATCGCAGGGACTGACTCTGATTCTCTACTGGGAAGCGGTGTCCGAGCGACATGCTAAGTAGAGTTTTGGTGTGTCTCAGCGCAAGGGCAGCGATAGAGAGTTCATTGTCTGCGGCGTCAGCCTCAGACATGGTGAGATCCGTGTCTAGGCTGACAGTCCAGGGCAGCTGCGACTTTTGCGTCCAGTAGAGCTCGATGCGCGACAAGCTGGGAAACCGGAACGGCAGCAGCACATCGACCTCGCATATGACGGACCCTTCGTGGTCGCTGAGCCGCAGGCGGCGTCGGTGCACCTCGCGCAGCGCCTCCTCGTTCCACGCCGCGACGATGTCGGCCCAGGGGGTGTACTGCTCCCGCACCTTCATCATGCCAGGCCTGCCTTCGACATCGCGATTAACGGCCAAGGCTTCCTCCTTGATGGGTAGCAGGTTCTGGTCCAGCAGCCCGGCCTCGTACAGCATCTTGTACGCCTGGAACGCCGCGTCTTTGGACGCGTTCTTCTGCGACTTCCACCACCGGCTGCTCTCGGCCCGTCGCAGGTTCGGCGGCAGCGACACAGGCAGGAGCACGGTGGCGTGTATGTTGTCGCCTGGGGCTTCGGTGATGAGGAACTCGGGCGACGGGTCCACAAACTTTCTCGACCCGATGACACGGCAAAAGTGGTCTAGATGCGACTTGGCGTCGTTGACCGTGATCTCTGCCGCAGTGTCCCTCGCACACAGAGGCGCCAGCGGGCCGTCCATAACCGTGGCGTCCGCCTCTTCTTCCTCTAGTCGCTTGAGGTGGACCAGCTCTCGCATCTCATCCTCGTAGCGGCGTTTCATCTCAGATTCGAGCGCCTCCCACTCGTGGGCGACCGACCGCTCTCCCTCCTCGAGAAGGAGATGAAGCTGCGACGAACGCATGCGCGCCCGGCCGCGTCTCTGTATGAACGACTTGAGGCTGGCCGGCCTGTCGAAACACACGACCAGGTTGCAGGCCGGGATATCGATGCCCTCCTCCAGCACGCTCGTTGCCACGAGGAGGTTGATCCTGCCCCTGCGGAAGCGATCCAGGGCCGAGGCGCCCCCCTCGTCCGCCGTCGGGGACAAGTCGTAGAAGTCCCGCTTTCGCCCAGTGTTGCGCGACGTGCCAACCATGCAACCGATCTTGTAGCGCTCGTTGATGATGGGGAAGTCGGAAAGCACGCTGGAGAGTAGACCCGCCGTCGCCCGCTCCTTGACAAAGATTATGCCGACGGGGTTTCCTTGGTAGCCGAGGAGCACCCTCAGGAGAGCCTGCAGCTTCGGCGCGCTGGTTTCCATTGCCGGACGCGGTGGCTGCGGTGGTCTGGCCCTGACTCCCACGAGCATCTTGGCCAGGTACCTCTGCTCAGCGTCCAGCCATCCGACCAGGTAGGAGCTTCCCGAGCGCGCCTTGATGGCCCTCTTGATGGCCTGGCACATGTAGCTATCCACCGCCCACGGCCCCATCTCGCGCAGCAGTGTTCTGCATCTGTTGAAAAATGCCTTTGTCTGTCTCCGGATGAACGTGTCGTGGTTGTCGAAGACTTTGTTGAGCATCCTCTGGCTTCTCTCCGTGCCTTGCATAAAGAGATAGATGACATATGGGTCCTCGGCAATCTTGAGCTGGTCAATCGCCTCTTGTAGCCTTCTCATGTTTGGCGTGGCCCCCGCCAGGGAGTCGGGGGATCTCGGATAAACATCGATCATCATCAGGGGCTGGTTGACGTTGACGAGGAGTTCGTCGCGATGGACCGTGGGACCTCGGCAGACGGCATCTAGCGAAATCTCTAATGCATCCATCGAGGTTATCTCGGATCTTACGACCGGACTGGCCGTCAGTCCCAAGATATGGGGCACGGCCAACCCGGCATCCTTGCGGGGCTGATAGAATTGGATCATTATCCTCCGGCCTGGGTTGTTGCCGATACAATTGTGTGCTACAAAATGCCAGATTTTGTGTGTAAGTTGGTATATACGAGCCAATACTAGATTCAGCGTGTCGAGTTATTTTGAAAATGCCATGGGACCGCTGACCTTCATCGAACACAAGTAGGGAGATAGCATCCAGCCTGACGAATGAGTGGCTGAGGGCGTCAAACAATATCTGGTAGGGGCAGACAACGACTCGGATCCCGGAGAGGACAGCATTCCATATGCTTTGATTCGACCAGGAGTTGACATTATCGTCTCCTGTGAGAATCTTGATACCAACAGATGGGAGCTGCGAACGAAGGACTTCGAACTGCTGTGTACAGAGCGTGACGGTTGGGGCAAGGAACCAGATTCGCTGAGAGGGTTTGAGAGTGGAATGTTAGCATTCCACTGGTCGTAGTCGTATTTGGGGTGTGGGCAGACTAGGCGGGTCTACCTTGTTTGGATCGGTTCGCTCGAGCTCTGCTCGTATCCGGAGGATAGCCCTACCAGGAGTCTTAGCCAATGGAGTACAGACAGATTCCATTATGGGGCACTTACACCTGAGTCTTGCCGCTGCCTGTATCCATCTGTAACGTTCAATGTCAGTAAAATGGTACTCACTGAAAGAGATATCCGAACGGCCTGCAAGCTGAAAGCTTTGGCGTTTGAGGACGCCTCACAGAAACAATGATATTCTGCTCCATGCTCGCCTGGAACAGCTCCAGCTGGTACGCCCTCGGCGCCATGATCTTGTCCGATGCAGGGGTGCCAGGCTCAGTACTGTCGCTCAGACAGACACCGCCGGCCATCGACGATGCGGAGTCGTCATGGTCCTCCATGACGTTATTATAGTCGGGCTGAGGCTCCTGGCTGCCACCAGGGCCGGCGACGAGGACGGCCGTCTCGTCCGCATCCCCCTCCGAATCGGGGGAGGATGTGCGGTCGTCTTGGTGGTGTGCCATTTTGGACAATGGCGTAGTCGTCGTCGTCGTCCCTCAGATCCAAATACAGAAACTCGGATGCGTTGCGGTGGCCCGTCTCGTCACCCCGGGCTGACGTGGTGAGCAGCAGACAGGGGACCGGTGGGATTCGGCCGGGGACGCGTCCGCCCCGTCGACGCGGGCTTAGGGGGTTGTGCAGGGTTTCCCCGCAGTGGGATATGTGCCCTGACGCGGAACCACCTGATGGGTAGGAATGTGCCAGTTGGCGGGCAGGAATGGAGCAAATTCTGCAACTAGGGGAAAAGGAACAGGTGGAAACCCAGATAGAACGAAGTCGATAGCTAGCGAATCTGATGGTAGGAAAAGGGGTTGACACGCAGGGGGTTTGGCTGTGCAAAAAGGCAACGCTTTGCCTTGGCCGTGAAGGGCAAAATGGAGGGGAGAAGTTGGGCTTAAAAGCTCCAGGGAGTCCAAGGACTGGCATATGTAAAGTGGCACCAGACATGGACACTCGTCGATGCCGGAGGCCCGCCATGCCCAGGGCTTCGGCGCCTAGAGAAATATCTCAGAACCCTGGGAACACTCCCTAAGCCGAGCCGTTGGGTTTGAGGGCAGAGAGCAACAGAATCGTGGGGTCCGTGGCGCATTCACTGCGCCTTGACGACCTGAATACAGTCAGCCATGTGTGTGGTTATCCCTGAAAGCCCCATAGTCGGGCCAACCGATGTGAATTCGGCCTTTAGACGCCCCAAGCGACGGGCCGACAGGCCGCTCCTTGTTTAAGGTCTTGTTTGGCCCGGCCAGGTTGAACCATCCAGAGGTGTCGTGTTGGATGGAAATTGAAGCTCCCATCAGTGAGAAAGCTGAGGGGGTGGTGGGGGTGGACCCGCCTGGGTTGAGTGACGCATGCGCCTGCCCTCCGCCAACAGCTGCTGCACCGAGGTACCTGGAACAATTAATCGTTGATGCCGCCATCACAACAGCTTTCGTACTCTTGTGGAGGCCTTGACGAAGATAGCCGCCCCATTCGGAACCCGATGCGACATGAACGATAATGGAGCTGTATGCTGCCGGCTTCAACGCCTGGAATCAGCTATGCTTCCGGGGATCACCACCACTGGGCGGTGACGAGGAGCCCGACGATCTCCACGAATTCGCTTGCGTGTTAAAGGACGACCGCTTACTTAGGGATGTAACCTCATCGCTATCTTACACACTTGGTGAGTAAGAGTGAGCACGACAACTACTTTCACTTTACAGATGTACAACTTGACCCTGACCATAGGATATCTCCCCTCTGCCAAGTCGAGACGAGCGGCGGGACGAGGACCGCCGGTGTGGTGCCTGAGGAGGACGCGGCCCTGCGAAGACGACACGGCAGCTATGCTCAGGCGGCCAATGGATCGGTAGCGGGTAGGTTCAAAATATCAATCAGATCGGAGAAGGATGCCGCGTAGTGAGGAACTCCACTCATTCATATTTGTGATGTGCCGAGTTGTATAAGCAGTCCTCGCCGATGCAAGAACAGTCTGCCAATATGACTCGATACCAGACGCCCTAGCAGCAGAAGCAACAACAGGAGACAACATCCCGCTCGACCAAAGAACTCACCAGTTCCCCGACGACGTGGCCCAGCTGGTCGCGTACGACGTCGGCTTTGTCGCCTTATCGGCTACCGGCAGCGTGTGGACATGGGGCGACGACAGATATCCAGGCTGCCTGGCTCGCCCTGCCACTGACAGTAAAAGGTAAGCACGGTCCCAAGAGGCTTACCACATCTGCTGGATTTTCTTCTGTATCTCTTTCACAAGCCCTGATAATACCGTCTCCCAACCACACAAACAGCGCCGAGACGGCCGATCTCGTAATGGACCTAGAGGACTTACCAACCGGCAGGATAAAAAAGATCGCCGCAGGTGGGTATATCCTCGCGGCGCTAACCACTGGCGGCGACCTCTACTGCTGGGGCGGACATCCCGGCAGAAAGGCCATCATCGACAGCAGCGAAGACATGTTGTCCGGCCCTGTCCCCGTAGTGGTAGACGAGGACGCCGACGTAGCCGATGTCGCCGTTGGAGAGTCGCACCTGATAGTCCTCACTGATCGGGGTGACGTGTTTGTGATCGGGGAGAATACTAACGCCCAGCTGGGCCTGGGAAGGGATGGCTCAACTTCAGTCAGATCCTGGACGAGGGTAGAGCTGCCGCAGCCCCTCGCTCCGTCGCAGGAAATTGTCGGTGTTGCCGCTGGGTTTAGGTGCTCGTTCATTAAGACGAAGAGCAAGTAAGCAGACCGCCATATCAGTAGGAAATGAGCAAAAGCAGCCGAAAAAGACGTCATTCAAATCCCGTTGGCCCTGGTGTCCTCTATTTTGGGGTCTACTGTACAAGGGTCTGTGAGGGTTTGCCAATTAAGAAATCGTCATTGAACCAGCTGCGCGATTACAGGTTCGTGAGGTAGTCCTCAATCTCCTGCGGACTGAGTTTCCTGAAACGAGGACCTTGCGCTCCCTCGACGCCCTCGACGCCCAAGAGATGGTGGGCAGGGGGTCCGACGATGCCTGTAGTGGTTGAATGTCACCTAGTCAGTCACCAGACCGTTTTGCGGGAAGGAAAACAAAGGAACATGATTCCTCTTACCAATCTCGATAGAGTCACCGTTCATCTCTCCCTCGATGGTCTCCTTCAGGGTCAGGAGCGCAATGTGGACGGCGTCCTCGAGCTCTAGGGTCTCGGTGTACCTCTTCTCCAGGAACGTCTTTGCGTTGGTGGCGGCCTTGCCGATAGCGGTGGCCTTCCAGGGGAAGTAGCTGCCCGAGGGGTCGACCTGGTACAGCATGGGGCCGCCCTTGAGGATGCCGCCCGTCTTGCCCGAGACCTTCTTCTTCTCGCCCTCGGAGTCCTCGACCGTCTTGTCCTCCTCGTCGGGCAGGATGCCCTCGTCCCAGCCGGCGATCAGCAGGCTGACGCCGTAGGGGCGGACACCGCCCGACTGCGTGGCCTCCTGCACGACCCGGGCCACGTCCTGCACCAGTATCCTCGTCGGCGGGTACTCATTGTAGATGCGCTTGTAGCCCGAGTGCGACACCTTGCGCGCCCGGTCGACCAGCACCCTGTAGTCCGGACCCATGCCCGCGTACACCATCCCTATGTTGGGCGTGATCAGGCTGATCTTGGAGAGCGACGACGGGTCTGCGAGAGGCGACGACGACTTCTTCTCGGTCGCGAGCACGATTCCGTTGGTCGCTGCGGGGTGCGGCGGAGCTACGTCAGTATACCCATGGTCCGTTGCTGGTATGGCGGTATGGCGGGGAGCAACACGCACCCTTGATCCCCAGCGCTGTGACGCCCTGGTTGACGGCGTTCAAGGCATACTCTGGAGCAAACGGTCAGTTCCAACCTCTCGTCGATGGCGACGACGGCGGCGGCGCTGGCGGCGGGGGAAACGCCCCGGCGGCACACCCGTCCTCTGAGACCATTCAAGAGAAGTGCATACCGATCTGCACAAGCTTGCCGCTGTAGGAAATCTGTCAGCCGTCTGCTCTGTGTGTCCCTAGATATTCCAACATGCGGCACGAGGCTGGCCCGCCTCGGACGGGGTCCTGCGGAAGCTCACCTTGGTGAGAAGGTAGTCAGGGAGAACGAGTATCGGTCCGCCATGGCTGCTGAGGATTGCTGCGTATTGACGGTGTCCGAGGCGACTCTATGAATCTATGCGGCTGCGGAACGGGGTGTGTTGCGCGGGGTGGGCAGGATGCCAGATTCGGGTTGAGGCCGTCAATTCGGGGCGGGCGAAGCTGTTTTGGGTCCGGTCGTCGATTCTCCCAGCTGCAGTCCCCAGCTGCTGTTCTAGGCACCTTGCAGCGCGTCAGCTCTGGGCCGCCTGGAGAGCTCCAGCGTGCATGAGCCATGGCCACCCACCTCAGCTCAAAGCGGGCAACGGTTGGCTGTGTGGCTTGGAAGCGGTGGCTTGAAGTCTGTGGCTGGAGACTGATGGCTCTACACAGTTTTCCAGCGCTTTCAGATCCCGAGACACTGTGCAAACGTCGCCTCCACCCAAAGAAAAAAAGCCCTTTTTTCCTCCAGGTTGTGCGTTTCCCAGTCGCTGCTAGTCCCCGGCCTCTGCTGGATAATTCAGCTCAGCTTTATTGCCGGATTTAGACAGGAAGACTGCGCTCGCAAGGCGACGTGTTCACCAGGATGTGACCGCGTGCGCCCTTTCTCTCACGCTCTTTGTTCCACTCTCCGTACCAGGCAGGTCTTTCAAATGATTCTGGAGGTAGGTGGTATTTATTATTCCCTTTGCATCCTCGCCAAGCCTTCCCATTCGTTCCTTCTCTTGACAGTTCTCAAACCCGTCAAATATTCCCTTCTCGATCGGTGACCTCGAGTCTTTCGCCTGGGTATACCTGCCACTAGGTGTTCAGAGTCAGTCTACATTTTGTCGCCCGTGTTTATTAACCCGTTTCTGCACTTACCTGCAGTGACACACTTTGCGGTGCAGTGCACGCAAACCCGCATATCCCGCTTCCTATCATCCTCACACGACCTGCCACCTAGCCGATAAACATGGATGAGCCGAGCCCACCCTTCAAATCCGAGCCCTCTTGGTCCTGGGGCGATAGCATACCCGCCGACTTCAGCGCCAGCACTGGCGCCGAGCCGGCACCCCAGTCGGCATCCGCAGAGGGCCTGCGCTCCCGATCGCATCCGACCCCGCAGCCCGACCCCGAGCCCGAACCTGAGGCCGAAGCCGAGGCCGAGCCGCAAGCGCAGCAGCAACAAGGACAACAGGAGCAGCAGAGGCAGCGACACTACCGGCCGCGTCAATGTAGGATCTGTTTGGAATCTGTGCCGCCGACCCTGGACACGGCCGAAGGTGGACTCTTCAGCACGCGGCCCCGTGTCCGGTACATATCCGAGGATCCGGAGCTGGGCCGGCTCATGAGCCCTTGTCACTGCAAGGGCTCCCAGCGATATGTCCACGAGGGCTGCCTCCAGGCGTGGCGCCAGGCCGCACCGCTGTCGGACCGCAATTTCTGGCGCTGCCCGACCTGTGGGTTCCAGTATCGCATGTCTCGCCTACGATGGGCATCGTGGCTGTCCAACAGGTTGACGCGCCTGGGCTTGACCCTCGTCGTGCTCTTCATGGTCGTGTTCTTGCTCGGATTCGTCGCAGATCCTATCATCAACCTCTACGTCGACCCTTGGGGCTGGCTCTTTGGGTTCTGGTCCGACGTCGCGGACGACTGGGACGACCTAAGAGTGGAGCTGGAGGACGAGGAATCGTTTGGTTGGTACCTGCACTTCTTCAAGGGTGTTCTCTCCCTTAGTCTCGTTGGGGCCGTCCAGGCATTCACGACCATGAACCCATTCACCTGGTGGCAGCTCCGCGTAGGCGGCATTGTCGGAGGTGGCGGAAACCAACGGGGACGGCGCGGCGGTGGTCGCGATCGGATGGAAAACATTAACCTTGCTATTGTTGTTGTTGGGCTGTTCACAGTCCTCGCTGTAAGTCTTTGAGCAATGATTCTTCTCGTGACCCGCCACGCTGCACTTACATCCTCGTGGTGGTTTGCTAACACATAAACATAGGCAACCTGGAAGTTGGTCAGTGCCTTGAGCTCGCGGGCTCTCGAGAAGGTCAGCGAGCAAGTCATGGACATCCAAGGAGATGACGACGATGACGACGATGACGATGACGCCGGTGGTGAAAGAGATTAACACTGGTATTGGCTTTTCTCCCTCGCTTCCGCATGAAATTCTCTGGAGCATATGGAATCTATACAACTGAAGCGTTACCTTCTGATGAGTGCCATTCCCCATTCCCCTGCCATTGAATTGACGCAGCAAGCACTGCACACTCTTAAGTTGCCTCGAGCCAGCTCTCCCATGGTGCGTCGACTAGTCTGTGTGCAGAGATGGATACCTCGCCGTCCCTTTGAGGCCGAGCGTCTTGCTTCGGTCTCGTTTTGGGCACGACGAGAGGTCAGCCTCGCTGTCAAATGCTGCTGTTTCCTTCCTGGAAATGGCAGCGCGACCTCTACATCACTCTTCAGAACTCTTCCCTGTTCTTCTTTGTGAAGGTGTGGTTCAGAGCGGGACGTTGATACAACTGCAACCCTTTAAGCTTGTTTGGAGCGAAAGCCTGTCCTTGACGCCTTGATGTCATGCATTTTCGGGACGGTTTATGCCACACCTTATTTCTCGGGTAGACTAGAAGCAGCAGTATGCTAAACCGGCCTTTTTATACCTTGTTGCCGGATCTGGCTGAGATGGCGCCGCATCGCAGCCATCACACGTGGCTTTGTCACGAGTGCTCGTTCACCGACGTGCGTTTTGGCCGCGCTGCGCCATCCAATTGGGTCGGCGAGAACCGCTCAGGCCTGGTGCCATGCAGGGGTTATTAGATAATGGAATAGGGGGAGGGGCGCCCTGTGAACGGTTCGCCCTTCGATGTGCGATCGATTTGATAATGGAGAAGACCAGATTGACCTCCTGAAACGACCCTACCTCGATGGCCTTTTCATTAGCAACATTATGGGCGTTTGATCTGCTCCACCGGTGCTTTGGACACGGCAAATTATCCCAGACAATGCTTCTTTCTTGACAAGCTGGGCACCCAATTTTTTTTCTGCTGCTTGCTTTCGACAGGGTATCTTACAATAGGTGTCAGGTACCTACAGTTGCTGCACCCAAGACGGCCGGACCCGTTTTCAACATCAAATTTCTGCCCGTCGCAACTGCTGCTTGTAACGAGGCACAAGCACACGATTCCACGTCTCAACGACTCTTGCTCCACGCTCGTTATCTTTTTTTTTCTTCTGTCCCCATTCCCCAGCCTCCCTCACGACTCACCGAAGCCGTCGACTTTCCTAGCACATTCTATATCGACACGGAGACGACAGGTTGCAGCGCCATTGGGATCTTTGCGACAAGGGAAAGGAGAAATTTGAGGCCGCGAAACCGCAACCCGAAGTCCAAACCACGACGACCAAAGGAGGAGCGCCCGATCTGGAGTACCTTCCTGGCCCACCTCTTGGGCTCTACTCCTTTGTCGATCGAACGCCGGCGAAGCTTCGACAGGAGAGCTGGGCCTAGCCAGGCGTCGGCCGTAGCCCTGCGGTCAACCGATTGAAACGACACCTTCCCGTTGCGCGCGCGTCGCTACTTCCGTCCCTTCCCCGACACGTATCAGTACGACAGGAGCACCTAAGCAAGGGGGGAGAAGGGCAGGAAGAAGAAGAAAAAAAAAATGCATCTACCATACCCGTCCAGAAAGGACTCCAACGCCGCGCGGTACGCGCCGGCGCGGCGGGGGCCCGGTTCAGGTGCGGCGCGGTTCGTGCCGCCGATACTGCGGAGGATGCGGCTGCGGGGTGGCGCCGTGCTCGTGGCGCTCGTGCTGGGCGTCCTGTACGTCGGGTCGCTGCTGCGCGGTGGGAGGACTGGCGCGGGGAGCCGAGCAAGCTACACGGAGCACGTCCCGACGGGGAACCCGCCCGCCGTCATCGTGACGGTGCTCGAGGACGGCGGCGGCAAGTTCAGCAAGGCGTACCTGCAGAACGTCAAGGACAACAGGATATTATACGCCAAGAAGCACGGTATGTTTTCTTCTCTTGTTCGTTTTATATGTGCCTACCGACAGCCTACACCGCTGTTCGGCATGTCTGTTCTATACATGTCTAGGCGAGCGCACAAGACTAACCCGTGCTCGGCGCCACCCAACAGGCTACGAGACCTTCTTCCCCACCGTGTCCGAGTACGACCTCGGCGGGTCGCCCGCGTCGTGGGCCAAGGTGGTGGCGATGCGGCACGCGCTGTCCAAGTTCCCGGACGCGAGCTTCGTCTGGTTCCTGGACCAGGACTCGCTCATCATGGCGGGCGACATCGGCATCGACACGACGCTCATGGAGCCCACGTCGCTCGACAAGGTCATGATCAAGGACCACCCGGTCGTGCCGCCCGACAGCATCATCAAGACCTTCGCGCACCTCAAGCCCCGCGACGTCGACCTGGTGCTCACCCAGGACAAGGAGGGCCTGAGCGTTGGCAGCTTCCTCATGCGCAACGGCGAGTGGGCCCGCTTCTTCCTCGAGACCTGGTTCGACCCGATATACCGGAGCTACAACTTCCAGAAGGCCGAGGCGCACGCGCTGGTAAGTTATCTTACTTGGAATATTCCTTTTCCGGGTTGCTCTCGCGCGGATCATGGCTAACGTCGCATCTTGCTCGACAGGAACACATCGTCCAGTGGCACCCCACGATCCTCTCAAGGCTGGCCGTCGTGCCCCAGCGGTACATCAACGCCTACAGCAGCAGCGGCGACGCCGACGCCGAGTACAAGCCCGGCGACATCGCCGTGCGCTTCAACACGTGCATGAAGACGGGCCCGGCGGCCTGTGAGGCCGAGGCGGACAAGTACAACAAGCAGTGGCGCAGCAACTTCAAGTCATGAGAGGGATGGGAAAACCAAGACTTAATGTAATGAACAAGGAAGATCCAAAGGCCGGTGGTGTGGGTGGCGGGGGCTATATCTTTGATATCTTATTTTGTTCTCACTGCATTTTTTTCTTCCTTTTTTTTTTCTTTTTCTTTTCGTTCCTATATTTCACCTACTTATTTTTGGCACTTTTTGGACTCTTGTGTTACTCATGTTGCCAAGCGTCAAAATCATGGACGTCTTTTTTCGTCTTCTTCTGTTTTATCCCCTCCACTTCATCCGATTTCAATACACACACAAGTACCTTTTTACACATGCCGTATGAAAGATCATGTATGCAGTGACCAAAATTCTCAAAAACACGCAGTCAGACGCTCTGCTGACTTCACTTACGGGTTCTGTACCCAGATCCCGGCAGCTTGGATGGTAGGAAAGGCACCAGGCCGAGGCCTCCGTCTGATGGTGGCGGGTGGCACAGCGGCTACTTTGCTGCGGCCTGAGCCTCACCGCGCGGCTCTGTGAGTCCATGGCCACGGGTAGGCAACCTAAGTCATGCGGGGGGCCACGTTCCAGATGTACATGGGGTTGAGTCGGTATCCGTCGAGGCCGCCCGCGCGCGAGACGCTGCACAAGTCCCGTGCATCCAGCGGGCCGGCCACCAGGCAGCATGACGGAGCAATCAAAGAAAAAAAAAATAGACAGAGGAGGGCGCGTATCGAGCGAGGTCTAGGACTCTACGTGAGCGAAAGAAACCCAAGGGCCTCCCGGCGACCCAAACGATGGCATTGATGTGTCCTACTAAGCACCCTGCAGGTGTTGTTTGTATGCAAAATTGTGGCGTATTTTGGTCGGGGAATTGTTCAAGTTCAAGGCCGGGGTGTGGAGTCCCCACTGCCGCCCGCGTGGCGATAGAAGGGGGCTCCATTGATGTCGAGAGATGCCCGGCGGGCACACTCGCGCCAGGCACTTAGAGAGTAAGCAGCGACTTCGGTTCGAACATGATGCACGGCACGCGACGGAGACGGAGGCAGGTCGACATTCAAGACGAGGAATAAGGCAAAAAGGTCACGATCATGGTAATGCGCGAGCTAGTTATAGCCAAAAACAAATCATGTATTGGTGTCCAAGTTAAAACTATCTATGGCATATCCTCCAGTTCAAGAAGTGAATCACAACAAGTCAGCCGTCTTCTTCCTCCCACCGGCCGGGATCGGCTTTGGCAGGACGTCACCCGCTTCCGCTCAAACCCCGTTTCCGGCCTTTTGATGAACTTGGTCAGGACGTCTCCCGCCCAAGTCCAAATACCGGCTATCCCTCCCAAGGTATCCTTAGAAACAAAAAGCAAACGCGGAAACATGGAAGAGAAACTGAAAAGCAGAAATAGGAAAGCAGAAATAGGAAAGCAGAAATAGGAAAGCAGAAATAGGAAAGCAGAAATAGGAAAGCAGAAATAGGAAAGCAGAAATAGGAGATCGGAAAGTAGAGCAGAAACAAGTAGAACAGAAACGAAAAGTAGCAACCGTCTATCCCACGCAAGCCGAACACGACGGGCGCATGTAAACGCCCATCCATCTATGCCAAACAAAAAGGGATATTAGTACAAGGGACACGTGGACGCCGACACCTCCTACGTATTCCAAGTGACCACGCCACTTGGCGGCGCACCGGGAACACGTCGGAGAGTCGGGATACTTGGACAAAGATCCACGTGGAGCTCGCGCTAGCTCTTTAACGTTCGAAAAGACACGCGTTGTGGGGTGATGACAAATCAGCTAGAGTTAGGCAGACTTAGAGCTCGTAGCGCACGTCAAAGACGTCGCGCTCGCGGCGCGGGCGGGACCGGCGGATCTCCCAGTCGACCTCGCGGTCGTACTCGCGGCCGCCGTAGCAGTCGAGGCGCTCGCGCTCAAAGTCGCGCAGGCGGCGGAACCAGCGCGTTCCGTTCTCGTTGACGCCGCGGTCGCGGGCCTCGCGGAGGCGGGCGCGCTCGACGTCGCGGTCCCGGTCGCGGCTGCTGGGACGGGTTGTGTAGTAGCGCGTGATGGTTGTGGTGGGTCTGCGGTAGTCGTCGTCGTCGTCATCGTCGGCGCAGCGGACGAGAGCGTCGTCGTCGTTGTTGTGGCTGTTGCGCCGGATCCGGAGACGACAGGGGCTCCGGGAGCGGCGGACGACGGCGGGGTCGTCGTCGAAGCGGACGCGGCGCAGCAGGCGCACGGCGTCCTCCTCGCGCTCGCGAACGCGCTGGCGGGCGTCGCAGTCGGAGCACTGGGTGCCGAAGGAGGCGCGGATCTTGATGCCGCAGCTCGGGCAGATTCTGAGACCGAACATTGTCCTTGCTTGTTCGGGAACCGAGGTGTTGTCAGAGTGGAAGCGGAGCGGAGGATGAACCGCGAGATAGTCCGTACCGGTTGAAGTTGTTCGAAAGGTTGATAGTTGATGTGGTATGTGGTGCGTGGTTTGGTTGGAGGCTTGTTTGTGGTAGCTGGGGGATTTCCCAAGGTATTTGGATGAGATTGCTTTGGTGGTTCGTGGACAAGTGGTAGTTGTGTTTGTTTGGAGCTTTGTGAAAGCTGGGGTTGGCTGAGGATGTGTAGCAGCCGATGTGTTTTACAAGATTTGTAGGTTGGTTGAGAGAGGGTGGTAGATGAGTGGTGGCGGTGGTGAGAACAAGATTAAGATCTGGGGAGCAAGGCGACGACTTCTTTTATATTCGTCAGGCGGCTCTGGCCTTGGTACAGCAGACGGTATACATTAGGTGTTGGTGCAGTGCCAGTCACTCGGTCAGCCTGGTCTGCGACTTGAAGACCGAACTCGAGGGCACCAAACACTGAGGAGGGAACTGGGAGGAAAGGCTGAGCGAGATAGAGGCTGAGCGGGTACCAAACGGCCATGCGACCTGGTCGGCCTCTTTTCCCCTCGCCAACAGATACATCGTGTGACGGCGGTAGGACTGTCTGGCCTCGAGCGGCCTATCATTGACTCATGTGGAGAGTCCTTTTGACATCATGGGATAGGGTTTCCCCATACGCGGCCCAGAAGAGTCCCTCAACGCTGTAGAAGGGCGGGCGGCTACACAGCTGACCTGCTTTATTCGACATTGCTCCGTCTATCAAGGTACCTTCGACGTTGGCCGAGCCCCTGAGTGGCTTAGCCGCTGGCTGCATGTCTATTGGTCCACACAGACGCCAAAGAGCGACCAAGAGGCGACCCAAAGAGATCGAGACCCAAACAGGAGACCTAAGAAAATTCTTAAACACACTCCCGAGAAGTCTCAGCGAAATTCGTAAGGAGATTTGCAGGTAGATGTGCCAAGAAAGGGGGATAATAATCCGCGCAAAAGGATGGGAGAAAGGCAGGAGAACCTGAACTATCAGAAGCTGACGCCAGCCGCAGTAAGCATAGCCACTTATGCATGGTGGGAACATTGAAGAAGCAGGCTGCCACGAATGAGGCAGCCTGTCCTGTCCTCAACCGTGGGTGGTGTCTTCTCTTTGTGTTGGAAGGGCTGGACCTGCCCACTATGCCAAATAATATTGATGACGGCTACCAAAATCCAGACACAGGGGTGTCCACGCTGCGCCGAAGGATCACTACACCGGCACTTGAAGGAGTATAACCCCAGTCCAACAGATATTGGCATGAAAAAAGGGTTATGACATGGCGACAGTAGCCACAGGTGATGGTGGCAGCGACAGGCCATGTGATAGTTGAGAATGCCGATGACTGCAAACCCAACAACGGAAGGGCCGGAAGACATCAGGGGAAAGGGTGGTGGGAGTAGCCGGCTAAGACTAGCTGGCCAAGCCCTCGTCGTCCTGGCGGGAGACTAGTGGGGGTGTGGCCTGGTATTCTCGTGATCGGAGATTCTCGTCGGTGTGTGATCCTGCGTCTAACGCAAGTGACCGAGGATTCTGCTCAGGAGGGATCCAATGGAAAATGTTCCCATCAGGACGGACCGATGCGTCCTACCGCCCGGGTCGTCATCGAGAGCCAACACAGCCTGGCGCGCCCTCTTCCCTCTCAGGGAAGGCACACCGAACCATGGACATGGACGATGCTGCCCCGGTGGCATGGGTTGGGTTTGTAAATAGGGAAGTCTCCGAGGAGCCACCTTGGCCGTGGTGGCGTTCGCCCAGCGGGCGCGTGCGCGTTTCAGGTATCGTGTGGATATCTCGACGATTCGACGACTCAACACAGAGCGTTGGTGGACACCTGAAAAGGAGATGGAGGTGAGGTGGCCCGGGCCATGCGCGGCCTTCGAGGTGGGCCCCAACGGGCGGGCTTTTTTCGAGGAGACCGTTGATCACGTGCGACTTGCAGTCTGCCCTCAAAGAGGTTCCAGCGCTCTGGGACCGTAAGCGCCGGGCAGTGCTGGCTGCCAGCCGGCGCGAATATTCTGCGGCGGCCGTGTGTATTGACAGCGTCGTCGTCGACTCCCACATGGATCAACAGACTGGCCGACGGAAATTTGCCGACTTCGCCGTTGCGTGTTTCGGCCGGCGAAGCAAGCCAACCCCCGCCACGCCGATGCATGCGGGCTAGCCATGCATGTTTTTGTTTTTGTTTTTTTCTCCGTCCAATAGGGCCCCTAAAGGAGGAACATACGTAATAGGCTGCCCCGCGCAGCTCTGGGATTCGGTCGCGGCGATGGGTTATGGAGGGCAATACGGAGGAGGGATCGCGCATGCCGAGGTTTGCAGACGAAATATGTGCCGATAGCAAGGTGGGACCCCCATATTCTCAACCCAGGCGATCGGGTTGCCCCTGTTCTTTCGGGGTCCGCAAGCCATCGTACAGCGTAAAGAGGCGAGGGTGGGGAAGATTGCGCAAAGAAGGCCCTGGGCGTATCGCGTACCGCGTAATTTGGCGCAACTGCCCGGACAGCGGGCATGGAAACAAAGCGGACGGCAACGCTGCGCTGAATGATAAAACGACCGAGCTGCTGCTGTCAGGAGCCTCGACATCGCCGACAGGAAAGAAGTTGCTATCGCACAGTCTGCCGCTGCTGAACTTCTGGTCTTCATTTGCAGTAATCCCTCTTCTTAATTCGCGTCGTCTCCCCTTCGTCTCCCAGACTCAGCAGGCGACTTGCGCCCACGGAACAACAACGTCGCCACCACAAACACCACCAGAGCGTGTCCAAGATGCCGGGCACGTCGCGCATACCCCAAAGCTTGAGAGACGGCTTCAGCAATGTCAAGAGCAGGAGCCCGAGCAGCCCCATGCAGCTGCTTAATGTCGACCTGTGAGTAGCCCACCAGAAGCGCAATCCGCGCGCCGCCCGCGGCTGTGGCCAAGGAGAGAGAAATGCCATCCGTCTCATGACCACGGCGTGACCTGGGACCTTGGCGCCGATTGGCCAGCAACCTCCCGGGCCGGATATAGGACAGGTGGACTGACAGGCCCTCCTGTGCTCCCCCTACAGACTCCGCAACATAATATTCATCCTCTTCTGCCTGCGGTGGACGCGGCGCGCATTCTGGCAGCTCCGCGGGCGGGGCCCCATCGGCAGCATCATCGAGCTGTACGCCGCGCTGCGCGTGACCGCCTACGGCTGGTTCCTGCGCGCGCCGGGCGTGCGCTCCAAGGTGCGCGCCCAGGTCGACGAGGCCGTCGGCAAGCTGAGCACCAAGATGGTGCCCGCCATGGCCACGCGCCACCTGGCCCTGCCCAAGGAGGGCTGGACCGAGGACGCCGTCCGCGCCGAGCTCGAGAGCCTCGCAAACATGGACCACACCCGCTGGGAGGAGGGCTACGTGTCGGGCGCCGTCTACCACGGCGAGGACAGCCTGCTACGCCTGCAGACCGAGGCCTACGGCAAGTTCACTGTTGCGAACCCCATCCACCCGGACGTCTTCCCGGGCGTCCGCAAGATGGAGGCCGAGATCGTCGCCATGGTCCTGTCGCTCTTCAGCGCCCCTGTTGGTGCTGCCGGCTGCACCACCAGCGGAGGCACCGAGAGCATCCTGATGGCCGTCCTGAGCGCCCGCCAGAAGGCCTACAACGAGAGGGGTGTCACCGAGCCCGAGATGTGAGTTTCCTACGTCTTTTTCAATGTGCCAATGCTCAACAGCGGCAAATACTGACCTCTCCCCAGGATCATCCCCGAGACCGCCCACACTGCCTTCCACAAGGCGGCCGACTACTTCAAGATCAAGCTGCACCTCGTGGCCTGCCCGGCGCCCAATTACCAGGTCGACGTCTCCAGCGTTGCGCGCCTCATCAACCCCAACACCGTCATCCTTGTCGGCTCGGCCCCCAACTTCCCGCACGGCATCATGGACGACATCGCCGGCCTGTCGCGCCTGGCCCTGCGCCGCCGCATCCCGCTGCACGTCGACTGCTGCCTCGGCTCCTTCCTGGTCCCCTTCCTCGAGCGCGCCGGCTTCGAGACGCAACCGTTCGACTTCCGCCTCAAGGGCGTCACCTCCATCAGCTGCGACACCCACAAGTACGGCTTCGCCCCCAAGGGCAACAGCACCGTCCTCTACCGCACCGCCGAGCTGCGCAAGTACCAGTACTTTGTCAGCCCGGACTGGTCCGGCGGCGTCTACGCCTCCCCCGGAGTCGCCGGCTCCCGGCCCGGCGCCCTCATCGCGGGCTGCTGGGCCAGCCTCATGTCGGTCGGCGAGTCGGGCTACCTCGAGGGCTGCGTCGAGATCGTGGGCGCCGCCAAGCGCCTGGCCGACCGCATCGCGTCCTCGCCCGTCCTGGCCGCCGAGCTCGAGGTCATGGGGAAACCCCTGGTCTCGGTCGTGGCCTTCAAGGCCCGCAACCTCAACATCTACGACATCGCCGACGCCATGTCGGAGCGCGGCTGGCACCTCAACGCCCTCCAGAACCCGCCCGCCATGCACGTCGCCTTCACCAAGCCCACCGCCGCCGCCTGGGAGCGCCTCGCGGCCGACCTCGAGGCCGCCGTCGAGGCCGAGCGCGAGAAGGAGCGCGCCCGCATCGCAGAGGGCAAGGGCGCCAAGGGCGCCGCCGTCGGCGACGCCGCCGCGCTGTACGGCGTCGCCGGCAGCCTGCCCAACAAGAGCGTCGTCGTCGACCTGGCCACTGGCTTCCTGGACCTGCTGTACAAGGCTTAAGGGCAGGGCTTGTCCTGGTCTGATGAAAGTGTGTTGTGGAGTTGTGATAGATCGGACAAGGTGTATTTCGGCGCTGTGATTGGAGCGATTCGGGACAGGGTTGGTTGGTTGGTGAGCTTTCACATGCTGCAGTCGAGGGAACAGGGGTGATGCCGTCTCCTTCTGTCCTCCTCCCCCCTTTTTTTTTGTTCGAAATGGTGACTGCGATCACCGATTCGTCGCCTCGACATTTCTCTTTTTGTTGTTTCATACCGTGTTATTTTCTTTTGTGTCTGGGTCACCAGCATCACAGCGGCGTTTTCTTGGCTTATTTCAAAGGCATATATAATCTGGCAGCCTGTCGATTCTTTTCATTTGTACCTGTTTTACAGTCATATTTTTTTTCAATCAAAATACTATGTTTCAACATTGAAAGTGAACAATCTAGTTGTCCCTCAGATTGATGAGGAAATGGTGTCGCACCCCGGCATTGACCATCGCTCAATCATCTGATTCGCATTCCCATGTGTTACATCACGACTCGGCTTTGGAAGATAAGAAACCATGCGTCCATAATATGCTCACCGGACAAATCCATTGACCGTTATTGGGTCCTTATGTTTTCGTTTTGTTTGTCTCTGCCGTTTTATCATCTCGAGATGAAATCCAATAACCGCCCCCGACCCAAAAAGGCGCCAGTTTCCCATGAATGCTCGTGTCATAGAAATAGAAGACATAAAAAAAAAGAGCGTAGATCCGTCCATCCCACCCGCCACGCCTTTCCCAGGCGGGAACCAAGAAAGAAAATAAGGAAATAAATAGAGATATATAATAGGGACAGTAGGCCAAAAAAGAAAAGAAAAGCCGTCAAGGTTCCGTTCCTTACCTCAAGGCAAGAACCCTGCCTACCCACCCGTACCGCCCAACCAAAAGCCTCAACGAGGGCACGCACATGTGCACGCCATCTACCCCTCCCCAGAGCCAGGAACAGCTCACAGCTCGCTCTCATCCCGCGTAGAGTAGGGGCTGCTGGGCTGGTTGACCATGCTCTCGACGTCGCCGACCTGCCTCCTCTCAATGACCTCTAGACTCTTCAGCCGCTTTTGGAGTCGATATCTCAACGGAAGCGTCAATCCTTGGGACGGGCGGTCCCTCATGACTGCTAATTGCTATTGCAGAGGTTCCGACGAGCTGGAGAGGCGGTTCAAGTGGAGGTACACATCCGTGCCGTAGCTGGAGATGGTGGGACTGGTTAGCATAAAACCAAAATTTACTGCAAGAGCTGTATGCAAGGAAGAAACACCTACCCCTCCATGGATATCAGCTTCAGGTCGCCGCCGAAATACCTCGCGTACAGCCGCGATATGGGCAGGCCGTAGCCAAAGCCAGCCATGGGCGCCTTGAAGTCGTTCTTGTCAAAGTCCGGGTCCAGGTTCGGGGTGCGGTCGACGGTGGTGTACATGTAGGTCCAGACGAGCGGGATGGCGCTCCTCGGGATGCCGCCGCCCTCGTCCGTGATCTTGATGGTGATGTCCTCCTTGCCCTCGGCCACGATGACCTTTGTGACGGGGAACTCCTGCTTGTCCTGGCCGTGCGTCTCGACGACGGCGCGCAGCGAGTTCTTGAGCGTCTCAAAGAGCATGTGCGACAGGTGGCCGGGAACGTACATGAAGTTGAGGTCCGGGTTGCACACGAGCTGGACGCGGGGCGCCTCGAACAGGCCGTAGTGGTCCTCGCACACGAAGCGCGCGTTCTCGATGGCCTCCTGGGCGAGGTCGCGCACGTTTGTCTTTGTGCAGATGATACCCACGTACGTCGGGTCGCGGTAGTGGCTCTGGTCCGTCAGCGCAATGTGCTGGCCGATCAGCATGCGGATGCCGATGCGCGACATGTAGAAGCGGTCCAGGAAGGACTGGATGTTGTTGTCGATCTGCATGCGCTGCCGCTGCCGCTTGTACTCGAGGATGCCTTGCGCCATCGTCGTCACCACGCCGTCGTGCCGCCTCTTGATCTTATGAAGGGTCTGCGCGAATTTCTGGTTGTACAGCTGCAGCTCGGGCGGCCAGTCCCCGTAGTCGTCCACCATGGCAAAGTATCTCCTCGCCGCCACAGGCTTCTTGCCCCACCCGTTGTTTCCGTTGTGGTTGTGTGTATGTTGTGAGTTGTATATGCCCTCCTCGATGCTCGGGTTCGGGGTGGCCTCGGACAGCATTTGCGCCGTCTTGGTCCTCGCCGGCTTCATCAGTCTTTCTTTTACAGGCTTCTCTAGCTTTGGCCTTGGGAGAACAGTGATTTCCTGCACGAGTTGGAGGATTGTCGGTTGGTTAGCCAAAGAACCAAGGAGGTCAAAGGATCGGATTATCGTGGGCGCATGTCATTCAATCATACCTCAAACGACTGCGCGTACCAGTCCAGCACCCGCTTTACTGACGGCATCTCGTTTAGTCCATCTGGCAAGCTGTCGAGTTCTTGAACGCGGTGCGCCAGACGAATGGGAAGCTCCTCGGCGAGAAACTGGGAGGCGCGAAACAGCGTGCCTGTGCGGACGGGCGGGCGGAGGCAAGGGCCGATGGGTCAGCGCATGCGGGCGGCGGATATGTGCAGGGAGATCGGACAGCTCGCTAGACATACCTACTGACGGCTTCTCGCCGAATTGGACCATCTGGCGCAAGCTCACGCCAGTTGCCGGGAAGCTGGCATAGTGCTTGATGGTGTCCATCAACCTCTCCGTCTTCTTCCACGACATGTTGGGCGAGAGAGCTGGGCTAGCAGCTCGGTCGGCAGATGGGAGAGGTGGGTGGGTTGGGGGATCTCCCCAGTCAGTATGTGGAGGGCCGACGATGGCAGGAGGTCAAAAGACAAAAAACAACAACAGTTTGTGCGCTTCGGTTGCAAAAAGGCCGGGTCGTTGGCGCGACGTCCGTGTCCGTGGTCGGGTTGACTCAACCCAGGGCCCGGCGGTGGTGGTGGCTATTAGCGGGATTGGCGTGGGACCGACCTGGCACAGCTCACAGGCGGTGCGGGAGGTGTTGCCGAGACCGAGGCTATGGAGTCGCGGACGCACGGCAGGCGACAGGCCAGCCACTGGCGGCGCAGCGCTGGGGCAATGACGCAAGGGGTCTGGTTCGATCGAGGCCTGCTGGCGGCGGTGGTGCACCCGCCCGCGCTGGTGTTACTTTTCAAATTCCCCCCGCAATTGCCAGAGGCGGGCAGCCTGAGCGAAGGACGAAGGACGCTGCGTCGAGCAGACGAGAGAACAACAAGAAATCAATTGATTAATTGCAAGGCGCCCGCTATAAAGACTCCAAAGGTGCTTGAGGGATAGCACTTCGAGGAACAACAAGGTGGTTCAAGGTAGGTGGAGCGAGTTCTGGCTTGTCCAGCAGTTGAGCTCTTGTGACATCTCTGCCCGCCGCAGTGGCTCCATCTAGCCCCAAATGCCGAACCAGGCCCAGCAAGGTTCCCCACATTTCGGGCGAGAGCTCGAGGCCACTTCATATCGATGAGCTGATGATGAGAGCCCAGGCCAACCAAGCCGGGCGAATTTCACAGGCCATTTGATGGCCGATCGGGCAAAACACTGCCACAGGGGCTATGTAATCTTGCTGTCTTTCTGGAGCCGTCTGTTTAGGAATGAGAAACCCATAGCGTGGAGTATCCACTGCCCGTTGCGCGCCATCGAGATTGGCACTTGACCGTTTTCGTCCTCTGGTTCACGCTCGACAGCTGCGGCTACTGAGCTTGCTCCGAAGCCCAGGCATGTGACACTTGGCCTGACACCTGCACACCAAGACCGTCCGGATGCATCTCAGACTTTCCGGACGTTGGGTGCCCCTGTAAAACGGTGATGGCGTACGAGCTGGTGCAGCGCAGGGGCTTAAAAAGGGACCATCTCCAGAGAGACCAGCAGAAACTGATTCTTTCCCCTTACTCTCCATTCAAGGACTTCCCACTCTCTACGGCAATCTGCACCCTCTTGACAGTCTCTGACTCGGCTTTCAATCCATCAAGCCCTCGTGTTACCAACGGCGGGTTTGGGTGAATCTTGGCACGCTGTCTGCCGGCCGGAACACATGGGCCTCGATCGTTTGGTGCGCTGCTCCTAGTGCTTCTCTTACAGCTAACACCTCTCAAGGCTTTGACGCCGGACGACGCGGACTTGGAGCCGGCGAGGAGGCCAATTTCCTCCTCGGGCCTAACTCCACCCTTAAAACGAGCAAGATAACTGTGCTCCCACCAGTCGGGTTTAATTTGCCCCCTCAGCAGGGCTGGTGGTTGAACGCCTCTCCCGGCAGTCAGCATGGGGCTTTTCAAAACCACCAACTCTCCTGGGGCGGCTTATCAGAGGCTCTTCGGGTTCTCAATGTCGCTCACAATACATTGGAGGGCTCAGACTCTGCGACACGATACGCTGGGCATCATTGATAGCGACTTGCCTGCTGTCTCGTGGCAACCCCACCTGACGGACTTGTTCTCAGTCCGCGGCCGTGAAACGGGGAGAACAGGCACGACTCTAGCCCTGTGCTGTCCTCCTGTCACGTCTATGCCACAGTACCTTGACGTAATAAAGGACTCGCGAGTACGTCTTCCCTGCGTCAGGGGCCTGGCGGCTGCGAGGGGGCGCCGATCCCGCAGGCCGGCGTCAAACCCGACTTCCCGGGAGATAGACAGCTGCTGTGGGCTTTGTAGAAACCGGGGCTTGGAGTTCCGGGATTCTCCCGCGACCCATCTCGTCCGGGCGGCCGGTAATGTGTGGCCCATGTGCTCGGCGTCACTCCGCATCTCAGCGGCACATCATGCTGCGGTGTGGGGACCCACCACGCGAGGCTGCCGCTGCCCCCACCTACTACCAGTGCTATGATCGTCCGCCGTTGTTGTTATTGTCGGAGCCGGATGAGCGGTACGATAGCAGCTTGCCTCACTATCTACATCGGTGTGCCCAGACACTGGTCAAACATGCAGCTCGACGTTGCTTGCTGTGTTACAAAGGCCAGGTAGGCATGACGGCCTCGCCTAACTGACGGTGGAAGAGCTCCAGCGTCGCCCCGACTCAAGAACCTGGACCGCCTTGAATGGGACCGCCGGAAGTCACCCGCGGCCCCATAGCAAATGCGACTTTAACACGCATTCGAAAACCTCATCTCATGATCGATCGGGAGTTTTTGGGAACAGGGCCAGGATGGACGGACGGGGATACGTCGGAACTTTGGTGACGACGCATGGGAGGACAGGGCAGGTGGTGATGCCGGCATTATACGAGGTGAATAAACCTCCACGCACAAGGAGAATAACAGCCTCAACGACGAAGATGGTGGGCTCGACCACGCACCGCATAAGCGGGAAATGCAAACCGCCATCATTCCTGCAGCCAGGGACCCGTCTCGTGGTGGGGGGAGAGGAGAATGCCCGCACAGAGATGTGACTCTGAGAGCTCGCAGCTCGAGCTGCTGCCATTGAAGCTGACCGCCAGACCGAGCCCCTGATTCGACGGTGCCTGGATTGGGCACTAGGCGCGAGCTCTTCGACAGGGGATGCCGTGTCAGGCGCGCCACGATTGGCCAGGCCCCCCGCCGAGCTGGGGCGGTTAGGCGGTGACAGCTGGCTGGGCTGACAGCTCCGGCGGGGGTGATCAATTGGCTACGGGCCTTCCCGACGCCAGGAGCCTGACCGCCTCGTTCTCGTCTCTGGACCACCTCTGGAGACCCCCGACGCTTTGGGCAGGCGTTGAAACTCTCGCGTGGCATATTTTGTGATCGTGGCATCCCGCAGGCGTGGCAGTCGAGCGTGGCACCCTCTCGAGCAAAGTGGCAAGGGGGAGCCGTGGTTTTGAGTGAGGGGAACCTGGGAAGTGGAGGAAGCGAGAGACCCATAAGAAAAACACACCATCCGTCGCCAGAGTCCCGATCATTGATATTCCCGTGCCTCTGCAATCCCAAGTTTGCTTTTCTCCATGTCTTTCCAGGCAGACCCGAAGCCATCTTCCATTCTTCCATGGAGCTTCTACGCATCATAATACTTCTACATACATTAATATTGCTGCGCACACTCCCACAACCTCTGTGCCATACACCCTCATCTCTCACATACGTCCTCCTCTGTATAATCTCACAACACCAACCCTCCAACATGGCACGTCCCGTGCATAGGGAAACGCTCTTCCACCTCGAGCCGAGGGACGACGAAACAGCAAGAGCGATGCGCGCACACCCAGAAAACGCCAGCTTCATCTCCATGAGCCGCAAGGGCACACCATCACTAGAGATCGGATATCACGTCTCCTCACGACCCCGCGGCGGCAGAGTCATCGCCAGGGTGGGCCGCGACGCAGACATTTGCTTCCCCACCAGGGCAGACGTGGCAGAGGTCCACATCGCCTTCGAGGTCCACCCCGTCTCGCGCGCCATCCTGCTCTGCGTCCGCGCCTCCAACAGGCGGTCTGTCACGGTCGAGCCCCACGGCATCAGGGAGGACGGCGACGTGCGCCAGATCGTCATCGAGCCGCCCGAGGAGCCCAAGATCACCATCGGGACGGGCAGCCGGGCGCTGAGGTTCAAGGTGCGCTGGCACGGCGGCGTCGGCACCGCCGCCGCAGTGGACAGTGGCTTCGAGGCCGCCGAGGCCCGCGCCGTGGTCCCGCGCTGGCTCAAGACGGTCGACGAGGGCGACCAGGACATCTGGTCGTGGTACGACACGCGCATGCCGCCCAAGATCGGCTGCATCGTCCGGGACGCCGTCAAGAGGGGGTTCATGGGCGAGGGCACGTACGGCGCCGTCTTCGAGGCTGTCGATCGCGACTCGGGCCACCCCATCGCGCTCAAGGCCGTCCGGCCGCGGACCGAGTACGAAAGGGAATGCCTGAAAAGGGAAATCAAGACCATGTCTTCCCTCTCACACGTAAATGCCCCTACATTCTGTTTTTCTATGATGCTGACACTTTCACCTTGTCAATCTCCTTCTGCCTCTTCTTCCTTTCCAATGGTCTTCATCTTCGAACCTCCCTCCATAGTTGGATGGGAGTGTTGAGGGCCAGAGCGACTAGGTCGCCGGCATTTTTCGACACCGTCTCAACGTTTCCGGCATCGTCTCCGACTCCAGCAACGACTTCAGAACACAGCAGTTCACACTTTCTCGGCTTACTTACGTCTTTCATCTGGCATCTTCCTTTTACCTTTTTCCTCTCACTTCCTCGTCGATCTCATTCTCGCATTGCGTCGCTCTGTCTATACCAGTTACATCATTGTCCTGTATTGTTCATAGCGTGCTGATTTTGTTTCGCAAATAAGCCTTTCATCATAGATTTCCTAGGCTACAAGGGGGATCCGTCAGACTTTTCGCAGCCCGAAATTGGGATCTTTATGCCTCTTAGGACGGGCAGTCTTCGGTCCCTTCTACCAATACCCAAGCGGGAAGAGAACGCCATCCTCAACGCGGTTGGAGAACAAATGTTCTCCGCTCTCGACTATCTCTCAGCTCGCGGCCTCTGCCACCGGGACGTCAAGCCGGCAAACATCCTCTACGACGTCGGCGACGACGGCAACTACACGTTCCAGCTGGCCGACTTTGGCCTCGCCAACTGGCAGAGCGACACCACATCCTTCTGCGGGACCAAGGTGTTCACGGCGCCCGAGCTGCACTGCGGGCAGCATCGCCAGTCGCACAAGATGGACATGTGGTCGCTCCTGGTCACCATGATCAGCATCGTCGGGGCGTCGCGGTTCGACGAGGAGGAGCTCGGCCGGAAGCCCCACTCGGCCATCGTCGAGTACGTCCTCGCCACGACGGCCCAGCACCTGCCCTTCCTGGAGCCCATGGCCCGCGTCGACCCGGACAACAGGGCCTCGGCCGCCCAGATGCTCGTCGCCTACTTCCGCGGCAAGGGGCTGGCGACGAGCCGCTCCATGATTCCGCCTATCCCAGAGGTGGACACCGGATCGCCGGCCTGCTGTGTCGAGGCCCACGCCCCTCCTCGGACCGTGAGCACCCGGATGGTGACCCGGAGCGCCGCATCACGGAGCTCAGCCTCGAGCAGGACCACCGGGAGCCCACTCTCGAGCCCAGCCTCGAGCGAAGCGTCAAGCGCCGCTGGCCCGAGCACCTCTCCGAGCACCAGCGGCCGGAGTGCCGCCACCAGCACCACGACGAGCACATCCACGACGGGTTCGGTCCCGAACGTCTCGTGCACGCAGTCGCAACTTCCCGACGCCGAACCAGAACATCCCATCACCAGGTCGCCCGTGGAGCAAACGTCGCCGTCGCAGCGCTGGGGGTCCAGCGGAAGGATCACAAAAACACGGTCACCCAGAGTCCGAGATCGCGAGCATCGCCGCCAGATATCGCGCGTCTCACGAGCCATCAGGAACTCGCCCCGCGATCTGGAGAATCACTCAGGTTGAGATCTCCTCCTAAGATCTTATTTTCTTTTGTCTATCCAGCCTTTTTACAGAGCAGCTTTAGGTTGCCGGCACGCATATTCCCTTTGTTAGTTTCTCTTTGTCAGTGCATTTGGAAAAAAGGGTGTATTGGCATGCCCAGAATAGGCACAAGGCGTACGTGGTTGTGGTTTCGGTTATGGTTATGGGCATGATAATGATTGGATGATATGGGAATGTATGATGAACGACATGGGACACGGAGTTATATACCTTTCGAGTACATATTTTATGAACCGTGAATATTCAAAGTTTTCTACAAGCCCGGCGGTATCCAGCAATGGCTATTTTGGGCAGGTTCATCAGGCCATCAACTTGACGGCACCCACGGATTTAGGGCTTGTCAGGAACATGGTTGGCACTTTCGGGGCTGCTTCAGGAGAGAACTGATTCACCACTTGCCACATGCTCGCCGAGTGAGGCTCTAGATAGGCGGTTTCACCAACAAGTGGGTCGCAGTGGAAACTCCCGAATCGGCTGCAGTCGGAAGTGCCAAATCGGAGCACGGGGTTGCCTGGAGGGCTTTTGACTGGAGCAAGCTTCGAGCTTGAGCGAGTGAAGTAAACAAACCAAAAAGTCCCGACTTGCTGGAAAGACGTCAATCGGCTGCCATCTTGGTAGGGCTTCGATCTCAATCTTTGCACGCCCATCCCGCGGCCGGACCAGCCTTTGCATGATCTCGGAGATGCCCTTGGAACCGAGCCCGCCAGGTAAGATTGAGGGGGCTTCAGAGCGAGCACGCAATCACGCGACTCCCATGAGCCGAGCTAGTCCGGTCAGGCCACTGACGACCCATTCCGCCCATAAAATCAAACACAAAAAACAGCTGCTCCCCGCAATCACGATGACGTCGCGCCCCGATCTGCGCCAGGAGGCGGGCCCAGCGCCCCCAACACCCCGGCCCCGGCACGCCGACGACCCTCAACTCGCACCACCGTCACCACCGCCGCCGCCCCTCGGCCCACCACGCCAGCAGCGGGAAATGCCGGCGTCAGCAGAAACAGGGGCGGCGCCTTTTCCCCAGCCGCAGCCGCGGACACGACGCTACTAAACCTTGACGGCGCGCTTCCTCCACTGCAACCCGGCCATGTGCGTGTCGGCAGCAGCAGTAGCAGGAGCAGTGACCAGACAGCAACACCCAGCCAGCAGACGCAGACAACGCCCATGAACCACATCCTGGGAATCAGCTCGCCGCAGCCGTCGCCGCTAGGGCTGCACTTCTCCGCGCCTCTCCGCTCGCCCGGCGTCTTCGGCGGCGGCGCGACGCCTCGCTTCGGCGGCAGCTTTGGCAGCTTGGGAAGTTTCGGCAGCAGCCCGGAGGATGCGGACGCGAGCCACAGGACGGACGAGGACGACGACGATCTACTCGACGA
This sequence comes from Falciphora oryzae, assembly GCA_000733355.1. Classification (NCBI taxonomy): domain Eukaryota; kingdom Fungi; phylum Ascomycota; class Sordariomycetes; order Magnaporthales; family Magnaporthaceae; genus Falciphora; species Falciphora oryzae. Next base: position 373,111 of record JNVV01000015.1, read on the forward strand.
CATCGACGACTACGACCCAACCGCAGACCAGGAGAGCCTGGACGACGACAACGACGACGACCACCATGACAGCAACCACCCCTACGTCTCGCCCATAACTCTGCGCCGCAACATGGCCAAGCTGCTCGAGGACCAGCTGGCCGAGGTGCTGTCGTACCTCAAGACGAGCGCGGGCAACAAGCTCGAGACGGCGGATTTCGTCGCCATCCAGGACCAGGTCGACAACATCATGGACGTCTTCAGGCGCCGGGGCTGCCCGAAAGTGCTCGTCGGCCCGCCGCCAAGGGGGAACTCGCGAACGGTGAACATCTTTAAGAACATGCCCCTGACGCCGCCCCAGCCGCGCAGGCCGGCGTACGATGAGCTTTTGGACGAGGAGGAGGGAGTGGCGGGGAGGGTCAAGAGGCGGCGGGAGAGTGCAGAGAAGGACAAGAAGGAGAAGGGTCAAGTTCAACAGCGGAGCCAAACCCGAAACCCGCCGGCGGGTGTTAGTCCCGGGACAAAGAGCAGCAACACCACCACGGCCGCAAGTACGAGCAAACCTCTCCCGCTCAGTGACGGCAGCAGCGGAGGCACCGGTCTCGCAGCGTCACCGATGCCGCCCCGAGCAGTAGCATCCTCGCCAGCCGCGCCGCCGATGCTCATCGCGACCGGCCCCGGGGTCCCCACCGACGTGGCGGACCTGGTGGTGGCCGAGGCCGAGAAGCTATGTCTGGAACTTTCCGCCGTGGCCAAGAGCCTGAGCGACCGCCGCCAAGAGTCAGATGCAAGCCTTTCCATCTTTCACCCCCTACCCTGTTGTTTGCTTGCTATAAAAATATCACGTTTTGCTAACAGTGCTCGGTTTTGGGCGTTTTCTCCAGCATATACTTGGCGTGCTTGTCGAGGGAAGAAAACGTGCGGATAACCGAATCCTGGAGCTGCAGCAGCGTGTCCAAGAGCTGTAAGTCTTTTTTTTTTTTTTTTTTTTTGGTCTTGGATGATTTCATGCCACATCCAAACATTATATAGTTTACCTTACTGATACGCGAAAAACAGCGAGGACGACGTCGGCGAGAACGAGTCGGAGCTCTTTCACCTCCGTCTCCAGCTAAAGGCCGTCGAGCTCCTCTCGGCCGACCGCGCCCCCGGCGGCGAGCACCGGGACCCGGAGCTGGTCGAGAGCATCGAGAACTTCCGGGAGGACTTTGAGGCCGTCCAGGAGCGCTGGCGCGAGCGCAGGAGCTGCCGCGGCGACAGCACCACCGTGACCGGCGGCGGTAGTTTTCGAAGCCCTGAGCAGTGGCGGCAGCAGCAGCAGGCCACGTCGAGCTTCCTCTCCGTGGCGCCCACCACGCCGACGCGGGCTGTCGCGAGCCCCGGCTCTGGCTACCTGCCGAGTCGGTAGGAAAATTTGAGCGGCGGTGGCAGCTGAATGCGGAAAAGTGAGGCAATTTTGTTTTCGGCTTTTGTAGTTAGTCCTCTTTTCTTTTCCAGTATGAGTACGATACCCAATCTTGTATTTTCTTTATCACGAGCATTACTGCGATGAACCACAATCACTGGGGCAACTGAAAAAGGTACTTTGAGACTATCCATTCGTGGCCCTTCTATCTTCTCGCCTGAAATGGTTTCATCGCTGTGACCGAGATGCAATTATACGCGGCCGTACGCTACCCCGCTGGTGACCATGATAAACATCCGAATACGAACATGACAGAAAGAATACGGGACAGAGGGAAAAGATAAAACTCGCAAATATGCCCAGGGTGGTCCAACTTTTAGCATAATGTCACCTGCATTATCGCGGTAGAGCAAACAAGAACGCGTTATTAGAGTATTTGTTTTCATGTCGCTTTTATCCTTCTCCTTGAAAGATCCTACGCCAGTGTCCATGTTCTCCCAAAGCCAACGCTGGCAGAGGGTAGTTGCAGGAGGTTCCAGCCTAGCACTCGTCGGCGGAGCCATCCGTGTAGTACGCCTCCTCGTCCAGGGCGGCGTCGTGGTCGAGATAGGCCGGGGTGATGAACTGAGTTTTCCGCTGAGAGCTCTTGGCCCAGGTGCTGCTCCTGCTGGCCGACGAGGTGGCCCGGGAGACGACGGTGACGGTGTCGTCCTGGTCCGCCGGAGCAATGCTGCTCGCGGCAGACGTGGTGGGCTGGGTCGTGCTCTTATCGGTCTCCTCACCATACCAAGGAATGGCCAGATGTTCGTCTTTCTTGATCTCTTCTTGATACTCGCGCTGGTGCTTTCCCGGAGGGGGCAGGGGCTTGCGGCCCGGCTCGAGGCTGAGCTGGTACTCGATGCACTCTAGGCATCTCTTTTCACCCGGGTGGTTGGTCAGAAAAAGAAACCTAGGAAGCAAACGGCAAACGGAAAAGGAACTGAAATGAAAAAAAAAAAAAAGAGGGAAAGGGAAGAAGGGAAAGAGAAAGGATAGTGGAAGAGTGAAAAGAGCATAAAATAGAAGTAAGCGCAAACGGCAACAAGGGAAAGTGCTTACCTGGCCGCCGTTGGAACCTCTCTGCGCCCTAGAGAAGCTGGTGATAGGGAGGATGCGCTCGCAATATCCCATGCACTTGAGCTCGGTGCTCACGCCCTTGGTGTGGTGGCGGCAAGAGATGGTCGAGTTCCGTCCGATGCCGCTGCCCTTGAGGAGCTGGGTCTGGGTGAAGTCCTCCCTCCGGCAGTGGTGCTGGCCGTTGTAGCAGAAGTACTTGTTGTCGTGGCGGTACCCGGCTCTGTTGGCCCTGGGGGCAGAGCTGCTGCCGGAGGCGCTCGCCTGGGGTCGGGCGCCGCGGCGAGGGGCTGGGGCAGCAGGCTGCGTGCCAGGAACTAGGGCAAGGCCGTCGGGGTTGTGGTTTCCGGCCATGGTCGATGTGTCGAGCTGGGGCTTGGTGGAGGCTGGAGGCAGGTGGGTGGAAGGTGGGTGTTGTGGAGTCGGGATGGGAGATGAGACGACACGGGAGAGCGGGAGGGTTTTGAAGATGGACGTGGGCGTGGCGTTTGGCTGGGCACCCAGGGAAGACGGATGCAAACGGAGGAGCTGAGTGGGATTTGGAAAAAGCAAAAGAAAAAAGCAAGCAGAATCAGCCCAGCGATGCGGGTGCCCGTCCATTACCAAAGTGGAAGTCGGCGGGCAGCGGTTGGTGGGGATGGAAGCCGGCGCCCCTTCACCACTGATCCCGGGATTGCGGGTCCTCCTTCCCCGGCCGTTTACACCGGAGCCCCGTCGTTCCTGCCGTTTCTGTGGGGGTCGCAGCCGGAAAAGACGGTCCCAGTTCAATGGAATCCCCACGTGGGGCGCAGGGGCTGTGTCGTCACGCGTAGAAGCTCGTCCCTGCAGGGTCCTTCCAAATCGATTGACCGAGGAGGCAAAAGGCACCGAGAGGAGGAGCCCCGTCGGTAACGGAGGGATGATGGAGTGCTTCTGCCTCGGTGGCCGGGCGCGTCGTAGGACTGACGTGGAGTCGCAGAGTCGCCTTTCTAGCCGGGCGCACAGAACCAAACATCGCCCCTCTGTGGAACCACCAACAGACAGCGGCCTGAGAACATACTGACCACTCCCCGAGGCTAGCGGGCAACCAACATCAACAGAATGGGGTCACAAACACAGAGCCCTCGCATGCTGTACGGCACCAAACCTTGAAATCAGTCGAACCATGGCCGCCCCGCGCGATAGGCGGGCATTCCCATTTCCCCAGTTGCACCCAACGCCAAGCTCCCGACCTCGGCAAGGCTGTCCGTTCCCTGCAACCCCCATTCGATGGCTTGGCGACCGGGAGGCTGGCTGGGCTGTCCGCCCTCCCTTCCTTTGGCCTACGCCCGGCCAGAGTGTGTGGAGCAGCAGCAGCTCCCCGGGAAAGGTAAGAAAAGCTGCGGCACACCACACCAAACCCGTCAGCCGCTGCCCGTCTGGCCGCAATCGCACGAATTGGATCCCGTTGCTCGCGCCACAACCCCCGTTCTTTGGTGTACACAGCATGCGGCCGATAGCCCGCAGCAGAAACCTACCTATTATCCACCACCTCCGTCCGATATATCACCCACCACATCACATGCCCCCAGCAGCCCTAGTAGCCGCAGTTCGCCTTGCTCCTTTTCTTTAATCTTAAACCGGCTGCCTGCCTTAGCTGTTAAACCGGCTCGTTTCCATACCTTCTTCTCTTCCCACTCCCTTCTCCCCTTCGCTCACTCCTCACATTCCATACTCAGCAAGCATTGTTTGCATATTGTGACGGCCTCCCATCAGCAGCGGTTTCTTTTGCGAGCCAAACCCCTCGCTGTTAGTCCCCACCGTCCACTATCCACCATCCACCATCCCTTGTGTTGTTACACGGCTCCATGACATTCAAGCCCAACATGGAAAGCCAGGCCATACCACAGCCTGTTGCTGGCCCTGGAACAAGCGTGCCAGAGCAACTAGCTCCTCCTCCGCGACCCAAGAAGATTCCTGTTACTCCCCAAGTCCTCTCGCCTCCCGAGTCAGACGAAGATGGCTCCTCCACTGAAGCGGAAGACGGTAGCGCCAGTGAGGCTGAAGACCCAGATACAGCGAAGGCCTCGCCGTCAAAGCTCCAAGGCAACGCTGGCCCGCAGAACCGAGGTCCCCCAGCAGCTCCTGCGCCGGCGGCAGCTGAGAATATGATGGTGGTTTCTGAGTCCAAGCTTAGGGAGATGATGCGGCAAGAAGGTAAGCGTCCCCGATTCATACTCGCTAGAAGTTACTCGCCCTAACACTGTACCCTCAACTCAGTGGAGAATATTCTCAAGACTATTCAACCACACCAGAGAACGACTCCTATCCCCGAGTCCAAGTCGCCGCCCCCTCCTGTTTGCAAGGAAAGGCCCTCGCAAAGCGGCTCGCCTCATCCCCTGGCGCCTTTCCGGGCGTCGGTCGCTGACGCCCCTGAGACCGTCACCCCGTCTCCCAATATGCCGACCAGTCCCGTCGCGCGGCATCCCAGCGTGTCTTCTACGGCCAGGACCGGCAGCTTTTCGGGAGCGGCGCCGCCCCCGCGAAGTCCAACCCTGCCGGTCGCTGCCACACAGTCGAGCGTTAGCGACGAAAAATGGGGCCGGCTCTTCGACCAGAACGGCCAGCCCACAGGGAGAGCCGAGGAGGTGTTCAAGTCTGTGGCCGACCACATTGTAAGTTCAATGGATCAAGCATATTACTCTTTGTTTTGTGTTTTTGTCAGTATACTTACAAGACGCCCAAGATCGCCGAGCTCGTTCCTCGGAAGAGCATCGTGGTCACCCCCGAGAAGCTAGTACAGTTCTATTCGCAGCACAGCCTACCTAACGAGCTCTTCCCTTTCGCCAGTAAGACCCGCCGTGACCATATCTTATGAGCAGGGACTATTCTAATGACAGATCAGCCATGTTCAGCCCTCGTGCAATGGAATACTCCTTCTTCGAGAGAGTTTCCGACCTATATGAAGAGTAAGCTGGGCTTTCGTCTACTTCCTCTCCTCTCCTCTCCTCCCAATTTTCAGATACAACGCAACGCCTTGCAACACAGCCTGCTGACACTTGTCCCAACAGCCTTGGGTGCCAATACCATTTGGTGCCAAAAGATGGCAAATCCAGGCCAACCATGCCGGGACTGACGCCGACGGGGTTTTCACAGTGGCTAATCGCAAACATCAAAGCCTACCCGGAGGAGGAGGCTCGAAGGCTCGCGGGAATAGTTCTGCAGGTTCCGCTCAGCGTGACAAACCCTGCCGACGGAAAGCCCGAGCGCATGCCCCGAATGATCTCGCGGGGCCTGCTACCCGAGCAGCCGGATATCAAGGCTCGTAAGATACTCGACGAGGCCTTGAAGGACTTCATCGAAGACAGCGAGACTTTCCCAGTGTCGCCCTCGAGTTCGCGCCCCTCGGGCCTGAACCTAAATATTCCAGGGTCGCCGTCCTCACGCCCCCCAGCCGTGTCCATGCCACCTCACAGGGATCCGAACAGATACAAACCAACGAGGGAACATCGTTACCCCGACAGGGGAGTGTCGGCCTCGAGCCGGAGAGAGTCGCGCGGGTCGGGATACTTGGAGCCCGTGGACTGGTCACCAGATGGTAATGCAAGCTACTCTCGCCATGGATCAATACCTCTGAGCCCGACTTCGGAGAAAGACAAGGCACCGTTGCCACCGCCGCCGGCCAGCCGCCGAGCCCGGAGCCCGCAGTCCCGCAGACACAGCCATACTGCCGTGAATGTGATGCAAAGCCATCCGCCGCCCATGACCGGCGGAACCGAGTATGCGCAGCCCTCATCTTCGGGTGGATTACTGTCGCCAAACATCACCTACTCTTCCGGCGCTAGCGGAGGCCCTATGCCGACTCCGCCTACCACCTTGTCGCCCGAGCAGCTGGCGACGATTCGAGACAGGTCTCCTCGCCACGGCCGAGACAAGGATTATTACAACCTCCAGAGGCAGTCGTCATACGTCCCCTCCCGCACATCACGGACCAGTCTCGACGGCGCTGTCCTCGTCCCGGGGCAGATGCCCCGTTCATCGGGGTCGTACCGCGAGTACGACCGCGAAGGCACCGAGGAGACCAGTCCGCCCCGCCGACGGAGGCGCGGCACGGCGGCGTCGGAGGATGCCAAGGGCCATGGGTGGGATGAAGCTCCCAGGCACAAAGGGAAGTAATGTCGTTTGAATCGCTGACGGGGTGCACAAACAGGCAATGTCAAGACAGGCGCATTTTGGAGGGTTGCTCACAGTTCTCGCAGCAAGCCATCCGCCCCTTGTTGCCTTTCCGTTATGAATGTTCCCGATCCTTGTTCGGCCTATGACATGGGGGTTCCGGTGGCACTCGGTGCCGATGTTTGTGAGATGACTGCTATACTTCTTCAGCAAGTCCACGATTCTATTTTCCTCTATCTCAGTGGTTCGCTCACGTTCTTACACTAGGAGAAAGGCGCACGTGTTTGCGTCTGATGTATATGTTCTCACTATAAGAGTTGGCTCCCGAGCGGGAGGGACTCGGATAGAATGGCTTCTGCTGTGTAGGTGTGTAAACTAGAATTTTATGAATTGATGACCAAGTAAATGTCGATTTCCTTGCGCAGGTCGATCATGTACACTTCTCACGTTCTTAGTAAGAAACGCACTCGCCCCAGGCGCTATCCCTTGTGAGACGAGTAGCGGGGCGGTTGACGTCATGTATAAAGCGGAGATGATATCTGCAACTCCGGGGCACCCGCTTTGCGGACGGGTTCTTCGGTTGCTGGATTATCGTTGTGTCGCAGTCTAGGTGGAAACGCTTCGGCATAGTTGGACGTGGAAGAAACTGCAGGCGTCCGTTGTTGGCCGATGGCCGATTGTTGGTCGCGCGATCTGCACCGGATTTACGACGGACATTTCAGCTTCCACCCCATTACACCACCGCGATGCTGACGTTGGCCACTACCACTATGCATTTGAGCTATTCGGGGCTGCTTCTTACGGGGTGATGGTCAAAACGGTCAATAGCAGGAATCGTTGGCTTGCGGGGAAAGGAGGGAGAAAGCCGTCCGAGATGGCTCCCGGATCTTCTCAGATGACGTCTCCCGTTCAAGCTTTTGCCATGCCGGCCTGGAGCTGGTGGGTCCACTTGCGGCGCGCGAGCTGCGTGTGTGATGTCGATCAGAGTCGGAGCGCCCGCTGTGGTGATATCTTGGTTTGGCTCGTTCTCACACAGGCTTCTTCCAGTCTGCAGTACTTGTCCACCAGCCCTGACTTACAGAACTTGCACAACGCACGCGTCGGATAGACCATGAAAAGAGACGCCGGTAGCCGCATGCAGTCCCATGTTTTGCGTCAATCATCCAATATCAACCTGCCTCCTTACCCGTCAGCACTAGCCTGACCGTAAAACCCGAAGTCACAAAAGACAAAAGGACTCAATGGACTCTCGCCGGGATGACCCGCCGCTAGGAAGACGGCTGCACTGCGAGTTCAGATCCTCTGACATCATAACGCGCGGAGGTGGGTGCCAGGGATCACCCTCGAGATCTGTGTTATTGTGGGGGATGTTTACCCCGGGGGGCGCTGCGGGCTTGTTTGGGTGAACCTGCGCGATGATGAAGCTTGTTTGGGCGTGGGCGTGGAGGACTAAAAGCGTCTCGCACGAATCGGCCCTCCGGGGATTAGTGCGGCACGGCAACTTGTCGTTTTCCCCGCAACTTGTCGTTTTCTTGGGACATACTTCCCCATACAAATTAGCAGTGATTCAATGCGCCACCCTCCGGAGTCTGGGCTCCCCATGTTTTCTTTTACTTCATCCTCGAGGCGCTGGTTTGTCGTATTCTCGTCACCTTCGGCTTATCGATTTGGACAAACACAACACGAGATAGGGGGTCCGTGACACCTTCAACATCCAACCCCCCAATACACACGAGAGAAACAAAAAGACGAAGAAAGGAAGAATGAGCCCAAAAGAAGGGGACAGCCCGCAGAGGAAGGGCTCGGGCGACTCGGGCAGCGTCCTCGTCGAGCACCGCTCCCACGCAGGCGGCAACAACAACAACAACAACAACACCACCAGCAACAACAGCGGCACGCAACAGCCGACACCACCCAACACGGCAGCAGAGGGCGGCGCGGGGCAGCGGCTCCAGGCCAACAGGAAACTCGCCAACCCGCTCGCGGGCCGCGGGCGCGCCGAGCTGGCCGCCATGGGCGAGGAGTACTGCCGGCGCAAGGTCGGGCTGGCCGATGGCGAGGACGTGCGCGCCTTTCGGTTGGGAGCGGCCATTGCGGGTGACGACGGCAATTACGACGACGGCTTTGGGGGTGGTGGCAAAGGGCCGGCCGGGTTTGAGGATGTTGTGGATGGCGGCCTGACGGCGCGCGAGAGGGAGGTGCTGGCCCGGGAGGTCACGCACAAGTGGTCCAACCCGGGGATGCTATATTGGGTTGTTGCTAGTGAGTCCGTGCTGTGCTTCTTTGCCCCGTGACTGACTGATATGAGGAAAGGGGGGGAGGGGCTGATGGCTAATACTGCTTCTTAGTATGCTCCCTCTGTGCCGCCGTCCAGGGCATGGACGAGACGGTGGTCAACGGCGCCCAGTCCTTCTACAAGCACCAGTTCGGCATCGGCGGCGAGGGCGGCCGGGACGCCTGGCTGCTCGGCCTGACCAACTCGGCGCCGTATTTGTGCTGTGCCGTCCTCGGGTGCTGTGAGTGATTTCCTGGCTACTGCTGCTAACACGTTCCACCCCTTGACTGAAGGGAAGAGCTGCAGATATATGTGCGGTGTGGCGGCTGACCTTGCCCCTCGTGTTTCTGCCAAGGGCTCACTTCACCCATGAACCACCGATTCGGGAGGAAGGGGACTGTCTTTTGGTCTTGCGTCAGTACGTGTACTTCCGCAAGCCCTGTTCACCCCTGAGTTGAGGAAACACCCGATCTCTCTTCTCGCAGGCACTGACCGGAACACTGCTCGCAACAACAGTCTCGGCTCTGGCCTGCTTCTGGCAAGCCTTTACCAACACCTGGTGGCACATGTTCATCGCCCGTTTCGTTCTCGGGCTCGGAATCGGGCCCAAGTCGGCAACAACTCGTAAGTATTCACGCGGTCTGAATCCGTGGAAGCACCGACTGGGCGAGGCTGACTATTTTACCCCTCCGTAGCAATGTTCGCTGCTGAGTGTGCGCCCCCGAAGCTCCGTGGCGCCCTCGTCATGCAGTGGCAGGTCTGGACTGCTTTTGGCATCATGATTGGGTGGGTTTTATACTTGATGCTCGGGATCTTTGCCGGCAAATGAAGTGAAGCCTCGCAAGGCTGACTAAAATACGCAATGCAGGTATGTCGCGGATCTGGCCTTCTACTTCGTGCCCGACCACGGCGTCCAGCTTGGCCTGAACTGGCGTCTCATGATGGGCAGCGCGGGGGTCCCTGCCGTCGTGGTCTGCTGCCTCATCCCCTTTTGCACTGTAGGTCTCCGGGCCCATCAGACCCCCTTAAAGACCTGATAGGAAGAGGAACTAACGAGAAGGCGGGCAAAGGAATCCCCTCGGTGGTACCTCACCAAAAATCGACACCACGACGCCTACAAGGCCATCAGCAGCCTGCGCCACGAAAAGGTGCAGGCGGCGCGCGACCTCTTCTACATGCACGTGCTCCTCGAGGCGGAGCGCGAGACACAGCACGGCGCGACGACTACCTCCCGGATCCGCGAGCTCTTCACCGTCCGGCGCAACCGCAACGCCATGGTGGCGAGCGAGATTGTCATGTTCATGCAGCAGTTCTGCGGCGTCAACGTCATCGCGTACTACTCGTCCGAGGTCTTCCTGGGCGCCGGCCTCAGCGAGGTCTCGGCGCTCGGCGCGTCGCTCGGCTTCGGCGTCATCAACTGGCTGTTCGCGCTGCCGGCCTTCTTCACCATCGACCGGTTCGGCCGCCGGTTCCTGCTGCTGGCCACGTTCCCGCTCATGGCGCTGTTCCTCTTCTTCACGGGCTTCTCGTTCTGGATACCGGAAAGCTCGCCCGCGCACGTGGCCTGCATCGCCCTGGGCATTTACCTGTTCGGCGTGGTCTACTCCCCGGGCGAGGGCCCCGTGCCGTTCACGTACTCGGCCGAGGCCTACCCGCTCTACATCCGCCCCCTGGGCATGTCGCTCGCGACGGCGACGACGTGGTTCTTCAACTTTGTGCTGAGCGTCACGTGGCCCAGCATGCTGGCCGCCTTCAAGCCGCAGGGCGCGTTCGGCTGGTACGCCGGCTGGAACATCGTCGGCTTCTTTGGCGTCCTGCTGCTCGTGCCCGAGACCAAGGAGCGCACGCTCGAGGAGCTGGATGCCGTGTTCGGGGTTAGTGCCGGCAGCTTGGTGAGATACGGCCTAGCCAGCCTACGGTACTTTTTCGGCCGGTATCTGTTTGGGAGGGACGTCGCGCCGCCGGTGGTGCCGCACGCGTCGCTCGAGGCGCACCTTGGCGATGATGACGTCGGCAGCGGCGGCGAGAGGGAGAAAAGGGGACAGCTGCGGCAGGACGCTACTGGTCGGGTATAAGCGACACAACACGAGTGTACATAATATTTTTTTTTTTTTTTTGTTCTGTAATCCTTTTTCATTTGGTATGTTTCTGATGTTTCTCTGCTGGTTGAAATCACATGTTCGCCGTTTGCGCCCGGCGTGATACACCACCCCCGGTGGGAATATGCCATAGCAAATGGGCTTGCACATCACACGCCTTGTCACGCCCCTGACGATCTTCACCGGCAAGCACGGCAAGTGATTGGAAAAGGAATCGCATAGCTGCATGGGCTGACCCTCCTCCACAATTTTTGTATCTGTTAGATGCACACAACCAACGGATGACCTGGGAAGGGCAAATGCGACTTGTCACTCTTTTTTTCTTTCTCTCTACTACGTATGCTAGCCGGCAGATGATGCAGGCGCTTCCGCCGGCCTAGGCTGGTTTCAAGATTGTGTCTCAGGCTCGCTGGGCTTATTTTGGCATCATCCATGGAGGAGGGGTGGGAGTGAAGGGAGGGCAAGGCGACAAGGGGACGGCGGCACAGCGGGAACGATAAGGTGCACACGCGCAAGGCGCACAAACACGCAGCACAGCACAGGGCATTGATCAAGAAGCACAAGCAGGAAAAACCGGCAGCGAAGCGTGGAGATGAGGCAGGGGCCCAGGTCGAATATTTGCCCCTCCCTCCCTCCGACCGACCCCCTTTTTCATGTTTCCTTTGCTTCCACTCCAGAGCTTCTCGAAGCAAAAAAAGCGCGGGACGCCGAGCGGCGAGAAAGAACCGGCCCGTCCGGAGTGGGCTTTACGGTGGACAGGCAAGGTGGAGATTTCTAGGGATTCGACAAAACCCAACATGGAACGTTTTACCGCGCAGCAGTCAGTGGTGGCCCCTCCTTTCTTTTGGTTCCAGTCCCTTGATATGTTCGTTTCCCGTCGTCCAGGGTAAGGTGGGTGCCGCTTGCCGTCTCGCCGCCGCATGCGCTCGTCGGCCCTGCCTTGGCCCCTTGGCTGTTTGTGTGCCGGGCATGACCATCCGGCGCAGCAGGAGAAAAACAAAGGAGACGGTTGACTCCGGAGGGTGCATATGTGGCGGACGTATAAAAACAAAAAAGAATGTTGTCGCGGGGGCGTTGGCCCGTTGCGGTTAGCGGAAGGAGAGCCGGCGACCGAGAAAGTCATTGTTGATGTGACAAGGACACAAAAAGGCGCCAAACAAAACATGGATGGGGCTCGATTGGGGTTGTCATGCAAACTGCATAAAAAATTCTGGAACAGTTATGTGGGCAGGCCGTCCACAACAAAACCTGCGCGGTCCCCCCGCGCCGTGCATAGATCTGTATAGCATTTCCCGCGATGATCTTGGGTGGCTGCTGAGTGTGTGTTGTTTATTAGTGCGGCGGCAGGCAATCCGGTAATGAAAGGGGGCTGATGTTGACCTCCCTTCCCGGAGCTATAGCAGCAATAGCAGCAATAATAGTGCAATGGTAATTTATGAGGATGCAGGTGGATGGTGCAAGATGGTCCCTTTCAGCGAATCATAGGCGGGGGAGCCCGGCGCAACGATGGCATCGGAAACGCCGGGTTTTTGTTTTTCTTTTCTTATTATTCTCCTTCTCATTGTGCAACCCGGGAGCGAGCCTTGGACATAACAGCAAGCATGACGCAGGACTGACGGGGTGGCAGCAGCAGCAAGAAGCAAGCAGCATGCCACTCGCGGTCGTCACAGTCACCTCAATAGCACACACTCCGACGGGACGACATGAATTGTCCGTCTTCCGGGTGAGAGATGTCCCCTGCTGGCTTGCCGCACTGCCCGTCACGAGTCATCCCAACTGGCCATTGCCATCCATTGCGGGTGGGGGGATGAGACGCGGGTGAGGGGAGAATCCAATCACCGACGCGTCGTCTCGAGTGGCACACAGCAATTTTGATTGATGGACTCTGGATCGAGACGGTGAGCGAGTGTGGGCTGTAGGTGGGTGTCATTGGGGAGGGCGCGATGAATCCCGTGCTGATTTGATTCTCGGACAATATTCCCGTGCCCCTAGACTGGAGCTAGGTCGATAACCAGAGCATGTTCAAGGGTGTCATGCTGTCCAGAGGAGATCACGGTAACGTGCCCAGGCGTGCCAGCTTTCACCTGGGATGCTAGCAAGGCACTGCGTGCGTGTCGAGTGGTTGCATCGTGTGGCGTTCAATAGGGTCGGCACCAACCACCGGCGCGGGGCCTCCCTCCCTGGTCTTCTGCGAGCACTCTCTTCTTCATCTCATGGGATTGGATTCCACGAGGTTGTTGGGGGACCTGGGGGGCCTGGACTGGCGTGGCTTTTGGGCGAGTGAGGCAGGGGGTGACTGATGATCAGGGTACCGCACTAACAAGGCCGGCTGGGCAGAGGCGCAGGACGGGCCACATCCGGTATTAGTGTGGTTCCCGCCATCCTTGTCTCCGCACACACAATTGGACATCTCCTCCGAAGCCGTGCGGCCGTTCATCTCCATCAAAAAAAAGAAAAAGGAAAATATCGATTTCGCTCTTGCGAATCAAGTGCCACCGCCAGGATCACCATCAACCAACCTAGGGGCCGTGCAGAGCTGCCAGCCGTGGCCCGAGCGCAAAACAATCGTCTGGTTTTTTGTATTTTCCTGTAAGCTTGGTTTGTGTTTGGTCGTTTTTGGTACCTTGCGCATGCCAAAAAAGCAAGCTGGCCAAAGTTGGCCTTGCCGACGACTGAATGATGGGGTGCGACTCTGTGCACATCAGCTTATCCCTTCGCGGCAATGAGGCGTGCCGATCGGCCTTGTTAGCACAGGGGCCGGCGCGCGCCGTCAATGGTCGCTACACCCGAGAATTGGACGACTGCCCGCTTGCATTTTTTTTTCCTTCTTCTTTTCTTTTTTCTTATTCTGCTGTTTATTCTCAGCCTCTCGTTTCTTTGATCCCTTCTACATCTTGCAGTGCAGATGTGGGCCGACGGCGGTGTGCAACGAACCACGGGATGTGGGATGTGGGATCACCGCCTGCATAGAGAGCACACAAAGAAAAAGCACTGTCCTCTTGGCGCAATTGAGAATCGACATGTTCGGGACTTCGTTCGTGCTGCGCACTTCTCACCGCGTCGCGGGGATGGATGGGTGAGTGAGGGAGGCATTGATGTCGTTCAGGCCGCAGCTGGAGACACTGACGCGTGAAACCCCAAACCTGCAATCCTGCGAAATACAAGCCGCGAAATACTCTCCGCCACGGCGGGTGTGGCCTTCGCTTTTGGAAATTTGGAACGCCCGCTAGCCCGACAAGGTCGCCAGCCGACCCAGGCACGGGGCGCTCGGGAAGCTCGCACCGGCCGCTCTGCGCTGGGGCCCTGTTTAATTCCCCTTTTGGGAACGCCCTCATGGTGCCATGGATTTCCCTGCATGGCCCCTTTTTTCAGGCCGTGACAAAACAAGAGAGGCGAAAAGGGTACGTCCCTCCACACAGGGCACCATCAACCTCGAGCTTCAGAGTTGCAGTTGCGGTTGCCGCCGGCCCGCATGTGTTTCCTCGTCCGTCCGCGATCCGTCAAGATAATGAAGGCGGGCGGGGGAGGAGCTGATGCACAACACGGTTGAAATTAAACACCACCCTTCTGCCGCGCCGTCAGACAAGACTGGGGGGAAAAGGCACCAAAGACAGGGAGTCTGCCTGCGTCCTGCATAGCGAACGGAGCATGTTCATGCGTTAGCCGCGCCGGAGGCAGATCCTCCCCAATCTTTTCCCCTTGCCCTCGCTGCCGGGCCGTTCGGCAGAGCAGAAGCAAAGAAAGCATGAGGTGGCATCCAAACAGAGAGGCGAGCGGAATTGCCACTGTCGGGCTGTCTGTCCCGTCCGACTGGAGAGAGAGAGAGAGAGCCTGAAGAGGGCGAAAAAAATCGGCGGACAAGGAATTACCTACGAGACGGGCCGTTGGGGACGACAGGAAACGAACCTATCCGATTCCACAGGCGGCGGTCACAAAGGGTCGCCTGGGCTGCTGTGGCGGCAGGCGCTGTGCGAGGCCGTCCGGAAACGAGAAAGCCAAATCAATTAAGCTCCCCACTCTTTCGGACGGGGAAAGGGCCTTGGTACCCCAGTTTTTTTGGTCGTCGTCCATCTCTGCGTCAGTGCTGGTCCCTGCAAATCAACGTGATCTGGTGCGTCTGTCCCCGCCCCGTTCTGCTGCGCTGGCAAAACAACTCTTCTCTCAGTGAGTGTCCCCCAGCCTTTCCGTCGGCTCAGGTTGCTCACTGTCTCGCGATCGCCGGTTGATAACACGCGGCCGTGGCCAACCAGCGGGTGGCAGTCGTCTCCATCTCTGGCTCGGATGGATTGTTTACTATTTTTTCCCTCAATTTTCTATTCTGCCCGAGCCAACCCTGGTCGCCATGTCTGTGGTGGACGTCGATTGTTGCTGCACAAGCCGGCTTTGTCGTCAAGGGCAGTGGTCTGGCCCAATCGTCGCCTGCTCGTGGATTCCCTCGACATCCAGAGACAAGCCATAATTCACAACATTAACGGGGCCTTTTTGCATGCACGCTGATCGGCTGGCATAATCAACGACTCAGATGGGGTGTTCTAGACAACGCCCGCCTCTGCCGCGGCGTCTTGCAATTGCAGCGGACTGGACTGGGCTGTCTTTGTAATGTGCGGCCGTCAAGTCTGGCCGACGACCATCACATCACCACTGGTCTGGTGGTGCTTGTGCAGTCTGGTGCAACACGGGCTCTTTAGATTTGGTTGGGCACACCAACAATCTGGATCCTTCCTGCCAATTCGCATTTTATGCTGTCTCTGTCCTCCCCGATCCCTTGCTGGCGTGTTTGACGATTGGGGCCTTTTATTTTCCATGTGCCCCGAACCGTGTGCAATCTTGTTTTCTGCCCTCCACGAGTCGCCCCTGGTCGTCTGGCGCAGAAACTGACACCCCCGGCATCCTTCTAGCGAGATTGGGGACACCCCGGCCCCCCCTATCGACATCCATCTCTCAGCCCACACCCCAGTCGAGCACCTTCATGCTGCCGCACAGCGACTCCCGGCGGATTCGCCCATTCTGTGGTCCCAAGCCCGCCAACGCCAACCCAATTGAACGACTCCGTCCCAATCCACCTCTGACGATCCGTCTGGAATTGGACGGTAAGCTGGCCAGTTTCGGGTTTCCGACCCTCTCCCTGCGAGCGGCGTTTCTTGTCGTCTTGGGTCCTCTCTTTCTTCAATTCCATGCATCATTGTTTACGACGCCCGTATTTCTTTTCAACAGCCGCTGCCAGCCCGAGGACGCCCGCCCGCTGGAAGGCCCCTGGACCCGACCGACCCGCTTGATGCATTAGGCATCGGTCTGTGCTGCGCACTGCTTGTCGAATGCTGAATCTTGCGAGGCGTGGTGCAGGCCGACCAGAGACATTGGTGCACACAGACACAGACAGCGTGCCCGCCGAGCCAGGCACACGCCCCCCCCAGGAGCCCACTTCTGGACAGCACACCTCACAGCAAGCACCGCACCGCACAGAGCAGAGCAGCCAGCCCACTACTGCGAGTACACCTGTGCTAGCATGGCGGAGAAGCCCACGCTTTAACGTGAACTTCGCGATCCCTTGCCCTCCCCCGTCTTTCTTCGAGCCCGCTACGGGCCAACAGCGGGCCAGCCAGCCAGCCACAGGCACGTACTTTCTTTGTCCGCCGGCGCGGCATTCAAACACGTCGCACGGCACCGTTTCGATTCCCCAGGCTCATCGCGCGAACCGTTGCGTTGCAGGCTGCAAGGTGAATAGCGATCGCGGTTCGACGCTCGCTGTCTTTCGTTGTCGTGGCCGCTTTCGTTTGCGCCGGCAGAAGCAGCAGTAAAAAGGACTCACCCGCCAGCGTTGGAATCGCCAGGGCCCAAGCTCGACTCCTCCCACCTGTGTCAATTCCCGAACGAAGCAGAACTGATTGACGGGACCCGCCGCCCGGCTCCCTGGACCTACGCCCCTGGTCCCCTGGCCCTGCACCCTTTTTTAATCATCCCAAAAAAAATCGTCAGGAGCTTTCCAGGGGTGCTCTGGTCCATCTCCCTCTCTCTCTTTTGATCGCCCCGTCTCCAGTCGTTCTTTTTGTCCCCCTTTTCAGGAAATCCAAGCCACATACGCACGCCTCTGGATACCTCGAGCAGAAGTCGTTCTTTTCCCTCGACCTCCATCTTCAACGGGAGATACCCTCCTGCAGCCTTGTTTGGCTCTGATACCTCCTCACCGCGTTTTTGCCCACTAATCCTGCCGCGGCCCTGCACCAGCCAGTCCACCTGAATGCCCCCGTAACCGCTGCAAGCTCTTTCGACAAGAGCTTCTTCCACCCAGGGCTCAGGTCAGTTTGTGTTGGCGCGGCTCCCTCCACGGACTGGCCACGCTGACCAGCTGCCCGCAGGACGGCGCCTCTGTTTGTTGCAGAGCGAAAAGGGAGCGTCGACGAACCACCACAGCGCCGTCACCCACACCGCAGAAATGACGGTCGCACACGATCACGGCCACCGGTCGTCCTCGACCCATCCCCCGGCAAACATGCTGGCCCTCGAGGATAGGTTCGAGGTCCTGAAGGAGATTGGAGATGGAAGCTTTGGAAGCGTGGCTCTGGCCCGCGTCCGCACAGCAGGATCCAGCGTTGCCCGAAGGGGCACTGTGGTAAGTTGACCACCATGACTTGAAGCATCTCTAGTGCCAGAAAATGGGCACAGAGGCGGCGACTGACTGGCACACGTTTGCTCGTTCAGGTTGCCATCAAGACGATGAAGAAGACGTTTGAGTCTTTTACCCCCTGCCTGGAGCTCCGCGAAGTCGTTTTCCTGAGGACGCTGCCCGCCCACGCCCATCTCGTGCCGGCCCTCGACATCTTCCTGGACCCCTTCAGCAAGAAGCTGCACATCGCCATGGAGTACATGGAGGGAAACCTCTACCAACTGATGAAGGCTAGGGAACACAAGTGCCTGGACAACTCCAGCGTCAAGAGCATTCTGTTCCAGATCATGCAGGGTCTGGAGCACATCCACGCACACAGCTTTTTCCACCGCGACATCAAGCCCGAGAACATTCTGGTGTCGACAAATGGCCACCAGGAATCCACCACCTCGTTCAGGCGGTACTCTTCCCTGGTCAACGGCGCCTCCTCGCAGGCGTACACGGTCAAGATCGCCGATTTTGGCCTTGCCAGGGAAACGCACTCGAAGCTTCCGTACACGACTTACGTTTCGACAAGATGGTACAGGGCACCCGAGGTGCTCCTGCGGGCCGGCGAATACTCGGCTCCGGTTGACATTTGGGCTGTGGGCGCCATGGCCGTCGAGGTGGCCACCCTGAAGCCGCTGTTTCCCGGTGGCAACGAAGTTGATCAGGTCTGGAGGGTGTGCGAGATTATGGGCAGCCCGGGGAACTGGTACAACAAATCTGGTGCAAGGGTAGGTGGCGGCGACTGGAGGGAAGGAACAAGGCTGGCTGGAAAGCTGGGTTTTTCGTTCCCCAAGATGGCACCGCACGCCATGGACACGATCCTGCAGTCACCTCAGTGGCCTGCCTCTCTGAGTCACTTCGTCACCTGGTGTCTCATGTGGGATCCCAAGGCCAGGCCAACCTCCACGCAGGCTCTGGCCCACGAGTACTTCAACGACGCTGTCGATCCCCTCAGGCCCAAGTCGTCAGCCTCCAGGATACTTGGCCGCAAGCATTCGGACCTTCGTTCTGGATCCAAGGACTCGGCCTCGTCCACCCCCACGTCATCGAAGCCATCGTGGTTTAGGAAATCGCTCATCGGGCGGAGCGAGAGCAACGACAGCACTCCCCCGCCGCCCGTTGCCAAGGACGTCTCGCCGAGGCCATCGCCGCCCGTCCACACCGTGTCCGAGACCTCGAACCCGAAGACCAAGCCCGCCGCGTCCAAGAGGACAACGTGGACTAACGGTCCATCGAACGTCGCGCCGATGCCCATTCTCCCGTCGATCAAGCCGATCTCGCCCCTTTCCGACACGGTCACGGCCCAGGCCAAGACGCCCTCGTACAACGATTCGTATGCCAATGGGGCCACTCAGCGTGGTAACGAGAAGGCTTCCAAGAAGATTGGCCGTCAGCTCTCGGTCGCGTCGAGCACGAACAACTACGCCGAGATTCACAGGCAGCAGGCCGAAAGGGCTCTGAACGGGAATGGTGGGCTTTCGTCACCGCCGAGCGCGCACAAGGAGAGCTTCTTCTCGCACCTGCGCAAGAGGGCTCGCAGGTTCTCAGGAAGGCACCAGACTCCCATGTCGCCCACCTCGGACGACGTGGAGGCCCAGGCAGGATGTGGTCCTTGGGGCAGCAACCGCTCCTCCATGGTCATCGACCAGCCGGCACCCGTTCCCAAGGATGGCGTGTACGAGGCCCACCACGCCTCGGAGGCTCTGCTACCGCCCGCAGTGCCTGTGCACAATCTTAATGCGAGTACGAGCACCCTGAAGAGGCACCATTCCCTTCCTCACCACCAGCCGAGGTCTGTCGACAACCTCATAGCGACCAACCGCACTGGCGCTGGTGGACCCGTATCGAGCCGGACGAGGAGGGCGCAGGCTGTCCAAGGTGTTCACCAGTACGACGCACCGGACGAGGAAGATGAGCTCCTGGATGAGGTGCTTAACTCGACGCAGAAGGCTATGAACCGCCTTGATAAAGACCCCAAGCCGCTGGGGCGGTCGGCCAGCAGCGTGGCCATTTCGAACACGAACCCGTACCCGACCCCATCGCCCTCGGCCAATGGCAACTCGGTTCTGTTCGGCGACGGGCAGGAGGCCGTGACCCCCAAGCCGCTCAACCTCAACAAGAAGACGGCGGCTGAACACAAGTGGCCGACGCCGCCGTACGAGGAGAGCGAGTGGGCTGCGTCCGCTTCGGCCAGCATTTGGGCGGCAAGCAATCGGTTCTAGAGGGACAACCACGATTGCTTGTGGCCCGCCTACCCTTGTCTGAATCAGCATTATCGTTACTTACCAGCAACATCACACTCATCGACACTGGCGCCACATCAGTTTTTCTCGTTCGACTACAGAGGTTTCTATTTTTGCAACATGGGACGGTGTTTCGGCGTTGAAGCACGCTTGTTTCTTTGCGTCTCTATATGGGGTGGCCTGGACAATTGCATTCGTTCGTCGCTTCTTCTCTTCAGCCGTTGTCGTGGAACGCTTGTTCTTCTTCTCCCGGCAACTTTGTCTTCCACCCATTTGGCGTTTGCCACCGTTTTCACCTTTTCTCCCTTCATGACAGGACCGGTGTCCACTGCTAAGCCATTGCGCGGCCATCATCGCATGCATGGTGACTTTTTTTCTCTTCTTGGTCTGATTCTCAGCGCATCGTTTACCAAGCGAAGAACAGTAAATGCCGCGTCATTGTAATGCACTGACGAGACTTTTGAGGGGTTTTTGTTTTCTACCAGGCCCTGGAACGTTCGAAAGCGCCTTATTTCTTTTCTGTCTCTTATTCCTTGATCTACGTCCAATGTTTACTTCCTCGCCTGGACTTGTTACTGTCTGCCAGTTTTCGTTTGTTTGTCACTTTCCGTCGAAAAGAAAAATACCCATATAGATTGTACGGCTGGCCCCTTTTCTTGAAATAAGAAGCGGAGGCCAGATTGCCAGGGCATCATATCCCCAGATATATGCACTGTTTTTTTTTTCTCGAGCTTTTTTCATTTGTCAGATTTCTCCCCCATGTGGGTTCATTTTCCGTCTATTATTTCTCATGTCAATACCTATAGCAGGCAAACCTAGCAATCAGGGGGAGGGAGGGGACAAGGGTGTCTTGTTAGTTAGATCACTCTTCTGTTTGCCCAATCATGCCTTTTTGATCTCAACTCAGACGGACTTTCCACACTATCCACATCCTTCTCCTCTCCCCCCCCTCTCTCTCTCTCCTCACTTGTTCAAGGGCGTGGCCTGCACCGTGTTCCCAGCCGCCACCTTCCTACCCGGTGTTCCGTTGCTGGGGTTGTCTTGTCTTTTGGCAGTTGGCAGCCGGCCCGTCCGCCCCCGGCCTCTTCCTCCTTTCTCCCCTATATTTCCCCGCTATATAGACCGTCTATGTTCGTTTCGCGCGGCAGCTTTTGAGCCTTTTATTTTTATTTTTATTTTTTTCCTTTTTCTACCACTGCATCAGAAAGGGGGTTCGGGAAAAGCTATCTCGTCATGGGAGGTCTGAACTCCCCAGATCATCTTGTCTATCTTCTTTGCCATCTTGCTGTTCAGCCTTGCCTTTTCCTTGATTCTCCTTTGTCGATTATCTCTGTCTCACACCTTTTCTTGTATATGAAGGGGTAGTGTGTTTTTTCTTATGCCTCTAGTTCCTTGTGTACTATCGGGTTTCGAAGCACCGATCCCCCTAGGAAGACCGGCCCCAAGAAAGTAGGGGTTCGGTTGGTCCGGGGGAAGGTGAGGGGATGATAATTGGAAGTGCAATGCGAGAATATGCGATGCGATGCTGCGCCGTGCCCGTGCCCACTTGTGCTCTGATGGTGTGATCGTTACAGCTTTTCTGGTATATGCTGGGATATGGGGTGTGTGATGGCTTGTGGTTCTGCATCCTTCTCTGTGTGCGTTGCATGGCCTCCACCTCGCCACATGCTGGCAGGCTACTTGTTTATCATGGGAATTTATCTGGCCCGAGATTCCTACGTCTTTCGTAGACCTAAACACACTCCTTCTCCTTCCGACGCGCCCATCCTGGTAGGCCGTCGAGGCGCAAGGATCTATCCCACCCGAGACACAGATGCCCCATGAGCGCTTGCATACCGTCCACCTCGCCGCATCTGGTGAGGCTGTGAGCCGCGAGCTTCCATCCGGGGCGTCACGTGTCTTGGCGGCCATCTCCCGCCGACGCCGTCCCATCGGTGTTTCCGCACACGCGTGTTTTCTGAGACATAAACAAACCCATGGATGATTGGCCTTTTCCCTTGGGTTGGGCGGGCTCTGTGCGCAAGGTCAGACTTCCCGCGTTCTGCAATGCAAAACCGGCTGGAGTGACGTCGGGAAGACAATTATCGGATGAAGAAGCGATTGGATCGAGAACGCGGGCGCGGTGCCTGCAATTGGGTTGGGCTGCTGACAACGCACGCACGTCTCGCACCTTGGGATGCCTCGGGGGCAGTGAAAGACGATGGAAGGGTTGAGCTGAGGCGGTGCAAATGCAGCGACGCAGTCAGTGATGCAGCGGGCTGGCAGAAATACTGCTGCCTGCCACGCCAACACCAGACTGGAGGCGCCCCTCCTGCCGTTTTAGGGCGCAAAGAGGCTCTCAGAAGCAAGGATACGAAGGAACTCCGAGGAAAGATGCGACGGGGGCGTCGTCATCCAGCTGAGGTTACGAAGAGACAATTGCGAGCTGGGCCACCTTAGGCAGACTTTTTTTTTTTTCTTCCGTTTTGCGCCCTTGTCCGCTTCTGGTCCAGAAGCGTCGCCTGTCGAATTAAGAGGCGTTTTGTTCGCATTCCTGCGAGCTGCAGAGGAGAGATTGGTTTGAGCGGGCGGGGGATTCCACAGAGCCAAGCAGAAAAAAAAAAAAAATAATACGGCAGAACATCAGAGAAACACCAGACGCACCAAGAACCAGGCCTCAAGTTCTCACCTCGTCAGACTCCTCCGCCAGGGCTGTGCCGACTAAGCTGATCACCGATCGACAGGAGAGAAGACTGGAAAATTCGAAGCTCGACCTGCCTTTTGCTGCTGCGTCTGCGCCAAAAACCCGCCTTTTCCGTCTCACGCCCCCGCCCGCGCGCAAGCCATCAGACGACGGCTGCCGCACGCGCGCGCGCCGTTTGCCCCTCACCACCCAAAGTTTGGTGTGAGCCGGAGTTCGCCATCGACGAGGACATCAGTCGCGTCGACCGTCCCTCTCGCCACCAGCCTCGGCCAAGCTCCGCTTCACCGGGGTCTTATCTCTTTTTACCTCTACTGGTACTGAGCAAACCGTACTCCTTTTTGCTGGCTATATCCTGGCTTGGCGGATCTCCACGCCCGGGGCTCCATCTCACGGAGGAGGGCGCCGAACTCAATCGGGCGCTTGCGCTTGAGTTGTTGTTTGGCGCATGCCGAGCAGGGCATCCGGACTGCGTTTGTGCACTGCCTTTTTCTGAGCCGGGCTTTCCACCCCTGCTTTGCTTGCCCGGAACAGCTGCGTAGAGCCGGTTCAAGGGGCCCCGCCCGTCCGTCCTCCGGCCTCGTCATCGCCGGACCGGAGATATCACAAGCGAACACACCATCCGCCAAAACCAACACCGGCCAGACACCATGGCTAGCTACAACCTGCCCATCCGGTCGGTCTCGTCCACCTCCACGGCGAGCTCGACAAGAAACCAGGACAGCAGGGACTTCTCGACATCGGGACACAGCACTCCGCCTTCGTCGACTGGTGCCGCTGGGCCCGCAAGGGACTTTGCCCCCATCGCCGACCGCCTGATTGTCGGCGTCGACTTTGGAACCACATTCTCTGGGTGAGTGCCCTTGACCAGCTGCTTACAAAAAAGCATCCGAGTCCCACTAACCCCCGCCACAGCGTCGCCGCCGTGTACACGTCCACGCCGGACGACATCGAGATCATCAAGACGTGGCCGGGCGGCAACGGCATCACGTCGGACAAGGTGCCGACCGAGATCTCGTACGACCTGCCGCCCGACGCGCCCGTCGGCACGGACCCGACGGTGAAGTGGGGGTTCCAGTTCCGGCCCGAGGACTCGCGCCTGCGGTGCATCAAGCTGTTCCTGGACCGGTCGCAGAAGCTGCCCTTCTACGTCAGCCAGCTCGAGACGGCGACGCAGCTGCGCCGCTACAACAAGACGGTCGTCGACGCCGTCTCGGACTACCTGACCCAGGTCCACCGCCACACCATGGACACGCTCACGCGCCGCTACGGCGAGAGCTTCATGGCGTCGACAAAGGTGGATTATGTCCTGACCTGCCCGGCCGTCTGGTCCGACGCAGCCAAGAACACGACGCTGCAGGCGGCCGAGCGGGCGGGGATGGGCGCGCGCGCGAGCATCTCGATGATCAGCGAGCCCGAGGCCGCCGCCGTGTACACGCTCAAGGCGATCCAGCCCAACCACCTCAATGTCGGCGACAACTTTATAGTCTGCGACGGCGGCGGCGGCACGGTGGACCTGATCGCGTACAAGATCATCTCGCTCAAGCCGCTGCGCGTCGAGGAGTCAGCCGTGGGGACCGGGGGGCTCTGCGGCAGCGCGTTCCTCAACTACCGGTTCGAGGAGCACGTGAAAAGCCGGCTGGGCGCGAGCAAGTTTGACGAGATGAAGGTCAAGAAGAACAAGACGTGGCAGATGGGGCTGCGGTACTTTGAGGACTTTGTCAAGAGGAATTTTAACGAGGAGGAGTCGGATGAGTTTAACGTGCCGTGAGTTTACCTTGGGACCCCTGGGATTCTGCTTAGTTTACTGACAAAAACAAACTAGTTTCCCCGGCCTACCCGACGACGAGGAGGCCAACATCGACTCTGGTTTCATGATCCTAACGGCAGCCCAGGTAAAAGAAATCTTTGAGCCTGTGGTCAAGGAGGTTTGCGACCTGGTGCAAGGCCAGGTCGATGGCCTGCGGGCAAAAGGCGGCGTCGTGTCTGGCATCATCCTGGTGGGCGGCTTCGGGCAGAGCGACTACCTGTACCGACGCCTAAAGGCGCACTTCACGAGCGCGGCACCTCCCCCGTACAGCGAGAGGCCGACGCACGCGAGCTCGTCGAGTCTGGGAGGGGACGACAATGCGTCGATCGAGGTGATGCAGCCGCTCTACGCGTGGACGGCGGTCGTCAGGGGCGCGGTGCTGCGGGGCCTGGAGGGCAACATGGTCATCTCGCGCAAGGCGAGGTACCACTACGGCACGTCGTACGCGACCGTCTACGACGAGGACAAGCACTCGGTCAACGAGCGGTACTGGTCGCCGCTGTGGGAGCGGTGGATGGTGTCTGATCGGATGCAGTGGCATATTGCCAAGGTTGGTTTTTATGTCTTCTCTCTCTTTCTTCTTCTGTCATGGGAGGCAACCGTCGTCTGACCTAGTATATAACTGCAGGGAGAGGCGATATCCCCGCTCTCGCCGATCGCGTTCCACTACACGCGCAACTTCCGCCCGGGCCAGTCGCTGGTGGTGACGGACGACCTGATCGCGTGCGAGGCGGACGAGCCGCCGTCGGCCTACACGCGCGACCTGATCCACACGTGCACGCTGACGACAGACCTCAACGCCGTTCCGCGGAGCCTGTTCACGCGGCTGACGACGACGAGGGGTGTCGAGTTTGACAATCTGGACTTTACGCTCGAGATGATTGTCGACAGTGCGGGGTTGGGGTTTGAGTTGAAGGTTGATGGGGTTAGGTATGGGCGGGTTGAGGCGGAGTTTCATTGAGCCCTTTTTTCGTCGTTTTTATTTCTATTTTTTGGGAGTTGGTTTCGGGCGGCTGTTGGTAATCGGAACTGGCTCCAGGCGCTGTTGATCTTTCATGTTGACTTCTCTGCTGTTTTCTTGGTCTACCTTTTTGGACATCCATCGTTTTCTGAGAGTAAATATTCACCAGCGGCGATGGAGCTTCATCGATTGTTTTACACGGAACCAAGCATAGCAAACCTGGTAATACGAACAGCCAGACTAATGACCACAATGGAATGGATGTATAACTACACAATACAAAAGGGACGGCTTGTTTCGTCCCGTCCAGAGCCTATCTCTGCCCCTTTCTCGTTACGCGTTTAGGGTATAAAAACGATAGGAAAAAAACAATGGAGAAGCGGAGTGAGGGGATACAGTCGAGATGCCTTGGGCCTATCGAGGCCAGGCTTTTCAAAGCAAAACAGGATGGAAAGGAGAGGTGTTCATGTCAGGGGCACCCCTGGGATATCATTGGAGTGGGCGGGGTGCTGATCGTGGAATAAAAGTGGACCGCTGTTGCCTGTTGCAGGGTTTGGTTGTTCCTTCGTGCTGGGGGCGAAGAAAAGAAACCGACACAGCCCCAAAACTCAAAGCCAACTCAAACTCGACTACCATCCACCAGCAAAACGTGGTTTTCTTCTTTTTTTGCTGCTGTTACTTCTTGATCTTTTTCTTCTCTTTCTCCTCTCGCTTTCGGTAGCGGTCCTCTTTGGCCTGGTCGAATACCTGGCCCCCTCGGTCGATCTTGCGCGAGTGCACACGCGGCGACGACGCTGGCTTGTCGGCCCCGGCGAGCCTCATCCTCCTCAGCGCCTCGGGCAGCTCGGTGTACTCCATACACTGGTTGTAGGTGGCGCTATCGATGATTTCGTGCTTGTGCAGGTGCTTGATGAGGTAAAAATCGGGCCGCATGTGGATGTACATGTACCCGTCGGGCAGGTGGTCGGCCACGTGCCGCAGGCGCGCCTCGAACTGGAGCCGGCGCTTATTGCCGGCGTTTTCGGCGCTGCTGTCGAAGACGACGTCGTTGCAGAACCAGCACAGCGACTTGGCGGGGAACCGGCCGCCCAGGTGGTCTGCTACGTGCGCGACCCAATCGTCGACATCGTGCGCGCTAAACGTCCACGGGCACCCCAGCAGGTCGCGGAACTCGCACACCAGGGGCCCCTCGACCGCTGCTGCTGCGGCTGTGTACGCCGTGTCGAACGAGTACACGGAGCTGGCGCTCCTGTCCGAGGAGAAGAGTGTCGTCATGGTCGAGGCGCCGTCGTCGGCGGCTATCGACCGGGCGTAAGCACTGCTTTTGCTGGTGCTGCGCCTGCTGCTGCCGCCCGGCCCGCTGCCGTGCCGCGGCTGGAGCTGCTGATCTGGAAGGGCTGCTATGAGGGTCTGCGGTATTTGTCTCGCGCGCGCCCTCCTGTGGCGTCGTGCTGTTGCTGCTGCCTCTGCTGTTCTGGCGGCTTACCAGTCATTGGGGAGAGTTAATCAATCCCCTTTGTGAACTGGGAAGAAGATGTCGGAGAGGGAGACGAGAGGAAAGAAAGGTCGGGCTCTCTTCTTTCTTCTGCTCTGCGGCCACCCTCTTTGCTCATCTCTCTCCCACAGCTAACTGCTCGCTCGTCTCGTTGGGCGCGGAAAGTGGGGTGCGGCCGGCCTGCAGATTCTGTTGTCCAAGTGGCAGGATGCAACTCGTTGGGGTGTATATTGGCGCGGCCAAAATGAGATGGGTTTCACTGCACAAAAACAAAAACAGCACAGTGAGCCCCCGTTTCCTGCTCACGTCTCACGCCATCATTACTTCCGGGGAGGGTGGTTCGAGTGGGCATCCACGGACTCTATATACATCCCCGGAGCCACTCTCGAGCGCCGACTGTCCGGTTTGCTCTCGATGTGGTCCCCCTCCGTCCGTCCTTCCCGATCTTCCGTCCTTTCGCTTTACACGAAACCCACCCGGCGCAAGATGCGGAGCGATTGCGCTTGGGGAGTGGACGAGGGGAGCAGCGGCAGCCCAAAAGCACAAAAAGAGACAGCCGAGCCGGGAAACGGAGACTGATGACTGCAGCAAAAAAGCCCACACACCCCACGCAGACAGAGCAGCAGCAGCATGCATCATGTCCGAAGGTGCATCTCGTACGTATACACAAAGACGCACACACACCAAGTGGCGTCTGCTCACGCAAGCGTTGGCGTTGGGGGTAAACAATGGGGGAGGAGGGCACTGTGAAGAGCGGTCGAGTGACCCCTGCCACTGCATGAAGAGTGCATGCATGTAGAAGCGCGAACGAGACTCGACGGGTACCACTCCCACTTCGAAGCAAGCAAGCAGCAGCAATACCTAAAAACCTTGCTGCACGCGTCCTATGCGAGCGCGCAAATTGCACGGCACGGAGCTCGACATTCGGGGTACTTTGGCGCTACATCGCACACGGGACACGGGATTTCGGCCAGTGCCACGGGGTGCGACGTGGCCACGCGGGCGGGTCTTTTTCGATCTTCCCTTTCTTTACTTTACATCCGTATCAAAACTAGTGCTCAAAATTGATCCGACTCTTTTTCTTTCGGTGATTGCCGTTATCAA